>RMBW01000020.1:0-394784 GCA_004009845.1 Davidsoniella eucalypti | reverse complement strand
ACTGGTTGGCCAGACTGTACACAGTCTAGAGGTTACAGGCACTCACAACGTACGATTGAACGTGCCACAGGCATACATCCTGTTTTCCCACGTAGCCTAATCCGCCGAGCTCCAACAACCCCTTACCCTCGCAGGAAGTACCTGATGATGAGCCCGCGGCTATCACGGCTAGGGAAGCACTTGAAGACGACTCTGTGGAAACAGGCGAGTACAGAGTGGAAGCAATCGTCAAGCAACGTACCCGCCATGGACACACGCAAGCCTTGGTCAAATGGAAAGGTTACCAAGATGCTACCTGGGAACCATTGGAACACGTGAAGGACACTGCAGCATGGTTGGTCTTCACGGAGAAGACGAAAAAAGAATTGGAACGTGACCCTCCAATCCCTTTACACTGCCTGGTTGCTACCAGAGGATGGCCCCGAGAAGGACCATGGTACGAGTATGGACACACGCAGTCCACTGATGGTAGGCTAAGGCAGCAATATTGGCTGCACCACCTTGGTCACCTGCACACCCGAGCGTCTGCAAGATAAGATTGCTGACCTATTTGGGAGTTATTTCTGTTTCTGGAGTTATTTCTGGTTTTTGGATATTTGAGTACCCTGGTACTATACGGATTTAAGTTTGTATACACCATGCTACAGGGTGTTTTTGTATGTTTAGACGTAAAATTAGTGTAATTTTTCTGCCGATGGGGGGGGACTAGTGAAGCTACTAGCTACAATTTGACGCATATGAAAGTGGGGAGCTGATATTCTTGACGGGCTATGACCAATCAACGCCACGCGCAATACAACGTGCTGTGTGTGCGTGTACCTGATTTTTATCTTGTAATGTATTGCTGGAAACTGCGGCTAGTAGAAGCATTGTTATCGTAGACAGACATGGAAGATAAAAACCGTTATTGGGGTCTCCTGTTGGGCAATAAGTTTCTCAGTGTAATATTGAGGGGCTAGGTGAATGGAAGAAACATCGAATAGTCTTTAATAACCATTGGAAATACATGATAAATGAAGATGATCGGCTTTTGCGGTTGAGGAAGAGTATAATTATAAGATTATAAGCATACCATTAACATATGCGGATGCATATAAGTAGAAAGTAGTTCTTTGAGAAAAATACCAACGATTCAAAGCTCTGAATTACTGTTACATTAGTAGTAGCTTGTGTTTCCACAAGCCTAAAACGGGTTTTTTTTCTGCGCCGCTCAACTACCCGAAACGAACCAGAAAGCTTAGTGGTTCTTGCTTTGCATTTTCGCGACTGCTGCTTTTGCGCAAGTCCCAGAAAAATATCCCTTCAAAGCGAACTTACTACTGAAAAATCTCGCCTCCCAACTTTGAGAAGGAAACCGCGACCTAAAAAAAAAGTGTGACAGCCTTGTTCAACTGTTTCTTCTTTCTTACTCAAAAAAATCGCGCTTTCAACCTGATATAACAACTTCTATTTTCTTTTAAATCATTATATCTTCATAGCTACTCTAGTGATATCGAATCTCTATAAATCATGTCGACACAGCCTCTTCTTCAGACTGCTCCCGGTACGCTCTACTCTTCCGTTTTTCTTCTCTGGTTTCTGTGTCTTCCCGTCACTCCCTAGACCGAGTCAATCGGCGATCATCGGCATTCGCAACTAGTGTCTCTACTGTTACTAACAAGTTGTTGTTTTCTCGTTCACACAGGCAAGCGCATTGCTCTTCCTACGCGCGTCGAACCCAAGGTTTTCTTCGCCAATGAGCGTACTTTCCTATCATGGCTAAACTTCACCGTCGTTATCGGCGCCCTCGCCATCGGCATGCTGAACTTTGGCGATCGTCCCGCCTTCATCTCGTCGTTCATGTTTACTGGCGTCGCCATGCTGACCATGATCTATGCTCTTACGACATACCACTGGAGAGCTAAATCCATTCGAATGCGAGGCCAAGCAGGCTTTGACGACCGTTTTGGTCCTACCTTCCTGGCCATCATTCTGATGCTGGCCATCGTTGTCAACTTCGTTCTTCGGATATCCTACGATAACTCTTCCAAGCACGTCGACCCCAAGGCTTAAGATCCCACAACATATCCATATTATATTGATAAATCGCGACATGGCATCTTTTTGGGCATTAATAACCGCTCGAAAGACCATGCACCCAATCAACAGAACATCGCCTTGATGGTTTCGTTCGGCATCATCTATAGCGGCAATATAGCCGACTTCTAGATACCATATATTCTTTTCCTTTTCGTCTGATCGTGGGGAGTTGTTGGAACTGGTGCGCGAGTTGTTGAATGTGCCTAGTGTGTTATCTCATGGGGAGGAGGCTAAGTCATGTCATTTATGCTGAGTTCTGTCACAGTAGCCAAAAACCTATTCATTGTTTTCATGCCATTATCTCAAATTTCTTATTTTGCAATTCTACTTTTTTTTAACGTCATATTACACTATGAGTACTGATATTATGCCAGAGTGCACCCGACTTAATCTACTAACCTATAGACTAAGAGCTTTTATCTGCACATGTTTGAATGCTGATTCCAGAAATGCTTCGTAGTTCCGGTATAGAAGTTTCGGAAAGGATTATGCTCAGAGAATATATCATTTTAGGTGGTTTCGGTGGATCAGCGGCATCTGCGAATCGTGTGACTTTGGACTCAAAGTAATCATCATCTTCATCGTCGTCATCGTTTTGGGGTTTTCGGTGTAGATCAAGAACAGTCTCTTCGACGACGCTGGATTTGGGATTCTTTGGAGCTTTAGGTTTTGCCGCGCTCAGGAACAGACGATTGTACTGGAACCAAGTCCGCTTCTCATATTGTAGTAAAGTCTTGGCCTTCTCGGCAATAGTGATCATCTTGGCAACATCAGCTGGCCGGGCATGCAGTAGAACAACAGCTGGCCGGCCATCGGCTGCTTTTACGGAGAGGTGTTCTAATATTCGTGTGATGCGCGTTCGTATTTGTGTCGATGATATTGTGGATAAATGGAGCACCGAATATTTTGGAGATAGTATTGAGAGAACAGGCGTATGTTCTGTTATTGGAATTGGCGTCGAAGTGGTGGCTGGAGTCGATATAGTGTCTTGACCCTCTTCGACTAATCTCGGCTTTTTGACACTTTCTGTTCCGTCAGTGGAGTGCTTTCTTTTTGTTGAAACTGGCGCCATCGAGTGAGAAGAAATTTAGGGTATGACGTGAATTGTATATTGTGTACGTAGAATGTAGTGATGCTTGCTTGAAGTGCTTGACAATGGCTTGATGATGAATTAAGGTTGTTCAAAGTTGAAGGTTGGTTCAAAATCATATAAATTGGCAAGGTTTAAGGAATATTTATCGATAAGGAAAAAAGATGGGTCTAAGATGATCGAAACCACATCAAGTTGATGGCTTCCTATGGAGAACCGAGAGGGTATAACCGAAATAACCCTAATAGCTAGTTGGCTAAAATAGTAACATCAAGTTGGGAGATAGCTATAGACACTTGGCAATAATATCATTCTAGCTAGCTTGTGATTTCTGGGCCTGAGTCTTGATCATATGATAGATAAACAATACAATCTTTGAAAGAAGGTACCTTATCGCGACATAGAAAGCCTTGAGGCATACAGATACATAGAATTTCGTAGTTTTGCTTTTGTGATAACTAATTTAGGGCTTTTCAACCTCCATTACTAAACTGCCTGTGTAGCCTTCATAGGCAAGAAGACAGAGATTCATACATATCGGACAAGTAAAGAATATGATAAATTCAATAACAGCACATTCTACGTGTGTTTTGTAATACGCTGATTAGAAGAAGGGAATCTTGTGGTCTGGTAGTCGCAATATAAGGCTGCATGACTGTAAATTCGAATTGTTTTATGGAGTATAGTACGAAATACAAAATGCTGAGATAACAAGTCGATGGAAGGCATGATGCAAAGTGTTTATGATGTACATGTAGTTAGTGATAGAACCACGAGGAATTAGCCTTGAAAACATGGTCGGAGTTTCTTTACCATGTCTCATTTGCCTATCTTTTGTTAATTGCATTTTGGGGCGATCAAACTTGATAGATGATGTGTGAAATTTCAATATAACTAATTACAGCTGTATAATTTCTATTTGATTTAACTAGTTAAAATGTATTTCCAAAATTGTACATATAAAATATATATGGTCTATATCATGCTGATGAAAGTGGCGCAATAGATCGTCCTATTGATTCCGGAATATATGTGCTATTTTAATCTACCTACTCGCTCAACTTCTCTAACTACTAATGATACTGGATGACTACTTGGGCTACTTATATTGATGGCGGTGAGCGTTGTCCTTGTGTGCCTCGATATAAGCATATGCTTGCCTTTTTCCCGGCTCCGCACCAACACAGATACCGGATAGGTTCGGGCGAAAGAGTGGAACTCTAATATTTTAGAACAGCATAGCAGGGGGAAGTTGTCAACTTTGCGTCCTTTGAGGCCCAGTTCTCCACATGTTTAGAAAAAGGAGTTTGGAGTATAGCCAGAAACCAAGCCATCATATATTTGGGGTGGGTGACCACTCCTCCAATGGATGGGTGAGGCTTTGACCAGGCTCTCGAGAAGTGAATCACTTCGGTTTTGTGTGGGGCAAACTAAACTCTGTTTTCTTTATTCTTTTGGCCGTCTGGCTAAGGATGCAGACGAGGACAATGTCTTTCTAGAAGTTAAGATAGCTACATAATTAGCGTAGCTGAAGCGGTCTTTGGAGAGGATGGGCGATATGAGAGAGCCTTGGGAGACTCCGCACGATATGTCTTTTTCCGAGAATCTTGCTGTGCCGAGTTGAAGTTGGCATTTTTTGCATGTGGTGAAGGAGCCGGATTTCGAGTGATGATGTAAGTTGTAATTTCAAAAAGGGTCTAAGAAACTTTGGAAACCTAGGAAGGCACAAAAGATTACAGCAAATAGGAATGGAACACTTTGCTAGGATTTACTAGGCAATTATAAGGCAATGTGAAGGTAGCACGGCATTCTTTCTTGCATCCCAGCTTAGCTTCAAGTCATATGCGTTGTTGAAAATGACGAGGCTTAGCTGTGTATCTACCCCACAAAAGCCAGTCTCCGAGTACAACTCTAGTTAGTACTTTGTGTTCGCGGACTGGAATTAAATGCGACTAGATAACAACGAAAAACGATTTGCCTTAAAATTGCCTTTAAGAATGTCGCGCGAAGATAGCAGCCCAAAGCTTACCGATGGTCAAAAGTAGACAACCGAAGTCGGACATTGCCCTGTTATTGGATTGTGTTTTGGAATCATGGTGCCGATAGCACATTGTTATCGTTTAGTTAAGTTGAAGTTGCGAACTAGAGAGTCTACTTGAGTGTGACAACTCGTCTAGTGCGGAATGTGTAGTGCCTCATCTTATCAGGCTGTTTTATAATTTTGGTACCACTTACGACTTGCGCCGACTATCACGGGTAGAGCCCCGAATTATCGAACAGTGTTGTTGTAAGTGTATACTTTGGAGACTGTATGCCTCAGCTGAGACGCCCGAGAATGGTATTGCTTTATTGCTACCATATATGCCACATGCCATAATACAGCAACACAGCAACACAGCATATAGGAACTTGTCACTTGACCGTTGGTGCAGGCCACATATTCGGTTTCCGAATATGATATAACTTGTCTTGATTACACAGAAAAATAAATGATGTCAAAATTCAGCCTACGTTTTGCCTTACAAATTGCCTTGGTAGAGAGCCGAATCCTTTTCACTTAAAGTTATTCAATGTGAGCTGTGGTAACTGAGCGGTAAGTCTACTATAGTCAAAAATCTATCCCAATTAAATACTAGGCAAAGTTAGTAAGACTAGGAAAATAAGGCGAGCTACTGAGCCTTAACTATCCTGATGACACTGCCAAGCTATATATCATATATGCTTAACTTATAGTTTATATATCTGAGGGTTGTCCGTCATAATATATTCAAACATCTCAAATCATAAACATCTTCGTACAACAGAAAAGGCCCCACTCCAGACTTGCTATAAGTGATACTATACCTATCACTATTCGAATCCACAATATATCATATCGATCCTCTGGCTTAGACGATTCCACAACGTAAAGATTTCTTCACTAGAACAGTTTCACCAACAGTTCACCGTTTGCCCAACATGACGAAAAACTGGGACGAGCATTGCGACACTATCATCTCCCTCTATTCGGGCGAAGGAAAAACACTACGACAAGTCAAAGACATTATGAGCGCAGAACATAACTTCAATGCCTCGTACGTTGATATAATTCTTTGCGACATGCCTTCCACCCGAACTTTTGGCGTCGCAAACCTTTTGGTATCCAGTGTATGTCATAGTTTTCAAGTGAAATACGACATCTACAGCCAAGGTTATGGACAATTCTCAATCCCAGGCCTTTCTGGGATATTGCTATACACCAGCCTAAGTATAGACTGAGTTTGCCCCACTTCCCGTTGTTTGGTCTACTTCCTTCCTACCTGACATTATTGCTTGTTTTTTTTGCACATGTAAACATTCAGATATCTTATCAGACTCTTTGTTGTACTAAGTCACCTACAAACTTTTATGTCAAGCCCGCTAACACTTTGCGAGATGAAAGACTACGAGCCTACAGACAACGGTTCCACAAGTGGAATATCCGAAAGTACCAGAAGCGCAACGCCTGTTCGGTGAAAGCCGGCATACAACATATCTCGAACTCCGAGCCTAACGAAATTTACTTAGGACGTAGCCACGTCGCCGACATCAAGCCGCTTGGTGCTAAGCACCTTCATTACGCCAGTCACTACAAACATCACGCCTACCACACCTCTCGACGACGCGACTCGAATCAAGTCTATTCCTCTCACAAAGATCACGAAGACAAACCCAATCTTGCGTATCAGTCTGGAGTGGCCTTTGGGGGGCACATGCCAGACATCAATATGCTATCCCCTCCCCTAGTCCCCGGGCTTTTCAGAGACAGATTCCCCCAAATCATGCATGAGGCTGTATCATACGCCAACTCCCCGTACGAACTACCAAGCTACGATTCTGTAAGCTCGTATGCGGCAGGCCACCCTAATCCAGGAAACGTATTTCCTGACTAAGTGCAATCCCCATTATCTGCTCACGAATCATCGCCTGTCACACCTGACCATTGCGTACCCATGTTTAGCAACGGACACGGAAGGCAGCTTTATGGTTGTAGTGACCATGAAACCAACATCGAAGTCACTAGACTTCAACAAGGTGGCCTGCACATCGACATCCCGATGCCTAGAACACCATGCGTGACTGCTAACTCAGCCAATGTCATGTTCTCTACACCCAGCTACTCTGACTCTTACCTCACACCCTCTCATTCGTATGTAGATATGATCCCCCCCCACCAATCAACAAGTACTATCATGAATACCTTTCAACCTCCATCCCAACACCATTCACATTACAGATAGTACATGTATAGTACGTTACATACCAACGTCTAAACACGATTATATCGCGATTGCCCCCCTGTCTTATAATACCGTCAATTCAATATCTTAGAGCTAACGCCGTCTGCTTTACTTTGCTTGCCCTGATAGATACAACACTTACCCATCGCCGGTTGATTGTTTCAAACCAGTAGTATTACCAGAACTGTCGCGATCAAGTTTCGATTACCCCGACGCGGGTCTGAGCCCTTGCTTTAGAGATGCTACGGAATACCTAGATACTAGCGATAATATTCCTCCTATAGAATGTGGTGCATAAACTTACGAGGCTTCCGGTTGTCCGATTGCTTTTTATTACTTCTCAGTTTTCATCGAGTCCCTGCTTTTTATAGCTACACTTGGTGTTGTTTTATCGAGCTTGATGATCAGTTTTCACGGTAGAGGAGCAATATATTATATGTAATATGCTTTAGGATTTTTCTTGTTTTAGAAGGTTTTTTTTTGTATTTACTAGAATGTTTTTATGTCGATAGATAATATACACTGTATAATGTTAGCGGGATGATTCCTTGCCAAATATGATCGTTAATGTGTAAAGAGTGGTTGGGTATCAGTGTGTATTTGCCTTGTCACAGGCACATATCGTCACAGCTTATGGCTAAGTTGACCGTCGTGAAAATTTTATGATCATCAGGTAACCCAGGAGTGATGCATTGATATAGATGTCAAAGAAGGGAGGGCTTACGATTAGTTGCGCAGCTGGAAGTAAAATCAATCTGTGAAAACTTCTTATTTCCATGTACACGATATAATTAAACTACCAGAGAAATGTCAGGGCTCAGTTCTGAACTCTGTTGTACGTGTGCTACAACACTCTCTACTATTGACCGTCTTGTTGTCTTTTAAGGTATCAGATAAGAATCGTGTCGCTCGTGGCCTTTCGGCTCAGACATATGCTTGTCATTTGGATTCGTTATGTTTCATCACAATGACGAATAGACGGTCAATGTTAGAGAGGCTTTATACAAGACATACCTGGAAATCAAGAATATTAGCCACACAAGATCCCAGAATAAATAAAGAGCCGCGAGTCAAAAAGTTAAATAGTCGGGTAGATTTCAGAAGTTGCATGAATGGTATAAAAAGATGTTGTCTGCATTGCAAGCGCAAATAAGACTCGTCATCTAAAATGGTTCATCATATACGGGAGGGTCATATACATAAACGGTTACAGTAGTAGGCTTACCATTATTTTAGTTATTGGGCTCCGTCTCTCAGATTAGAGAACATTGGTCTTTACGCTATATGTTAGCAGTTGTGAAACATCCGAATAACAGAAATCCAGAGGTTATGTTTGTTCAATCAGTGGGCGAGGTTTTCTAGGCCTGCCGTAATAGGCGTTATCGCTCATTATAAAGTACTGTCTAAGGTACCGTCAGAGCCCAGTGCCGTTTCATCACGAGAACAATAACATGGTTTTGAAAGGAGTCTGAAGTGATTTAAATGTACCTTAACAAATACGTCCTGTTCTGATTTCAATGTTAGCAACACTATACTTGACGAAGCGATAAGTATTGTATCAATGAGGGTATTAAGTTTCGAATCAGAAAACAGCCAATTTTATATCGTCAAAGAATTCAGACGGTAATTCACAGCGTGCCGAAGCACAAAAAAAGTTGATCATCAGGAGAAACATGGGATGTTGTGTTGGGGGAGTTTGCAATAGTCAACTTACCTATCTTAACAGGATACGGAGCAAAGTCTACGAGCTAGTCATGTCATCTACAGATTATACATCTGTTAAATTGTTAGATTTGTGCCAATTTTAGGAGAGTGGGGGGCGCGGTGCAAAACAATCATAAGTATATCGTAAACGATAGATCAGACTGACGTGACAAAAGATAGTTTCATTCCCGAAGGTCAAAGACTCTAGTTTGATTGCGGTTTGCTGTTGTCATCATATTGATGAAGAGAAAGTAAAAGGCATATGTATAATTGACTTACATTGAAGAGTTGCTGATGATGAAGAAGAAAGAAGAATCAAGAAGGAGAAAATCTTTCTTCACAGAATCTTGAGCTCGGTTTTGTAGAACTTTTTTAAGTGGGGTAGTTGTGATAGTAAAATGTGGGTCTTATCTTCACGTGACTCGGTGTTTAGTATTCGCGTTATTTTTTTTATTGTTATTTTTTATTAAGGTGGAAATGGAACTATGCGGCACCTCAGTATCCTATGACACAGCCCTAAACTAATACTAATATATAATGTAAGGTGTAGGACAACCTACTTCTCAACAGTGACAGGCCACTGAGATACAGAACATGGGTTATGGCTTCGTTATATAGATGATTAGAGATATAAGAGAGAGGTTGCTTAATAAATTCTAGATTCATATAACTAAGTCACACCAAATGATGATATTAAAGACATCAAGATGTGAAATAGAAAAACCATACTGTTAGAGATCTGAAATTTAAATTCTCTTAGATTGAGAAAGTGGGGCAAAATGGAAAATAACCCTATAGAGCTTCTAAGACTGGGTCGGAGTTAGGATTGTGTATTTGATGATGTTCCGTATTCTCCCTGCACACTGAGTTTTGCCATTATCAAGAACAAAATATGTATACATTACATATATAAGTCAGATATATTGACAAGTACTGTCATTGAAGTCGTCAAAACATCACTCCGCAGTTTGTATGTGCGGATATAGTATTCTTGGCTCGAGTCATGCAATGCACTCAGAACAGTCAACTTACATGATATCTGCCATCTTGATATAGACCCCTTTTGATAACATAGCAAGATATCCTACCTTGTAAAATGTGACCTTTTCAAAGCCGCAAGAACTAATGATAGTTACACTATTATAGGTGGAGATAATCTCATTCAAGTCTTTAGTCACAGAAGTGTGGGCTCACACGTTCTAGAGGCCTTCATATCATATATTGATGTACCAAGTCTTACTACTACAAAATCCAGAGCAAGACACTTACCAATGCCTTCATAGATAATGTACAAGCTTACATCAACAGTAGAAGGGATGCCCCAATTCGAAGTTCTAATATCAAGCGGGATAGGCTAAGATAGTGGCAGGAATCTTTATGTAATACATAACATAGTATAAGATACGACCATTTTTATGTCGTCTTTCATAGTTAGGCTACATTTCGCTGGAAAAGAATCTCTGTATAAATTTTCAAATAAACAGACATATTCTTCTAATGTCATACTCAGGTCGGCCAGTGGCCAGTCTAGAGGAGACTAATGTTAATTTCTTGGAATCGAAAATTCATGCGCTAGGAGTTGACCACGGTGATAATAGAGAGCCGAACGTTTTATACCACGAGCAGTACAAACGACATATGATCATCGACTTTGATCGTTCCCGTTTATATACGCTAGAACCATAAAAGCATCCCAAGAGAAGCGACCAGGATGACACAAGCAATGAGGAGGTTCAAAACAAGAGGCCCCGTCATCAATAAGTCTTGAATAATCGGAGTAGACTTTCGGATTTTCATTATTTCTTTGTTTGTTAAGGTTAGGGAAGGATTTTTACATCTATCATTTGAATTATATTAATATATAAACTTTCATGTACAGGGCTATCCGACCACTAGGGGTAGCCAGCTTTGATCTAAGACATATCCTACTGAAGATGCCAAGATATAGAGCATGATGAGACAATTGTCTTAAGGAAGCTCTAGGCTGAATAGTCTTAAATAGGAGAATTTGATCTAGATATTAAGCCCTGAACGAGAGGTGATGATCTGGTGGCCCTTCAGGTACATATCTAGATATAGAATTAAATTTAAACATAAAACTAATACAATGGCGCTATCTAGTTACTTGCGGTGATAAAACCACAACAGCGGGATTCCGACACCGTGGTTTGAGTATTCGGAAACTTCAAAGAAGTTATTTACATCCTAAAAATATAAACCGATGACTCCGGACTTCCGTTGGGTTGAGGCAGAGATCTAGCTCAATGTTGCGCAAAGGTGATGTGTAGAAAGAGGACGGGTCCAAGTCCTTAGAAAGGTGTCCACGGCTGAGGAGATGATTTGCCAGGAGGTAGCTGTCGTGTTGTTGTCTAGCTATTCCCCATAAGCTTTCAGGGTTGTTGGCATCCGCAATCTTTTGTCTAAAAAGGATCTCTTTGTACGCCTCACGGCATTTCGAATATTCAAGGCAAAAGCTTGATGTGACGAGTGCGTCTTTGTACCCTTCAATGGCTTTCTTGCCACGGAGTGCCTCTGCGAGGTGACTTCGTCCGGGGCATGGTAGCAGCAAGGGCTATATCAATTGCTTCGTCTAGTAGGTCCCACATGAGTAATTCATAGTAAAAAATAAAAAAATAAAAATAAAAAAATGTGTTAGTAAGCGAGGCTGAAACTTATCGGACCAATTATAGAAGCTGTGCGAACCCGCTTTTTTATTGTTGGGTTTCAGCCAATCAGAGCATCTTTAGTCCATAAAAGACCCATAAAAAGCAAAAAGCCACCGAAAATTGCATCAAAATACGTAAACGAGGCTATACTACTAAAAATAAAATAAAATCACGTAATACGCCCGCAGAAAGAAGACCTAGTGGAAGAGCTAGAAAGTTAAGTTTTCCCCTAGGGAAACAACATCGAAAACTTACAAAGTCCCTTAGAACATTATAATCATCTTTATATGTCAATTTTTATTACAATTCAATCCGTTCTCAATACAATTATCCAGAAAATCTACGTATTTATCAATAAATCAGTCTTACAATGCCCGAAATCGCAGAAGGTACAACGCCCATATCGTAACCCAAACCCTATTGAAACTAATACAAGTCTGTTCTCAAGTTGCAAGAGTAGTTCACTATATGGCGAAACATATGGTTGGCAAAGTGATCAAGAAAGTCACAACTATAGAAGACAACATAATATTCAAAGGGGAAATAGAGAAAGAACTTACCGGGCGCAAAGTTTGTACAACACATTCTAAACTAAAATACTTGCTACAATATACTAATATTCATAATAGATATTGTCGGTAGAACGACAAGGAAAATACTTTTGGTATATTCAGAGCCTATTTCATACCTGTATATATTGACAGCTCTAATACTTAATATGGCCTTAGGTTGACACTTGATAGCAAGAAATGCGTTGTAATGCATTTGGGAATGACAGGTAAATCATTGAGCCCCTTCTGTCATTATTATTTTCTATTCTACGATATATGTGTCGGATCCACTATACTAACAATTATACAAGGATGGGTGCACATACAAGGTGAAAAAACTGCACCAGAAGGCTGGTATAAGAAACTGGGTCTCAGCGATACTTGGCCACCTAGATTCTGGAAGATTCAAATTGAAACCGAGGAAAAGGTACCGGTCCATATTGCATTTGTTGATGCACGACGTCTAGGCAGAGTCACCGTAGTTGACACTGATGCCGACAATGTACGAAATGAGCCGCCGCTCGCCAAATTGGGGCTGGATCCTATCAAGGACCAGATAACGAATGACTGGCTCCATCAGCAACTTAAAAGACGACGATGCCCCGTCAAGGCCTTCTTGCTTGACCAAACTATCATTTGCGGCATTGGAAACTGGGTTGCTGACGAGGTTCTATATCACGCGCGGATTCACCCCGAAGAACTCTGTTGTAATATCAAACCGGATTCTATGACCAGACTCCAAAAGTCTATATTAATGGTTTGCACATTAGCAGTTGAGAAACTAGGAGACGAGTCTCAGTTTCCCGATGATTGGCTGTTTCGACACCGCTGGAATCGCAGCAAGAAAGGACCTGGAAGTCTGCCCAACGGCGAGGAACTATCACTCGTCACGGTAGGAGGGCGGACAAGCTGCTTTGTACCTTCTCGCCAGATTTTAGTTGGGGGCGAGGTTACCAGAAAAGACCGAAAAACCCACGTCAAGGCTGAGATCAAAGAAGAAAAGATAGAAGAACCCAGAGATGATGACGATGCTGTACAATCGAAGCCAGTGAGATCTCGCGGGAAACGCGCTCTTGTCAAGGATGAGGCAGACGATGATAAAATGTGTGTAAGAAAGACAAGAAGCCAAACACGGAGCCAAACTCGAAATAAGTCGTCGCCGTATTTTCTTGCATAAGGCTTACTATTGCTTTTCTGTATCTCACATTGAAGCAGTCATTGCATATACATAGCTGTAGTCATATGATTTTACGCCCCGAATATATATATATCTAGCCTGCTATGGAGGGGCTATGGTTGATACACATGACCACGAGATTAGAATGGATATGAGTATCTGTATAGGACTTTTGAGTAACATCATGTGCTGGCAACATGAGTATAATAGCATAGCCACTGCTAAGGCGTCTTTGTTGGCGTTCTAGACAGCTTGGTTGAAAGTTCGCAAAGTACGAACCAAAGGCAACATAAATCGTAGTAGTCGCTTAACCCGCACTTAGGGTTATGACCAACACGAAGATGGCCCCACTGTTTCCCCTTCACAAGGTCGGCGTGAATATCAAAGATTGCTTGTGAATCGCAATGATAAAGCGCGACCATTATCACCAGGACATAGGTTTGTAGTTGGAATAGTCTGTACCATCTCTTGAAGGGAATACCGCCAAGACAGGCTGTAGTAAAGGCCTGAACATGTCGAGCCAACGGAACCGGAGACGCACCCAGAACAATGCCGATGAAGCTGGCGGCGAAGCGTCTACCGCGCCGCCTCGTGAGCGAGTTTTCGGCGTTGAGGTGCAAAATATGAGCGGACCAGCGTCTATCGAAGCCACATATTCCCTCAAGCACGCGCTTCAAAGCCGCGATCGCGCGCGTATCATGGACGACTCACGCCAGGCCATCACCAACCTAACCAAGGCTATAACGTCCATCAACGACGCCCTTGTCGGGCAGCGAAAGTACGTGGCAAAGCTTAACCGCACCGGAACCAGCCGCGAGAATGACGAGGTCGATCTTTGGGCCGAGGACGAACAGGAAGAATACGAGGAGTACATGGCGAAGACTCGTAACGACGCGAAGGAGGCCCTAGAGACTCTCGTACAGGCATCTCTGGACACCACAGCCAACGGTGAACGCGCTGTGCGCAAGCTCATCGACACCATGAACGAGACAGAGGACTTTTATCAGGCCTGGGATTCTGCAGCAGAAAAATCACTGGAGCTGGCGCGCGCACGTGACGCCAGAGAGGCCGAGATTCGGGCGGAAGATGCGGCGCTAGCCGATGCCGGACAGCCTGTTCCTGATCGCAAGCCCGAGCCGTTCGGGCTGTCGCTGCGTGAGACCTTGTATACGCAGACACAAGAGCGTAGCGAGGCATATATCGGAAAGTCGGCGTACGAACGCTACGCGTGCAACAATGACTATGCGCTGTTCAAGCGGCAGATATATCGCAGTTTGAACGATGAGTCACGCGAGGTGCCCGACAAAAAGCGCTGGTTCGACGAGGCCGGCGAGCCGGTGTTACCGACGCGCGAGGCGCTTCTAGGCGAAACGGAAGACGACGATGCCGATATGCAGGATGGCTCTGATGACGAACTAGTTATCCAACGCGTCAAGCAGGACTACAAATGTCCGCTGTCACTGGCAGAGTTTGTTGAACCATACGGCAACACCCAGTGCAAGCACATCTTCGAGAAGCAGGCCATCCACGATTTCATAGCGCAGTCTAATAAACGCTCTGTGAAATGCCCAGTAATTGGCTGTGCGGCTGTAAGTTTACTCAAATTCGAAACTATTCTCATCCTCGTCGACTGTCCGCTAATGAATATTGTTTGCTAGACCATTGATCAAAAAGATCTTTCACTAAATACGGAGATGCTCGATATGCTTGAGCGTCGCCGTCTTCGTCGGGAGAACCAGGATTCTGACGATGAAAGTGATAAAGAAGATGATCACGAATATGCGTCCATCAACACTACACGATTGTAAACTTTAAAATTTCAACTAGGCATAATCTTTCAACATTAACGAATTACGAACACCAATAATACTAGCGCCATCTTCCCCTCCGACAATATCACACTAATTAGTAGCCCGGCCTTCTGCAACAGGCAAGCATGCTTCTATAACCCAGTACCTGTTTCTCTAGTTGTGCACATAGACACCAGCCAAAGAACCACCCTCAGAACCCCCAGTGTTTGTAGCAACAAAGTCTGCTTCGCTTGCATACCAAGCCTCATTGATGATCACACCCTCACCCGACAGCAAAGCTTCTACATCGCTCTCAGAGCAAGTATAGAGCATGTAGCGCAGATAGCACACGGTGCTATTGCTCTGCGGAATCACGTCCAATATCTGTGTTGCGTTGGCTGACCTAGTTGTCGCGAACGATCCGATATCTATATTCCTGCCTGTCGCCACGTCCGTGCCTCTAATTATGCGACTGAATACTTGGAACGCCGTTTCCGGCTGGTACGTGGCCACGTGATGACCAGCTTGGTAGATCCGGCTGAACGACAGGTTACCATACTGTCTTACCATGCCGCCAACATAGCTTTTGTTAACGTGGATCGGCGTATAACCAGCATTAATGAACTTGGATTCGTAGTCCCCTCCGGCCGCTTCAGCGATTGCTAGCGAAAGTGCCTCGCCGCCAAGCCAGTTGCAAGACCAGTCGCGGTCACCATACAGAAGCCCAACTCGGACACCTCTATCAAGAAGCTTGGAAAGCAATGGTGCAATGGGGCCCATAGCCCAGTCCCCAGATGCGGCGAAACCATTAGCAATGTCGTTGTTTGTGATGGACCAGTTGAGAGCAACGCCCAAATCTGCTTGTATATGGGGCAAGTTGAGATATTGGATGTAGCTGTACGGAGACGGAACATCGGGATAAACATGAGTGAGATCCTCCACCACGTGGCCAGTTTGTTTAAACCAGGAAAGATACTCTAAATAGCACGTATAAGTTGCAGTAGCACAGGTGTTAATGGTGTCCGTATCAAATGTGGAAACATCCGGGCCTAAATTCTCTGTAGCGAGATAGCAGGTCTCTAGGCTTGTCTTGCATTCGCTCAGACCCGAATCCCAAGCGGCCCGGAGGGCATCATGGGTGGCTTTGTCGATAACTTGGACACCGTAGACGTTGTCGTATGCCTGATCGGCAAGAAATGGTGTTTGGATGAGATTGTCCGCGCAGCCGTTAATGATACCGACAGAACGGAGGTTGATAGGTAGCATTTTGCTTCTCGGGAGCGTACCATTAACCAACATCTCGTTCTGCTCCGCAAAGTAATCGGCGAAGACTGGCACATACTTTCCTCCATAGCTCTCGGAGAACATGTTGATGCCCAGCGTTGGCTCGTCGCAGCTTGGTAGAAACTGGGGAAATACGGCAAAAAACGTCTGGATCACCTTCCACATGCTTTTCGCAGCGCCGCGAGTCGTGGTGATAGTGGGTGACCGTGAAGGAAAAGTGCCGTTGAGAAAGAAAGACTCCGGGAGGTCCAAGGAGTCCTTATCCAGAGCCGGTAACACATATTCCATAGCAGAAAGGTTGTATGTTCCGTGATTGAGAGAATCATGCGAGTAGCCCGTACCGACAGGCTGTGATATAGAAGGTTAGTTTACAGTGGCTCGACATGTCCGGCTTGGATACTAGAACTGATGCCTACCTGGTCAATAAACAGCATATTAGAAGACCGATCCCAGCCCCATCTGTTAGCAACAGTGTCCATGTCATCGGCACCCTTCTCAACGACGTCGCAAGGGCCCTGGCCAGTGAAGAAAGCCATCATCGAGCTTTGGCCTGGGCCGCCGGAAAACCACAGCGTAACGGCTTCTGTTGGGCGGCGGGCACCCACAAAGTAGAAAAAGACGTTCTGCTCTGATACACCACCACTCGCTGGAATTTTCACATAGCCACTGATCTGCTTCTGGTTGCTGAACGCTGTTTTACAGGCCTGCTCAGGCGTCTTGTACCTGATAGTGATGTTGCTATCCAGCGGCGATTTCGTGGTGATTTGCCCAGAAATGCTCTGGGAAGGGAATTGCCCAGCCACAAGGCCTGGTAGAACTGCCAGTCCTAGAACCAGCAGTTTCCAGCTGCAGCCCGTGTGCATTGAGGCGGGTAGGCGGGAGCCAAGCTTAAGATTTAAGGGTGTTCGTGAGATGTCGCCGTGTAACGTGCCACGGCAAAACTAGCAAAATGAAAGCAAAACTGTGTGATTCGGGCCGACGGATAGAAGGAACAAAAGAAAAGGAACAAAGGTCGAACGAAGGGTAGAAGGATAGATAGAAGGAAAAGGCTCAGTAGGAACCGGTCGGACGCAGCCCTATTATAAGGTTTCCCGTCTAAAGACCACAGTTGGCACGCTGATGGCTGGCAGTGAGCTCAGGAATATAATGAACTTATTCCATTCAGGGAGCGACGGAAAGACATGCCAATGCGCATCTTATATAGACTTATTGCTCCACAGAGCAGCCGTCTATATCTCGGTTATATTTACGGGCGTACACACATAATGGCCATTGAGCAGCTATCCAGGGACGTCAGTTGGCACGATCCGAGCTTCTCTCGTGTTCCAGTGATAAAGAGATAGATCGCACGTCTCACGCTAGTGTCTCCTACAAATACTGGGTAATCTCTCGGTGGTGTCCAGCCTTTTGCTTATATGGAATTATAGTAAAGCTTGGTGCCTACATGGAACTTCAATGGAAGCTGACTAGAAGCCGGCCAACAAAAGACGTAGAACGAATAGTCATAAGCCACTAACTAAATATCATGTATGAGCTGTCAAGCTGTATTTTCCGACAATGTAAGGTATCACCATTCGACAGATATCTCACGGCTTCTACGACAGATACTTTCTATTCAGATATCACAAGGGACATCACACCGGTGCTACAGGGAACAAGGAACGGGTCATTTTACGCTAGGGGTATTTTTATTCAACTCCATTTCGGGAAATCCTCACAGTAAACTTGGCCGTGATTCAGTCTATTCACACCCATATATGGCAATATCTATACAGGTCATTCCACTCCGGATATTAGCCAGCATTTCTAGTCTTCCACAAGAACTTGGAGTTCGCCTAGTGTAAATATCACATGGAACTCGCGTATCTAATGTGTAGCCAGCATCTGATTGCCAGTAGCCGTTCAAGTCATACTAGCAAAGCGTGGGACGGATGGTGTTAAGTCAATTCCACAACTCTCGGGAGGCTACTTGTAAACAAATATAACTTGCATTTCAAGCGACTTGCATCAAAGGTTTGTCTCAATGATTAACGCTAGCAAGTGCTAGCATAAGGTTTTCGATAAGGATCATAATACCAATTACGGCAACGTTAGGCTACTAGACGGGATTTACTTACACGCATTAGGGTTACTTGAAATAACCCTGTATATAAAGTGGTTTATCGCCCGACTACTATATCAAAACCGGCAAAGGGGGGAAGAGTCTAACAGTACTTGAGCGACTTAGTAAAGCTTTGCTCTGTGACTAATGGCAAACAACAACAATGCCAATAGCGGTGGAGGCAACGGAATAAATCCCACTGCCTCCGACGTCATCACATATATCGGCGTGCCTCTTGCCGTGCTCGGCGTCCTTCCGATTCTCTACAACACCTTTATAACCCTCTTCGAAGTTTCCAAAACCAAGCATCTGCTCCGTACTAGCGGAATCGTGGCGCTGACACGTAGCGATGTGGTGAACAAGATCATCAAAGTCGAGTTGCCTCGATATACAGTGAAGCCTCTAGACAGACATAATTCCAGCACTGATAGCAACTATTGGAACGTTAGCCGTCAGTATAGCATGATTCCCGGAGGCTCATAGACGCAATTCCACTGGCAGAAATGCCAGATTGGGACAAAAACACAACGCGTCGAATATGCGGACCAACTGCGCCAGCCACAAATCGAAGTGGCCTTTGACGCGCTGATTTCGTATCTCCTAGATCTTGGTAAGACATGCCACCTACCGTGTTTATGTCACTTTCCCACTGTTGTCTAGTTCTAGCCAGCATCTACATATATAGGCGCTATTCCGGAACCCCGCGGTTGAAAACTCCTCCGCACAACCGGCCTCTGGACACCGGCTGGAATCGCCTTGATGCAGGGTCCCAACGGCCAGAGTGCTCTAACAGTTGGTTCTCCCGACGATTCAGAAGGCCATTTGTCACTGACGGTGTCGTGGTCCGTCGGAATGGATCACCAGGACAGAAGCATCGCTTCCACCCTATTGGCTCCAACTTCCAGCGCCGATTCTGCCTCCGCCAAAAGCAAGCGAGAGCTCTTCGGGTGAAGCTAGCAGTCCGCATGAGATTGCTTATGAGTCAGACATGGCCGCCAAGCCGGCCAATAAAAGTAGTTCAGGCTCAAGCTCCAGCCAGGCCTCTACAAGCTCGATCGAACTTCAGGCTCTAGCCAACTCAGGTAGTGCCATTTGTTGTCACGTATCACCCGAGGGTCTCTATAAAGCGCTCCCCGAAAATGCCCAGCCTGGTCGTTTTGAGTCTCTATATATAGACCATTTACGCTGCATTCCGGGATCTCTGAACGGTGTTTGGTTTGCTGGCTTCCTTACCGCCTATGGAGTATCTAGCTAGACCGTTCTTTGGCACTACAAAGTCTCCAATGAACTCGTCCGCTTCTCCCAAGCATCTACAGTACCCTGTGGCGTTTTGGAGCTCCTCGGCGTTTTAGAAGCTCACCAGACGCCCGAGTGGCGGAGCATCGACCATTCTATCGTCGATAAGCAAAAGGAGTTGACGCGTCGCACTAGAAAGCGAATGCAAGTTCATCTCAAGGAAGCTCAACTTAGCCTACAAGAGAGAGCCAAGGCACAATTCGAACGCTTTAACCGCGAGCGCTTTGAAGACCAAGACCGTTGTATGTTGCCCAACTTCACCCAAAATAAACATCACAAAAGCATGATACTAACTAGATATTCAAGTCGATAACGAAGCACGTGAAAATATACGCCGCGCCGAACAGGGTCGCGTGGAAGCTTTCCAAAGCCCAAAATGGACCGTCAAGCTAGTCGGGCATCACTTCCTCGCATGGCTCAAGTTTCGTGGCCACGTACACAAAACTGCCATGCTTAAGCAAGCCGCAGGGCAAGTCCTGCACCGTATGATACTGGATGGTCAATATTCAACCGGCATTTTCACGATGCTTGCCACGTGGAAACTCTGGGCAGATAACTCGGGAATGCGCGTGACTGACTTCGAGTTCTTGAAAGATAACATTTCTGATTTTGCTTGGGCGTGCTTGCTTATTGCCATCATGAGTGAAGCCAGTGAGGCTGTGGCTAGGACTCTGGCCGACGATCTGCAGGAATGTTTACGCATATAGAGTAATGTGCGGTTAGGTTGATAAGATGGACATGTCAAAGAATTGGCCTGTAACGTATGCAATAGAATCCATTTTCAAAGCCGCTCCCGAATCATAGGACTAGCTAAGCACGAAAAGAAAGAGAAAGAGCTAGATAAAACATGTACAGAATTAAAACACCATCATCGCCATTACTAGCGAGACCGTTTATTCGATCAAGAAATTCTCTGCGACAGATTTGAACTCCTTGGAAAATGTTACCTCCTCGTCCTCGTCCGTAAGTGAGACAGAGTTGACCTATACCGTTGATATTAGTACATTGAACAATCAATTCATGAAGAACTTCATTCGCACTTACATCGACATCTACATATGGCGTAGGCTTTGTGAAGTTGACACGCATAGGGAAGAACTCTTCTTCGTCGCCAGCCTCAGCCTCGAATTCAAACGAGCCGCTTGAGTTGTCTTCGGTTACATCGCCAAGGGTCCAGGTCAAATTCTCTCCATCCATGTCGTACTGGACATCGGTGCTTGATACCAAAGGGTCTGAGGTGTATGGGATGTGAATCCGAACATCCTTGAGTTCTTCGCCACCAGTGAGCTCATACTCAACCGTTATCGAGTATTTATCCGAATCCTTGTTGATCCAAACAGTGAAGCTAATCGGGCAAGCACTAGTGTCATCGACCTTGGGTGATGCCTTCCATCTTAGAACACCAACGGAGGCGTTTACAGGGAAGCCACGAGCAAGGTTGGCCATCTGGATGGTGCGCGAACTGTTGAAAGCGTTCTTGTCGACATTGGGATGAGGGCGGAACTGAGCACCATGCTTTGCATTGGCAATGATATCAAGCTTGATTTTGGTCATGCTAGCATCCGATACGCGAAGCGACAGATCACCATTAACAGCTAGGGAAGTGATAGTACCATCACGAGTGATCTTGGCGGAGATGGCTTCAGAAATCGTGGTATGGATAGTATCGCGATCGACGGCAGAATGGTGCTCTTCCGGAGCAGGAGCAGCATGGCGTTGGGCCTGGGGAGTCGGTGCAACCAGAGGAGTGTTGTCAATCTCGGCGCCCATCTCACCGCGAACGCGCTCAAACATGTCGGTAGTCTTCGATTTCTTGCCGAGCTGCATACCCTTGCCCTTCAAAGTAGCAGTCCTAGTAGCTTCTGTTAGTCTTATGTGCAATGGAAGCAGTCAGAGGGATTGCGGGCGGCTAGCTTACTTTTGGAAGGTCTTGTTCTTTTCAGCCTCGTACGAATCAAAGGTCTCAGTAGCAGCGGGCCGGCTAGGGGCGGAAGTGTGGGAGGGGAAGCCAGAAGAGTATGAACCATTGCCCATACCACCCATTCCGGTAGGGGCGCGACCAGAGCGGGATGCCTCCTTGCGCTGCATTTCGAGTTGCTTGGCTTTGCGCTTCCGCTCCTCCGTAGCTTCGAGCTCCTTGTTCTATGGGGGTGGTATTCTCAGTTAGTTTATTATAACTATTATGCGCCATAGGCCAATTATGTATACTAGCGCAACATACTCTGGCAATGATTTCCTGGATCCGCTCCTCGTGCGACTCCATCTCGAGGAAAGTCTTGATTTGGCTGATGGTAAGATTCTCACGGTAACCCAGAGTGACAATTTCGTCGAAGGCACTGAGAAGATCGTAGGCGTGTTTCAGGATCTCGCGCTCGTCGAGGCTGCGGCATGTGCTGGTGACAACCTGGGAAAAGAGGTGCAAGCTGTCGATGTCCTGCAGAATGTTGGATTGCTTGTTGGTAATAAGGACCATGTAGAGCTCGTCTAGTGGTTGGTACACGAAGCGCACGCTGTCCTGCTCGACCGTAGTGTGCTGAGTGCTGCTGTCGGCCAGCTTGGGGAACGACGCAAGAAGGGCCTCAACTCGGGATCGGGGCATTTCACGGAACTGGCGGGATAGCACGGCTTTGCCGCCGCGGGTGCAGATCGAGGCAGCGAGGACGACCTAGATAAACATAGATAGCGGCACACGGTTAGCTTCCATGGTGTTGTGGTGGGAGCTCATTCAGGCGGCAGTGTTTGGTACCATTGTGCGTGCTAGACTTAAGTGCTAGGACTGTAATTAACGCTGGTGGAGAGAGAAGAAGCCAAAGAACAGATATTGGGCAGTATTTCTCAACTGAGATGTGCAATGTTAAACGTTGGCGAAGCTGTTGTTCTCCTTTCAAGCTATGAATGGAGGGTTGGATACTTTAGGAAATACATGGCCTTGTCTTAACAGTTGAGGTGTCGTCTCTGAAGCAAAGTGGCCTGTGCACATGTTTTTGCTTAGGGTTAGTGGCTTAGTGGGGCTTCTACAGAACGACTCAAGCAACTTCAACAAGCCTACAACTACGTTTGTGGAGGCAATCGCTGGTAAGCTGTTCTTAACAATATGACTTTAAGAGAGCCTTATGGAACTTTTAACATCTATGCACTTTTCACGCGTAAAACATCACCCCAAAACAAAGACCAGCGATCGATTTGATAGGTATCACGTGATATAATATACAAGGGTTCTGAGTTTCTGAAACCCTGTCAATCCGACGGAACACGCTCAACGCGCAACCAAAGATAGAAAGAATATGCTAGCAGGACGACCCACTCAACCATTACAGGACCCACCAAATTGTTCGTTTTGCTTGGTGGGTTTCTGCCGCTCTTGCATTTTGGGTTGCGAATTCCCACTCCTTGTATTTGTACATCTTACTTGCTTCTAATTTCTTGCTGGACTTTCCACTCGCTATCACTCTTACGTCTTCTCGCATTTCTCATTCTTTATTTCCTGTCTTCTTTCATCTCCAATTCTGGAAACTCTGTCCCGCCCAAATTATACTATTCAATTTACACCAAATCACCACCCTCTTGTATTGGTCGCGACACGAATCTTTTCTAAACTCATCCATCACCCCATCTACGCGAACTAGCGCCAAAGCTTCACCTGCTGGCTTTTCTTAAAGGTCGCTGTCATATTCACCTTCAAACCGACATCAAGACATCGAAGTCTGGATGTCTAAAGCTTGACGCGCATCATTATCTAGTCGATACCTGGCCATTTTGACGGCCGAAACTGGAAAATATTCTAGTAAAATCGAAACCTCACTCACTCCATCTATCGCCCAAATTTCAGAATAAATCGCGACCGGCGAATCGCGAGCAGCTGTCGCATAGACTCACTCTGCAACAGATAAATCCATTTCTGCACCTTTATCATGACCACCGAAACTATTGTGCCACTGGGCGCTTCTGAGCAACATGTCGATCTTGACATCATCAACTTCGATGCTAGCGACCATGCACCATCTGCCCTGCCAGATAACAACGACAAGATCGACATCACCGATAATGAGATTGACTGGGACGACACTAAAGACGCCAACTCCCACAATGATATCGTAAAAGCCGCCCAAATCCAGTCGACCGCAAGCGCTGATGTCATCGTACCGACGACTGACAGTTTCCAAGAGCGTTCCGTCACAGACGAACAAGCCCTACTCGAGGTTCCAACAACTGAAGAGCTCTCCAAAGAAGCTAGTGAGCAACTTAAAGAAGCCACTGATATAATTGAAGAGAGTGGCATTTCCTATGACCTTGATATAGAGACTGACAAGGTCATACAACCTGTTGAGTCTAACATTGAAGAAAACGAAATCGATTACGAGGATCACCTCGAGGATGAAAAAATCGATACAAATCAAACTTCAACGATCGAGGTCACTTCAGCGATTGATTTAGATGAGAGCTTCAATGGCGAGATTCCAGATGGTGTTGTCATCGATGTTGAGTTTGTAGAGATAAACGGCCAGGACGAAAACATCCCGCCTGTAGTAGACGGGGAGGCCGATCAGTACTTGGAAGAAACCGGCGAGCATGACGAGTCAGGTGCTTTCCTAGGGGAAAATAATTATGACGAAGCCAGCCAAGTAGATGAGGATGTGGCACTTGATACTGGCAACGTTAGTGCTATGGATGCTGAGGATGGTGATGGGTTTCCGACCAGTCAGCAAATTCCTGATATTACTGTCCGGTATAACGGCGAAGAATATCCGCTTTTCCATGGCCAGAACAACATTGATACACAGATGGGCTTCTTCCACGACATGGATGTTCTTGATGCGCCACTCGATGATGTCCTTTCTAGCTTTAGAAATGAACTCTCTGATGACCTAGATGAACAAGACGAACTAGTACTTCAGATCGACGATCTTGGCTTGCAATACGCAGAGGTAAGCTGAAACACTTGATTAATATGCTGTTTATTCTCTTTTGCTAACAAATGTGTCCATCAGTCTACTAGCCAGGGTGTCCTATCATCTGTGACTCTGCGTCAACTATATAACGTACTACTCAAACTATCCCGTAACCAAGACCCAGATTCAGTACCTACCATGTATACTTTCTTGAACACTAGACTTGGCTCGACCCAACGTCTTGCTCGTCTTCTTCAAGAGGCATATAGTGGGTCTAGCTTGGACAGCGTTTCTCATAGATTTCCCCAAGAGAATACTGGTGGAGCCTCTCCAGATGATGCGGATGAAGATATGGAAGACGCCGAAGAGGACGATAGCGATGAAGTGGACGAAGAAGAAAATGGGGATGATGAGGAGGCAGAAGAAGAGGATGATGACGACGACGAGGACGCCGAAGATGAAGAGGAAGAACAAAGAGAAGACAACCATGAACAAGACCACGGTGAAGATGATGATGAGGAAGAAGAGGAAGACGAGATACCTGCCGATGAGTTGGACACCGCCACCAACCACCACCTATTGGTGGAGCGCAATGTCGAAGCCGAAAGTCTCGAAGACAGCAATCAGCAACATGGCCTTGACCCGGATGAATACCTTGATCTCGGCGGTGATGTTGATCATGACGAAACTACACTTGTGCAGGGTGGTCTTGGTGATGCTGATCTTTATATCGGCGAAAACGAGGATGGCGGTGTCAGTGTTGAGAACGTGAATCTGTCTATGGATGAGACACATGGTATGTCCACTTCATTTGTCAAAACTGTGCCCCATCGAAAGAGCTCACACTAACAGTTATTTCATAGTCGAATCTGATGGCCTCGACCTTGGTGCGCCTCTAGAGCAATCTCTTGATATCCAGGGTGGTAATTCATTTGATGCTACTGATTTTTCGGCGCTGGATGGCGATGTCGGTGCAGATCTTGATACTTTCTTCGACATTGATGGCAATGTCGAAGGTGGAATCAGTGCTAACACCCAAGCGAGTGCTGCCTCAAGCGCTACTGAGCATGGTGATGATGATGAACAAGACGACGAAATTAATTATGACGAGGATGATGATGGCCACGTCGGTGTATCTCTTGATGTCGGTGATACTAGTGGCATCTCCATTGCTAGCGACATAAACGACCAAGGAAAGCGCCCAAGACAAGAGGAGGAAGATGCCCTAGAAGATGACGGAAATGGTAAGTTTGATACATCATCCTTTCGCGTAGAATATCTACTAACTCGATATCACAGATGCTAAGCGGATCCGCGCATAGGCTGTCTAGTTTCGTTACCTGATGAGAACACTATCCGGACATGTCTTTTGGCACCACCATAAACTTCAACTGCATTCTCCACCTTCATCCACCCTGCAGCTCACCTTTCGATATTTTTTCTCCCCCTTTTCACTACTCGATTTAGAACCCTTTTCAGTCTCATCGTAACTTCTAAGGTCTCGATGACAAACAAACGCCTTATAGTGCTAGCCTAGCATCTTCGCTACAGTATTTGTCCTAAACATATTAGGTAAGTGTAAAAGCTAAATTCCCCTACTAACCATAGGAACTGTATCATTCAAATCATGACTGGTTTCTCAACCTTCAAATTCACCAATATATGGGCGTGACTTTTCGTTCATCTCAACGATATCTCATTATCAAGTTGGCCATCCACTACGACTTTGAGCCTAAAAACTGCCGAGTTGGTTGTTTGTCGGGGCATTTTATCTAGAGTGAGACTTCTTGTACCAGAAGTCGTTACCACCTTTATATCCTTCTCTACGAACTAATGGCAATGTTGCTATTGGTGCGTCAACATCAAGTTCATAGTAATCAGGCGTTATTTACATACTCTCGGCTTGCTGACCTTTCGTTTCTACTTCTCCTTTGTATTGCGCTTTTTTTTTCTCGCATTTTGTTGTTTATCCCCTTAAAGTTTTGGAGTTTATATTGGCGTGGATAGGGAGGTTATCATAGATGAGGCTGGCGTTGTCTAGTCCCGTACTCACGTATTGTGTTTACAGTCTTTTATTTTCGTACTTTTGAGTTGTTTCTTTCATTATACTTCTATTTAAATGGAATTATCCCAAAATATCTAGCTCTGACATGAATACTTGAAATATGCTATCAAATCTTGATGAACTTGATGCGTGATATCACGTGACTCATTCAATCGTTCACCCTGCGAATACGTATCACTACCTAATTGGGATACAATATTCACCGCCTTTTGTTTCTGCCGGTTTTTATAACTAGAATCTACAGTCTAAGTTTGTAATAAATTCTAGTTAATCTGTACATCATCCCAATTCCATTGTTGACTCTCTCAATTGAATATCACACTTGCAATTTAGCAAAGTCAAAACGAAGTTTATTCAGTAAGCTCCTACGCCTTCTCATCGAGAGTTGAAACGCCATTTAGTTCTTAGTTCCGGTGGTCTATGTAAGGTATTTCAGGCCATCGAGGAGGTTTTGAAGGACACGGAAGACTGTTTTGTCATTAAAGTGGCAAAGCAAAAATATAGATTACCGGTGCAGTTCGAATGAAATGTCGTATGGAAGATCCACTTCTTAATACTCAAGATCCAACATATATCACAAACGGTATGGGTAGGCCGAGAAGTCAAGGTCATTTTAGTAACCGTGGTTCCTCTACCAAGTTCCTCTATAGGTCCTCATCACACTGCCCCATCGATTCGGCGTGAGTTGAGCACTTGGGAGCGTAGTGGTACACTTCAAACTCTAGATCAAAACGATCAATCGGAATGATTCGCATACGTAAAATCTCTTCATCTGTACTTAGGTGGTCCTCTATTTGGCTTCTTACTTTCTTGTACTCATATGCACCTAATTCTATAGTTATGATCAAGTGAGGGGTACTTTAATAAAAAATTACGTTCTCTTTTTTGCATATTCATAATTTTTGATATAATTTTTTAAGGCGGTGAAGATTATGTCCTAATTAGGTAGTGGTACATCGAAGTAAACGATACGTATAAATAGTAGGGCCCAATTTTAAGGGTCTAGTTTGAGCGCCAATTGCGCTAGGGATTATTTTCTTAGTCGCGTCAACTCTACATACACATTTTTCGGTACTTCATCGATTGCGATCTGAACGAGTATTTTGATCGCTTGCGATATCCCATTTTTTTTCTAGCTTAACTACACATCTTGTTGTGATAATTTTTTATATAATCATCTTCCCCCCCCCCCTACAGAACCTTCACGCCCAGACGCCATAACGCTATAAATTGTTCCAATACAAAATCAAATTTATTCGCGACTACGAACATCGAAGCACGCATAGTTCAGATCTGCATATTGACTGAACGTTGTCTGGCTGGCTAAGCGCATTGGTAATACTTTCGTGTTAATCATATAAACACAGGGTTTTTACTTGCGATACTGTGGTGGGTGGTGGCAAGCGACAATGGTGCCCCCCAAAAAGAATAGGACGGTGTCTGCGACAGCTTCAACTCTCGGAGGTCTTGTAGAGGATTATGATCTTGAGGACGATCTTTCTAGTATGAGCGTAACGCGCCCCACGACAACCAAATCAACGAAACCGAAAACCGCAAAGGCGAAAGCTTCTAAGGCGGACACGACGATGAGTGATACGGACAACGCGACTGTGCCTGTCAAGAAGCGAAGCAGACAACCGAGTGTTAAAGTATCAACTACAGCTGCAAATAAAGTAAAAAAAAAGCCAACAGCAAAACAACCGAGTACCTTGAGCTCACGCGCCAAGAAGGCTATTGTTGATACTTTGGACGCAGATAGTATGATTGGGGATGCGCGTGTCGTGCGCAAACACCAGGCAGCTGTCACGGAGCCATCGCAGCCAGATACAGATGAATCTGGCCCAGGAGAAGACATAGAGGTTTCGACGCTGCCAGACCGTCAAAAGTCCAAAGCAAATGCCAAATCAGCGAAGACATCAGCGACACGCCGTGACCGACCTAAAAAGGCACAACCCGCAATCGAATTGGAGCCTACAATTATGGAGGAAACCATGATGCCGGAAGGCGTGACCGTCCAGGACGAGACTGTTATGCCTGAAGTGCCACCAACGCCGCTCGCGACACATGCGCCGAAGACTGTGCCAGCTAGTGTACGCACAAAAAAGCGGCCAATAGCCTCGGATGCAGAGCATGGATCTGGAGATGCTGCACTGCGCCGTAAACTAGGCGAGATGAATCGCAAGTTCGATAGCTTAGAAGCCAAGTATAACTCATTACGTGAGGTCGGAATCAAAGAAGCTGAGCGTAACTTCGATAAGCTTAAGAAGCAATCCGATGAACGATTTCAGAGTAAGTCTACATATGTCATTCCGAGATGCTGATATCGATGCAGTTGCTAACTATACTTTTGTAGCATCCAACCAGCTTATCATGCAGCTTAGGGAGGAGGTCAAAGTCCAGACTGAGCTTGCGCGTGAAGGCGAAGGATTCAAAGCTGAGCTCGACCAAAGCGAAACAACAATTGAACAACTTCAAGCCAAGGTTGCCACTTTAGAGAAGTCATTGATAGATTCAAGGGCGGAAAACAAGAACCTATTGACTAAACTTGCAGCAAGTCGGTCCAACGAGATTTCAATATCCGGACCCAATGGCAAGGGAAGCAGCAACGGCGTATTGATTACAGGATCACGTGCTAGCAACGACATGGTACAAGCTGCACAGATGAAAGAAGATCTCTACAGTGATCTTACCGGCCTCATCATCCGAGGTGTCAAACGGACAGAGACTGAAGATGTCTTTGACTGTCTCCAGACTGGCCGCAACGGAACGCTGCATTTCAAGCTAGCAATCGACCAAGATGACAACTCTGGTGACTACGGGGAGGCACACTTCACCTACCAACCCCAGCTAGACGACAACCGTGATAGCGACATGATTGAGCTGCTACCAGATTACTTGACGGAGGAGATAACCTTCTCACGGCCGAATGCGGCCAAGTTTTACACCAGGGTGTCGAGAACACTGATGGAGTAAAAGTAGAAAAATGCAAAGGAAGTAACCAAAGCGATATGTCCTATACAGGATATGATATCTGTGTGTGGTTGCTAGAGGGGGAAATTGACATTGATGTTGGGTGGACACATAATATGAATGTTAAGTCCAGATGCTATCTCTTTTTATGCGTAGGCTCATGATGATATTTGATACCCGGAGTTTGTTTAGTGGAAGGCACTCGCTCGCAGATTATACTGACTTCCAGCTAGAAAGGAATATATACATTGTACACAAAAAGCAAGAAAACCGGGATTTTGAAGATTAGCTGTTTGAAAAGAAAAAAAGGCTTGGCATGCAGCGATATTTATCCTTTATGCAGGAATATGTTTCTCCAGCGGGCCATTGATTTACCCGCTGACCGGGCAATTTGATGTCGTGACTTGGGTGAGCGGAAGCTTCGGCTGGCTCTGGAAAATATCGGCGTTCTAGGGGACTAGATGCAGTGTTTATGTTGATCTAGAGGGGACCCCACACTATTAAATAAGCATCGAAACAGCGTCTAGAACCGACTAGTCTTTTATGTAGACGTGCTGTCAGATGCAGTCAGTAAACAACATGATCAACATTAGACAGTTAAGTTTAAGTGCAACTCATTTCAAGCACTTGCTGTCCCTGTGATTAATATAACGTTTCAATGCTTACTGTTAATGCTTTAGTTGTGTGGAATGAACTCTCATGCTGGATGCCTCTCCTCTTTATGCTATGCTGCTATTGCCAGGATTGCAATCCACTGAAAAGCCCGACTTTTACAGGCGCTCGTATTCCCTTTTAGTTGAATAAATAGCCAGCCGAGACTAGATAAAATCCCCCAAATTTGACCCGATTGCTGGCTGGCTGGGTTTATTAGCGCCAACGTGTTCGCAAACACTTCACTTGTTGGTGCGATTTTTTTCTTGTTGACTGGCAGGCCTGTTGCTTTGGATCGCAACTCTGTTCACATTGCTTTACTCGTTGTCTTTTGCTCTGTATCTTTCTGTTCGTCTTTTCTTTCAAGATTGCAACTTTTCGCAGTGCTCGTGTTGCTCAGAAAGAACGTGATATCTCTCTATCCTGTTCAAAACGACGTCATGCTACTGGAGCTTTAGGTAGTGCGTGCCATAGCTACAACCACCTAGCTTAATTTTTCAAGCGTGTGAGCTAAAAGCGAGCTGCCGCAACGCTAAATCGCATCCTCACTTTCAATTTAGCCCGGGTCTCACTAGAGTCGAAGAACAGCTTGCAACACGAACAACATCGTCGGCCTTCTGTGTATCTTTTGCTCTCGTTCTCCTTTCGGCTTGTCTGCATTTTGTCTGCATTGGAATTTGGCATTGGAAGGGATTTTATCCGGCACTTGCTTGTCAGCCAAACCAGACGTTGCCTTTTTTCTCTTCCCTTCCCCCCAGCCAATCAGCAGCCAGTTGAAGTACACAAAGGAAAAAAACACAACACCACCACTCGTTTCGACGCCTACAATCTTACAGGCTTTGAGTTTGTTTCTGTAAAAGAAGAGCCGTAAAAAGTCAACTGTCCTCGATCATCCACACCCGCGTCTTGTTGCACGATCATACCTCGCTTACAACTGCCCACCATGGCCAGCTTTTCGCGCTTTGGCTTCCTGGCCATTGCTGTGGCCTTCCATATCGTCTATATTTACAGCATCTTCGATATCTACTTTGTCAGTCCCATCGTCTCGGGAATGCGCCTGTACGGTGTTCAGCGTCCGTCAACTGCTCGCCCACCTGCAGATCGCCTCTTCCTCTTCGTCGGTAAGTCGTGTTATTCTTCTCGCCTGCAAAAAAACCCTAGCTCTGCTGTTGCGTCATTGCCTCTGCCCACCCTAGCCCCGAGACCTGCCTTGAATGCTCCGGGCTGGCATGTGAAGATAGCTGCGATGCGCTATGCAGTACAACGCAAACCCTAGTCCATCACCTGAATTCAATGTATAATGTATGACATCTAACACTTGTATGCTGCAGGCGATGGCCTTCGCGCCGACAAAGCCTTCCTGGCCCACCCCGAGCCATACCCCGAAACCATCGACGATCTCGTTCCCCGTCCATTGGCGCCGTTCCTGCGGTCGCGCGTCCTCGAACACGGCACTTTCGGTGTTTCACACACACGCGTGCCTACCGAATCTCGCCCCGGCCACGTAGCTCTCATTGCTGGCTTGTATGAAGACGTGTCTGCCGTGACGACTGGCTGGAAGCTCAACCCCGTAAACTTCGATAGCGTCTTCAACCGTAGTCGCCATACATGGAGTTGGGGCAGTCCCGATATCTTGCCAATGTTCCAGCACGGCGCCATACCCGGCCGTGTTGACGTAGACCATTATGAACCCGAGTTTGAGGACTTTGCTGGCGACGCCACCCATCTTGACTTGTGGGTCTTTGACCACGTCAAAGACATGTTCAAGGCTGCCGAGAAGAACCAGACGCTTAACCGCGCTTTGCGTGAGGATAAGATTGTTTTCTTCTTGCATCTGCTAGGCCTAGATACTACTGGCCACTCTCATCGTCCGTATTCTAAAGAATACCTGAACAACATCAAAGTCGTTGATAAAGGTGTCAAGGAAATCGTCCAGCTAGTCGAGAATTTCTACCGTGACGACCGTACAGCCTATGTATTCACTGCTGACCACGGCATGAGCGACTGGGGAAGCCATGGCGATGGTCACCCTGACAACACCCGCACGCCTCTTATTGCCTGGGGCTCTGGTGTTGCTAAGCCAATCATCTCCAACAAGGGCACTATTGCTCCTGGTCACGACGACTATTCTGCGGGCTGGAATCTCGATCGTGTCAAACGTCACGATGTGGCTCAAGCCGATGTTGCTGCACTCATGTCCTACCTGATTGGTACTGAATTCCCCGCGAACTCAGTTGGAGAGCTACCGTTATCATATCTCTCAGCCAATTTAAGGGAAAAGGCCAAGGCGGCACTTGTGAACACGCAGGGAATCTTAGAGATGTATCGTGTTAAAGAGGAGCAGAAGAACGCCACTGGAATGCGCTACCGCCCCTTTCCCGGGCTGGACTCTGCTGCCGGGCTTGCTCCACAGCAGCGGGTTGCGGTCATTGATAAATTGATCAAAGATGGCAAATATGAGGAGGCAATCGAGGAAACCGCCGTCCTTCTCAAAGCCGGCTTAGATGGTCTTCGTTACCTGCAAACATACGATTGGCTTTTCCTAAGAGCTCTCATCACTATCGGCTATCTAGGCTGGATGGCATACGCTCTGACGACCGTCATGGATTCATTTGTTCTGCATGGAGGCCAGCACGCATCACGCAACATCGGGAGCATATTATTTTTCACGTCCATCTTGATTGGGCTGTATGCATCTTTCATTGTGTCAAAGTCACCGGTGACTTACTATCTATATGCCTTCTTCCCCGTTCTCTTCTGGGAGGAGGTGTTCGCGCGCCGTGGCAGCTTGGCGAAGAGTCGTAAAATTCTTTTCGGTCATATCTCATCCGGTAGTAGTATTGTCATGTTTGGCGTCGATTTTGTTCTTTTCATCATTGTAGTACAGTCCCTGGCTGTAGGTTATATCCATCGTGAGGTGCTTACGGTTCTATTCTTGCTAGCTGCAGTATGGCCAGTATCTTTAGGCTGGGTGTTCATTAAGAACCACCTCGGCCTGTTACTCACATGGTTCGTCGCATGCGTTATCATGAGTACATTTACTCTACTTCCAGCCATGAAGATTGAGAATGTTCCGTTGATTTTGGCTGGTGGTTCGCTCATGACTGGCGTTGGACTTTTTTACTTGGCCTTTGAAGATTATGTTCTTGCTGGCTTCTCTAAACCTACTGCCCCAACCAGACAGAGATATGGTTCGCGGATCATCACGGGCCTTCAAGTTGGCCTCATTGTCCTGGCCATCATTGTTACACGTGGAAGTGCTCTTTCTCTTCAAGCCAAACAGGGTCTTCCTCAAGGCAATCAGATCGTCGGTTGGGCAACATTGGTGCTATCCTTCATTCTGCCTATGGCGTATAGGATATATCCCAACAAGAACTACATGCACCAACTATTAAACATATTCCTAACGTGCGCCCCCAGCTTTGTCATTTTGACAATTTCTTATGAGGCGCTATTCTATGTTGCCTTTAGTCTAATCCTAGTAACCTGGGTTCACCTGGAGCATCGAATTAGCAATGAGAAGACCAGAGCTCTGAGTGAAGCTACAACCTCGAACACTCAAAACGGGATCAAGAATGAAGAGCCGGATGAATATAATCTAGATAGCTCTGTGACGCCGCCCGTCGGGAAATTCCGCCATCTTCGACTATCGGACGCTCGTGTGACACTATTTTTCTTTACCCTCTTACAGTCCGCATTTTTCAGCACTGGCAATGTCGCATCAGTTTCTTCGTTTAGTCTGGAGTCAGTTTGTCGGTTGATTCCAATCTTCGACCCGTTCTCTCAGGGCGCTCTATTGATACTCAAGCTCATGATACCTTTTGCATTGATGTCGGCGAACTTGGGCGTTCTCAACAAGAGGTTGCAGGTTGCGCCTAGCGCTCTGTTCATGCTTACCATGGCCATCACTGATCTTCTCACATTGTACTTTTTCTGGGTTGTCAAGGACGAGGGATCATGGCTCGAAATTGGGTCAACAATTTCGCATTTCATCATCGCAAGTTTACTAGGGGTCTTTGTGGCCATTCTAGAGGGTCTCAGTGCCCTATTCACGTCTGGAGTCGAAGTCGATGAAGCCCAAGATGATAATTCGTTGTCCCCAGATCCTGCAGACCATGAGCAAGACGCTCCTATTACACAACCCAAGATTAAGAAGGAGAAAAAGGAAAAGAAAGTCAAGCGTGAAGAGGGTGTAGATACGACCTTATCTAATCCTGAGCCTTCCATTAAACCGGAGGCTATGGAAGAGGCCGACGAGCTCACAACAACGCAGTTTTCAGATGACTTGCTTGATAATCTAGTACAATATATCGACGAGAACAGGCTAGAGGCGCCATCAGAACATGCATCAACACCATGGCAGGCAGCAGATGCTATACCAACTGCAAACTAAAAGCAGCAGCTTTTAGTCTGGTTGGAATGTTTTGTCTTGCTATCTTGTTTTTGTTTCATCTTGTCCTTTGTTTGTGTTTTTGCTACCATTAATATTACGACTCTTCGCCAATAATGTGCATCACGTTATATCACAAACTATGGTATGCGGAATCCGAAATTCATTTTTTTTCTTTACTTTTTAATACGATTGTCTGTTCTGGGCCATAGTACGGGCTGCTATTTGGATATCTCAGACATCTAAAAGGAGGGGGAGATCTGGCTAAACTTGTCGAGCCGGCTATTACTTTTAAAATAGTATCTTAATGTACAATACAAATATCATGTTCTTCACACTATACATGGAAATAAATTCAAGGAGCGGCGATTACCGAGTAGTAACAATGGCTTGTTGTAGCGCAAGCAAAATCGTCGGGTGCTCTGGATATCAAACTTATCAGCGAACATTCGTAAGAGAAGATACATAGTTGTACATATATATGTAGTTTTGGACTTTGGCTTTTGCTTGCGTACCCCATAAAGCCACACGATGATTGCGATGGATATTTTGGCATGTGAAAGTGACGTAATTTATTATTATTAAGCAGTCCTTCTTCAGACACCATGTTACTTTGAGGGTAGGGGACTAAAACGCAAACTACTGCATGCACATCAACTTGGTCTGACTCGAGGTTTCTCTAATAAAAATAAGAGAAAGAGTAAATGAAAAGGAAGGGCCCAATTGGGAGATATATTCTCTTTGGGAAAGGAAGAGGGAAAGGGGGAAGAAAGGAATAGATAGACTTGGTGGTATCTGGGGTAATTGTGGAAATATAGAAGGATAAGTTTACAAGTAGCTAGTTTCTTGAGAAAAGTCCAGTTTGTGAAAATAAAGAACCGCCTTGAAGATTGACTGTTTTATAGGTACTGCTATGGCAGTAAAGCGTCGGACCGGAGTTAGCAGAACGACGGAAAAAAGAAGCATCGGAATAGAGAGTCCCGGGGGTTGTTTCAGCAAAGATGTAGAACAGGGCTAACCAATATAGTGTACATATAGTTGTATATCGATCTACAAAATCGCGATGCTTGTCAGGTGGCCATGGTCATTTCTGATCTATTTTTTTCCCTTTAGGCTTCTCCAAAACATGGCTGAGAAAGCCAAGTATATGTGAGAGAGAGAGAGAGCTCTAAGGTTAGCGGTGAATCGTTTCGCCTGGTGGAACAAGGTCTTTTTACTGCTACAACGCTAAGTCAAAGCAAGGTCTAGCTTGTGGAGGATTGTAGTTGGGAGACAACGAACAAGAAAAGAGAAGGTAGGAAGAAGGCTTTGCTATCAGAGTCGTGAGCTACAGTGTTGATATGCCTATTAGCACTGGCAGCCTCATCAGGTTTAGTCTCCGTCTGATTCGCTACCGTTTCTTCCTTTCTGTTTATTTGTTTGGTATTTCATTCCGCCGGTCACTGTATCTACGGGGTTTCCAATGAATACCTGCGGCTAACAGCGCTTATAGTTGTAGTAGAAAGAGTAACCGTAGCATCGCAGAGGCCCAGAAACTTCGGAACAAAGGCCTAAAGTAGACGGGCGTGGGACAGTTAGAGATCCGGTGAAAGCAAGCTGTCCTTCGCTAAAGCTAATGGAAGAATTAGCTTTGTTTCTTTTTTGTGTGTGTTCTCTGTATTTTGATTATGTCTGCATATTTGGAGACCATGCGAGGAGGAAGGATTGCGGGAGGCAAAAGGCCAGACCAAACGTATGTGTACAAATAAGTAAGTGTATGTTTTTTTTGTTTGTTCAATTTTATCAAGGTGGAAATAGTATGTATGTATAATGTATATGTGTAGAATTGCCCTGAAGCAGACTGATGTCCGTCTCGGTGTTCATCGGGGGGGGGGGGGGGGGGGGGCAAAGATATGTTGTCTAGTCTTTGTATTTATCTTTGTGGCGTCTCATGAGACAAAAGCGGCAGACGATATGAAAAAGGGAAATAGAAAAAGAAAAAGACCATTATATCCCATGAGACCCAAGGCTGCTACTTGTGAATTTCTGTTTTCTTCTTTCTCTGGGCCTCTGTTCCATCAGCGCTAATCGGCAGTGTCAGTCAGTTGGGGTTTTACCGGTCTTTTTAGGGAAAAAATAAAGAAAAAATAACTAGAAAATTCGTCGGAGGTGTCTTCTCAGACGGATTCGTTTCCGCATTGTGAAGTTCGCCATCCATCGATCAATCCCTCAAGTCAATCCGATCCATGTCAAATCTGTGGTCTTTTTGGTTTTATTTTCCTGCAACCATCAATTGTGAATCTTTCCTTTCTATCTTCTTCTCGATACCGTCACATTCCTTTATTATCTCTCTCTTCGTTGCCTTCCCTTATAAACGCAGCCTTTGGCGACTTCCTATCCTAACGCCTCTCGTGGTTCTACCGCTGCTAATTGGCTTTGAGGAATTTCACGGACTGCTCGCCACATCATAGCTTGGCTATCGCGACTCTACGGCCCAAGTCAAGAGTCGCAAATCCAAGAATACGCCGGAGCATCTCCCGTCTTTTGAGGCATCGTAAATAGATCGGCAGCAACAGTCCTGTGATTCTGTTTCTCATATATATTCATATAGCTACATATATTACAACTCGGAAATAGACTTACCAATTCTGCTTCCGTTTCTGTGCTCAAAACCCCGTCTTCGAATCCCGCATCCCCGCCACTGGCAATCTTCCATTTTCATCCTTTCACCGACCGACTCTTCAGCGCCCTTTTCGTGCCAACGCCTCGAGTATATCGGTATTCACAAAATCCATATACATTCATCATGGAACACGATCAGCGCGCCCTTTCGGTGTCGCTTTCCGCCTCGGCTCCGTCGCCGAATTCGCCGTCTCAGCAACAGCTACAGCCACAGCCACAGCAACAACAGCAGTCGACGCCTCCCTCTTCTACCGCCACATCCGCCTCGGCTACAGCCGCCTCTAGCAGTTCTCCCGCTATAGCATCGTCGCAGGGCAACGCTTTTACTGCTGGTGCGAATCCCAACGCTGGTCTAGTCAGTTTCAGAAGGTAACGTCGCCCTTTTCTTGGTTTTGTGCTGTAGGCGTCTGTTCCTCTTCGCCGGCTATATTGCCGCGCATATGCATACAATCCACGAATGCATGTGTCAACCAAGCCTACATCGCAGCTAGAGCCAAACATCGCGCTTCCGTCTCCAGAGCCTCCACTAACCAAATTTATGACCTGCAGGCAACGAGCGTCTAGGGCTTGCGAAGTATGTCATCGCCATTGAACTACCGATATATCTTACTATATGCTAACCCTAGGCTAATCCACACCTCTAGACATGTCACGCTCGCAAGGTACGTTCACGGTAGACCTGTACCCATTGTTGAATATATCCTAACTTTCACTCCAGGTTCGATGTGATGCCGCTAGTCTGGGTGTTCCATGTACCAATTGTGTTGCCTTCCAGGTTGAGTGCCGCATCCCGACTCCCAAGCGGAAGAAGACCCAAGGCTCGTCTCAGGCTCGGGAGTCAGACAGGTTTGTATACCGACTTCTATCTTGTCAGGCGATCCAGCTAACATGATGTGTGTTCTTCTCTCTCTCCACTAAAGCGACGAGGAAATGGTACAGTCGATGCTGCAGATCCCGTTGCCACAGCAGCAACAGCAACAGCAACAACCACCCGTAATGTCACGGCCGGTACAGCATCACGACATGAAACCCGTTCACACAGACCAGGGGACCCCGTCCGGCTCCAGCGCCACCCGCGAAACCTTGAAGCATGAGCTAGCTCAGGACTCCTATCTGGTGCTCACGAAGCCCAAGTTCAGCCGTGCTCCCATCACTGAGCCAGGCCGGGTGGCGTTTCTCGGCGAGTCGTCGAACCTCAATCTTCTCGTTCACGAGAAGGGCTCAGCGTCTGACGCTGTCCACTACCCGTTACCAGACAGTGTGCGAGGCGCCCGTATGCGCATGGACGAGATGGATAGTCTCGAGATGGACATCTTGCAGCAGCGTGGTGCCTTCCTACTCCCGCCACGAGCCCTCTGTGACGAGATTATCGATGCCTACTTCAAATACGTTCACCCCATAATGCCCATGCTCAACCGCTCGCGCTTCATGGCTCGATACCGCGACTCCAAAAACCCGCCATCTTTGCTACTATTACAATCTGTACTGCTTGCCGGTTCTAGAGTATGCACTAACCGCCAACTTCTCGATGCCAATGGCTCGGCTACGCCTGCAGCACTCACGTTTTACAAGCGTGCCAAGGCTCTATTCGATGCCAACTACGAGGACGATCGGGTGACCATCGTGCAGTCACTGCTACTAATGGGCTGGTACTGGGAAGGCCCAGAGGACGTCACCAAAAATGTCTTCTACTGGACCAACACCGCTGTCACAGTAGCCCAGGGCTCAGGCATGCATCGTAGCGTCGAAAACTCCCAGTTAAGCAAAGCCGACAAGCGACTGTGGAAGCGAGTGTGGTGGGTACTCTTCACGCGAGATCGGTCTGTTGCTGTTGCGCTTGGCCGGCCTGTCCGCATCAACCTCGACGACTCAGATGTCCCCATGTTGGTAGCCGACGACTTTAATGAGGACGAAGACAATGGCGCACCTAGTGACTACCAGCCAACGCCAGTTTCTGTCATGTTCTTCCTCCAATATGTCAAGCTATGTGAAATCATGGGCCTCGTACTATCACAGCAATACTCGGCAGCATCTAAAGGCAGGCCTAAGCGCGCCATTGATCTCACCCACAGTGATATGGCGCTAGCAGATTGGTTTCAAAACTGCCCAATCAAGTACGACAAGAACAACCACCAATTCTGGCCCGGTCTGTTGCACATCAACTACTATACCATTCTATGCTTACTACATCGCGCCCATATTCCACCCCACGGCACCGTGCGGCCAGCTGGCGAGTACGAATACCCGTCCAAAAACATCGCCACCGAGGCAGCCGGTATGATTACCATGATTGTGCAGAATCTAGTGATGCGCAACGAGCTTCACTTTGTTCCAGGCTTCGCCGTCTACAGCATCTTTTCGGCCCTTATCATGCATGTCTACCAGTCACGATCACCGAACCCTACCACTAAGCAGGCAAACCAAGAGAGAGTCAAAATCTGCATGGAGGCGTTACAGAACGTTTCTAGTGTATGGATGGTTGCGAAGTTGATTCATAAGCTGTTCAAAAGTATCATTGGAAACAAGGTTCTCGAGGACCGCTTGCAAAGAGGGCCAAAACGACACCGCAAGTCTCATGAAAATGGTCAACTTCCGATATTCAATATGAAACCAGTAGCCGCAGCTACTCACGCTATCATGAAGTCAGATCCCGCTGTAGCATCTATAGCGGCCCCAGAAAATCACATGCAGACAGAGCCTCCACTACCGCCACAGCATCCCATTCCCCCTCTACAGCCTTCTATCAAACAGCCAACCATCAATATCCAACCCACATCAGCACCTGGTATGGCCCCACCAGCCACGAATCCACCACCGATACAACCGTCAACACGGCCAACAGCAGATGCTTTTATGGGAGGTACGGCCTCGGCTGCCCAAACACGTGCCGGGACGCCGTTTAACCCATCCTTTTCAGTGCCAGCCACACCCCCCGATCTATATCTCTTCACCCGTAACTCTCCCAATCTGTCCCAGTCAATTTGGGAGAACTTCCAACCGGGCCATCTATTCCCAGAGGGTACAAATGTGCCCATGCATCCTGGCAGCCAGGCAGTCCAAGTCCAGCCAGATGGAGGCAGTATCGATCCTGCGAATCTAACTTCGCCCATTCATCAAACTCATCAGCAACAGCATCAGCCAGCAAGCCAAGGTCTAGATCATTTCAACCAGAACAATATGCCACCAAATCAAGGTGGCTTCCCAGGAGTACAGCCAGACTTTTCAGGTGGTGTCGCACCAGCAAATTTTACCTCGCCGGTTCAGCCTCAAACACCATGGGACAATAGCCAACAGCAGCAGCAACAACAACAACAAAGTCAACCTAATTTCGATGCTCCCCATGCGAATACATCAGGGCAAAGCCCCGATAGTTGGGGGTCAAGTTCGGCGCAGAGCGGCTTACATAGCTCTGTTCCATCAACTCTAAATGTCGAAGAATGGTAAGTTGACTCGGCTCGGGCTATTTAAAGTTACAGTTTCCTGTTTCATATCTTTCAGCTATGATCTCCGGTTTCTACTTCACAACGAGTTTACTTCAGATAGTCTTGAAACGTGCTTTGCTAACAATAAGCTTTTTTCTCCGTCTTACTATAGGATTCAATTCTTTGGATTTACACCAGGCACTTCTAGTTTCAACTTTGATGTGCCAATGGGAGGCTAAAAAAGTCATTCGGCTATGACATATATATACAATATTTCATATAGAAGAAGTGGGCTTACAGGTCTTTTGGATATCTGACGATAGACATTTCATAGGAATCCAAAAGAGGGTTATATTATGCGCTTTTAAAACCTAACTTGGTTTAAGAGATCGATCTACTTTCCTCTACCAGATGGTCTAAGACTGCTTAGACCCTAAAAACTTGGCGTTTGAAATTTCCTAAAAGTATCAACTGGCTTGTGAATCTGGAATCGATAAGATAGCCTCTATCATTGTTGTGTTAATCTGACCAATGAGAGCGAGCGCTCTATGCCAGATGCGGCCTGGATAGGCGTTTGCTAGAATTAAATTGACTTCTGAATAAATTGAATTCTTTATGAACCGATAATGTAGCCAAATTTCCCAATCCAAAATTTCATCGCTATTGATGATGTCCGGTGCGCATTTTTGCTCTGGCTTTGACATCTTGTCTGTGGCGACAACATCGTCTCGCGTCCCTTTTTTTTCTTCTGGTCCCTGCTGTAAGTAAAGCTATGGGCTTGAATAACAAACACAAGTCGAGTTATCGCCTTTTATATATATATAATTTTTTTATCTAGAGGGCAGTGCAGGCCAGTAGTTCTTCGCTCTGTTCTGCCGGAGCACTGCTCGTTAAGGTCCTGAGAGAGCTCTAAACACTCTAGCACTTAAAGTGTCAAGCCGTCCTTGTCGCTGGCCGGGGTGAGCCCTGTCCTTTTAGCTTCTGCTATTTATGTTTTAAAGCACTGTCTGGGCTCTTTAGGAGCCCCTAGTGAGGAAAAGTGACGTCTGCTGCACCTGGTGTTGCTAGTGATAGACCCAGAACTAAGCACAGCACTAACTACTACGGCACTGCTTGAAGAAGTAACGCACGGAACTTCTCTCAAACACAACACCAGATCCAAGCACCTCTTTTTTTTCTTTTGGCTTCGCCAACCAGCCCGTTCTTTCTGCAACATCTCCTTCCTTTTCTTTCTTCTAGAACAGCCATCAATCTTTACGTTCTCTCGACGCTTCCACAGATACTCGAACAACTTCTCTGTGTGCTGCACCAGCCGGGCTTGTGTTGCCGCTCGACGACCGACGCCAATACAACTGCAGGATATACTGTGAACTTACCCAGCGGCCTACTGCTCCGTCCTGTCTCGCTTCTTCAGCACTGTGAGCTTTGGTAAAGACCAGATACTGCTACTATCTACACCGTCCACCGTTCCGAGTCGCCCGATCATTGTCCTTTTTTTCTTGCTGCATAGATCCCAGCTATCTACTGTCGTTTCTTCCCAGTCTTATTATCCCTTGGGAGTCTTCTCTTTCTTTTTTTTCCGAATATCTTTCGACCGGCCACCAATCCCCAGCCTTTGACCTGTCGTTCATATCTACAACTAGTAACGAGCTGCCACCAACTCGAATCCTACACAATCTCTCCTCTCAATCTAGCACTAGCTCGTCTCGCCCGTTACCCGCGCCAGCGCCGTTTATAGAGGCATCTGTGTACCTTTCCGCCCACTATAGGGTTCACCGTGAATTAGGACCTCTCGCTGCGTCGAAGTCGAGAGCGTACCTCGCTTTTGGCGGACCCCCTCAATTCGCGTCTCCTCGAACACACTGTGCCGGCTTGATCTGTGTCCCAAACTTCTAGATATTCATCATGGAGACTAGATCAAACACAACTACGGTCACTGGTGCGGCGGTGCGTAGAGTCGGGACCAAAGGCATCTCTACTGCTTCTTCTGGCAAATCAGTCTCTGCTGCCAGAACGAGCCCGACTACTATGCGAGGCACTGCCCGCATGCCAGAACGAGATGACGGGCCAAATCGAGCTGGATCCGAGTCCTACCAGGGATTCAAGAACATGCGTGTAGCCAATGCCTCGTCGGGAGCCGGTCGCAGCCGGAGCGTTGGAGCGAACTCTGGAAGCTTTCTCGGAGATAGTTGGGCATCGATGACCGACTTTGCTGTTTCTCTGTTCTCTTCAAGTCCCCAAGATGGCAACCTGTATACCACCACCTCGAACGGACTTAATCGAAAAAACAGCCGTACCAAGGCCTTGTCTAAACGGTCGGCAATCCCCAGCTCTTGGGGCCCAGAACCGCCTACGGATTCCCGGCCACAACGCAATGGCGCATCCCGCTTGACCATGGAAGACATTGCCGCTGGCTCTCGTGCCGAAATGGCAGCTGCATTAACAGCCGCTCGCCGTGCCACTGTTCTCGAAAGTCACGAGGGAGTCAATGGTGGCCTTGATGTCAGCGGGAAATTCAAGCACAGAACGTCCGATGAGTTCCCCAGGACCGGGCGTGAAGAAGCCGAAGAGTTTCTGCTATGCTACATACACCATATTCAACCAACAGACACATTTGCCGGCATTCTACTCAAGTATAACTGCCGAGACGCAGCTCTCAAAAAGGCCAATGGCCTTTGGTCCAACGATATACAGCTGCGTAAACGCCTTTTCATCCCCGTAGATGAATGTGGCGTTCGGGGGAAAACCTGTGATCCACCCGCCGAGGAACCGAACTCTGAACTAGACAACAAGACGCCCGAAGAGCGTGAGGAGATACGACAGCGCCAACAACAGCTCGAGATTGACAACTTCTTTATGAACCGCAGCTCTCCATCGTCAATAGAAGCTTCTTCATCCAACTTCCAAGTCGACCCCGACAAGCCGTGGCAGCACGTGCGCTGGGTGGAACTCGAAAGCCTCAAATTTCCAGTCGAGATTGGCCGCGTTTCGAAACGCTCAACAGGATATTTCCCTCCTCGCCGGAAGAAGAGTATCCATACAACCTCCTCTCTTTCCACCCCGCGCCAGAGTATCGATGCGCTCTCAGACTCGCCCCATAGCTCAACAGCCGCCAACGGTGATTCCCAAGCACGGACTCGACAGAGAGGCTCTAGTCTAGTCAACTCTCAGCGAGCCGAGACTACGTTATCGCCCCGACATGGCCACTCCCGTGGTCTTAGCAACACTGAAGACACATTACCTGCCTGGATGCGAAAATCTGGCGGTGTAGGTAGCTTAAGCGTCCGCGCCCCGGGCCCAGCCAACGATATCCTCAATAAATGGGCCAAGAAACACATGCCTAGCTTGAACATGGACGCCGTCCCATCCATGGCGATTATGGGGTCCGAGACGGCATCTATCGGCATTAAGATGGACGTTCCTGGAGTCTTGGCCAATGGCGCGCCAGCTAGTGCCGCAGTGGGCACCGGCGCCGGAGGCGCCATCACCGACGACCTAACCCGCTCTCTGCAGAATGCTGGGACTAGCATCGATCGCATGGCCTCCGTTATGGAGACTTGGGTTCGTGGGGCCCTCGCTAAGAGCCCAGGCTCGGGCTCTTCACCTCGCGGAGTGCGAGGTCTCCGTAGTGGCAGCGGCAGCGGTGGTCTAGGTGGAGGCGGCGCTATGGACCTTCTCCCCTCGGACCTAATCGAGCTCAGCGACAACATGAGCGACGACGGTCAACCACCTGTGTTTTCCTTAGATACATCCCGCCACAGGAATGGCAACGGCGGTAATGGGGCCGTGTCTTCGAGCTTTGCCGCCATAGACGTCGCAACGGTTGGCGGCCCGGGACCCGATAATGACTTTGCCGAGACGGCAACCCGAGCTATGCGGGCGCGCAAAGTGGGAAAGCGCGATTAAATGCATAATAGCACAATTAAACTCACCCTTCTACTGCAGTACCGGCAAATACTGAGATTTCTTTCTTTCACTTCACCGGACAATCGAAGCCTTGCGACAAATACGCCTCTGTCGCTTCGTTGCCTGTAAACCATGTGTCTCCCTCTTGTATAACACATGCTACTTACACATATATATCTTTCACTTTGGTGGTTGTCTATATCATCAGATAGTTGAACAGCGTCTTGTTTTTATCTACGTAAATACTTACAGCATTCTTCATTACCAAAACTGATTTCCTCAACTTCAATATGTGATTATTTCTTGCTAGGAGATGTATATAGTAGGGTTATGACAACCCATATAAACACGTGATATGATGATCCACGAACATCAACGTCGCAAAAGACAGCTCAGTAGCTTCAGTAATTTTCTACACATACGTGATGGTGACGCATGAACTTTATAATGAACCTACGTTTTTCATCTTGAATGAAGAAAAGCGTAAAAGATTCAGGCTTTCTTTTCTTTACCCCCTTTCGTTTTTGTTAGAGCTTATGAGAACAAGCTCAAAAGAAGCCAGCTATTGAAGCAACAAGATTGAAGCAACAAGGGGAGCAAAGGCGCATTAAATGATTGATTGCCCTTGCCTTCTAAAACCCACCCATTCTTTGACTGGAAAAGACGAAAAAAAGTCACAAGTTCAAACGACCACGAATTGTTTAGGCGCATCAATATTCCTCTTTTCGTTTCTGACTTAGAAACGATATATCTGGTATAAGAAGGGAGGGAAAAGTAGGAGAGGACGAAAGAAACCCAAGTATGCCGATCTGCATCGAGTGTAGCTACCCAGTCGAGAAGCTTTGGACGCTGTACTCCGGTACCGACGGGAAAGGCGGCGGCCACAATATCCGGCTAGCAGTATGTCGCAAATGCGGGCGCTTCTGCGATAAGTATGTCGAGCATGACTTTGTCGTCATGTTCATCGACATGGTCCTGATCAAGCCGCAGGTATACCGACATCTCCTACATAATACACTCATGGGAGAACGAGATCGATTCGATGCAAGTATATGAATCTATTCCATGTGTTGGTTGATGTAAGGCTAACGAGTAGTGATTATAGCCGTCTATCGTCAGATTGGGTGTTATGCTCTTCTTGTTCGATGTTTATCTAACTTGGGCTCGCATCGAGAAGCGCAATGCGGCTCTAGAACCCTCTGGCGTCGCTAATGGCATGGCGCAGTTCACACAGCAGCCCATCGTTCTGCAATACTGTTTCTTCCGTACGTTCTATATCTCTTCTTCTCTGCTTTCTGTTCTTGCTAACCCTTTCCCCTTCCCCTTCCTTTTTCTACAAGTAACGCTTTGTTCCCTCTCGACGCTCGCTTTCCACATGTCCATCCGCTTCTTGACTTGCTCAGCCTGGTCTCCGCTCTGTCTACTGCGCATGTTTCCGCGCTATACACGACCAAATTCCGTGTCTACCGCACTCATGGTGTCCTCCTCGACCAAACTGTTCCCTATGCTCATGGTAATCTGGGATTACGATGTGCCCGCAGCCGCTCGCTCGCTGGGCTGGGCGCTGGTGGCTAACAATATAGAGGCACTAAGGATCTTGCTTGATAGTGGCTATGTTATCGCTTTGGTGCTTACGTTGGCGGGTACGTTGTCGCGCTGGACGGTGAGCCAGGCAGTCTTGTGGGCTGCGGGAATGCGTGGACTGGATAGTACAGGCGAAGGTAGTATGGCTGAGGAAGGCCGGGCAATGTGGGAGGTCATGGTATATGCAAAAGACTGGCTAGGGACATTGGCAGTGGACTAGTTGGTAAAACTGTAGATAGCGAGTTGTTTGAATTGATATGTGTTTTTTTTTTTTTTCCATTCTGTCTTAGTGCTATATATCTGACTTGCAAAAATGACATTCCGTGTTCATCTCAACTTGTAGAGAACAATGTAAACCAAGGGAAAAAAAAAAGAGGCAGAAGAAGAGAACCCTGATGTGAATAAAAAAACAAGACGCCAGTGTGTAGATAGGATGAAAAGAAAACCAGACGGTATAGAAAGAGAGAAGCGAAGAGAACAAGACGATATGAAGTACAGCTAGGCACGAAGGCATAGGTGAGCTGGAAATGACGACGTCATCCGCTATAGGCCGTATGTGAAGCGCATTTGTGCATATCCCGACAGGATCGAGCGAGGCTATTTTATCTTTGAAGCAAAGTATTGAAAACCGAGAGGAGTATTCTGCGAAAAGGATGTTTATAACTCGCCGCCAGACGAAGACGGCACCCGCAGATCGACACGGTTTGGTACTATGAGGGGGTTGAGTTGCGCCAGGAAAGTGAGCGCCCACATGAGATAGCAGGAGACGATGGCGAGGATGAGAGACGAGCGCCAGATACTGAGAAACGAGAAGAGTTAGTACGTTCGGACATGGCCTATGGTATGAAGAAAGAGGATAGAGAGGGGATGAGAGAGGGACAACATACATCTGAGTAGGTCCCTTGGGCGAGAAGAAGAACGCAGCTACGGCGAGTGCAGCGCAAATAAAGAGGCCGACGAAGATGCTAGAGCTATAGGCACGACACACGAGACGTTAATAAAGCTATTTGCTAGAAGGCTCGGGGCACTGGAAATCGCCGAGCGAAGCTGCAATAGAAGCAGAAGAGTTCAGGTAGGAGATATCTCGATCAAAGCTTCCTAGCACCAGCAAAGAAAAAAGAGCATTGGCTTACCCAGTCGCCATGGTGAAGATTGTGATTTAAAAAAGGTCGAGAAATTGAAGGTCGCTGATTTCTGGTCGCGTCGGATCGGAAACAGAGATGAGAGAAACAAATCGATTGATGGGTGCTGATACTTGGAATTCGGGCGAGAGAAAAAAAATCAAGAGAATATCGCTTGTAATGTAGTCGACCGAAAAGAATGAGAAAATGTCGCGATGTGGCTTGTGAAGCTGGGGAAAATAATTAAATAATAAACGACCGGAATTATTCAGTTGGTTTGCGTTGCTAAAAGCAAGCTGCGACGAACGAACTTCCTAGAGTGGATGACTAAGCTGACTCGTCAATGTGTACATGTAGTTTTGGCCTAGCCGAGTTAGATGCAAGCCGGAACATGAGTATCATCACCATTCCGCGAGATTGATTCAAGGACAGAACATGTTGTTTCATTATTCATGATATGTAGGGCGTATACAGAGTGTCTACAATTAGTTGTTCTCGAACTTGAGGCCGGCCTCAGCTCGCACAGCGCCGTATATGCCGGCGATATCACCTGTCTCGCCCTTGTATTCTTTGACCTTGGCAAGGTGTGCATCCGCCGTCTCGACATTAGCCAGTTTGATGCCCGCATTGCTAGCAATACTGAGTGCATGTCCAGCGTCCTTTCGGGCTAAATCCACGGCAAATAGAGGCTCCTCGCGCGTATGGTAGTCGCCGCTGACCATGCGCTGCGCATACCCAGCATAAGGCCCGGGGAACATCTGGTTCACGAACTGCTGCAGTACGTCTGTGCCGAGGCCAGACTTTTCTGCTAACACGAACCCTTCAGCCAGTTGCTCAACCATGTTGAGGATGAAGGTGTTGCCGAGAATCTTGAGTGTGGTAGCTGTGCTGTATGGTCGATCGCTGAGGTCGATTTCGCCGCGGGCTGTCACGCCGGTGAAGTATGGCTTGACTCGGGCAACAGATGCCGCTGGACCAGCGAGGACGGCGATTAGTTGGCCTGCGTCGGCCATGGCAGGAGCTCCAAATACAGGACACGCTACAAAGGTGGCGCCGGCAGCTTGAACTTTGGCGGCAATGGCTTCTGTAGTGTCTGGATGGATGGTGGAACAGTCTACAAAGGTTTTGCCGGTGACGGAAACACCGAGAGCGAGGTCAATAGACTCTGTGACGGCGGCATCGTTGGAAACGCATGTGAAAATGATGTCGGCTGATGAGACACCAGATGCGATTGAGTCGGCTATCTCAACGCATCCGGGAGCTAGACTGGCGGCGAGGGTCTCGCTGCGCTGGCGAGAGCGGTTAAAGATGAGGAGAGGAGCATCGAGATTTCCTTTTGCGACGAGGTTTTTGGTGATGCCCTAAATTAGATTGTTAGTATGGTGGGTTCAGACTCAGTGCGGAGCTACTCTTTTTTACGTACACGGCCCATGTTGCCGAGGCCGATCCAGAAAAGGCGGGGGGCCATATTGAATGAGTTTAAAGTGATGTTAAACGTTGGTTGTTTTTAGAGGAAGGTATTGTACCGATCAAGACTTGAAAAATCACTAATATGAAGCGAACAGTATCGTGGCTTTATACACGACGAGGACAGAATCACTGACTGGAGGTTGTTCCGAACAGTGTCAAGATACTCGAAAATAAGTCACAGATTAGTGTCGCAGATCAAAGAAACTACCAGGCTTAGTGTTTACGAGCGACAATAACTTTTGCATGATATTATTAATAAAAGCGTTGCATACTTAGTTAACTATAGGAATCTGTATCTATATTCGCTCCTTTCGGAGCGAAACGGAGAACGGCCCGGCATATAGTAGTACGGAATCTTGAAATCGACAAGAACCCCACGTTTGGCTGGCGAGCCTTGTTTGGGGTTGTTGCTATTCTTGATGTTGGCTTTGCTACATCTTCGTAGAGCTATGTCTTTGTAACTCCGCAATTACAGTGTGGGATCGGATGAGCAAACGAGACTGATTGCTATTTTTTTTCTTGCTAGTGAATGGCCTTGGTGAATACATTCGAAGCCTGCTGTTTGTCAGAGGTAGATTTGAAAAAGGAAGTATTGTGCATGTAAAATATGCACTTTCTATGGATTGGTGTACATACTTATGTATCTGACAGCATGAATGACTCAATAGGCGGCACGCAGGACAGTATGTATTTTCTCTCATGTACTCGTGCCGCGCCCCACAATATTATTGTTGATGAATCAATATTGGCACGAGTAACTGTCGTTTTGGATAGATTTTCCCGGTCAAGTTGTTCCCCTTGCAGTAGATGCCGCCAACGACATCTGCAGGAGAAGGGGTGCATTTTACGATAGAAATGCATGTAATGTAGTTATATTGTATATATGAATATGAATCTGTATGTTCATACAGTGGTAGCGTTTGCCAAGGACTTCTATGACTAGTTTGTATGATAGCATACCAAGTGCATGTTAAAGTGGTCGAGACTGACTACTATATTTGACAGAGGCAAAGAGACTACATAGGACAGGTTTGCCTCCTACCTTCTATTTCTTCTCTTATTTTCCAAGTTACTCATATATATTAATATAACCACACTATATACATATGTAAATATCTATCACTTGGTGATAGCCCTTGGGATTTCTCCAATTCGTGGCTAAATAAAACCGCGGTCTCTCTCGTCAACCCTTTTCTTATCGCGAAGAATTTCCACGCATGGCAGTTTCACTGATATCGCAGCCAAGTAACAGAAACCCTCGGCGTTTCAATCGCTTGCTATTCCACCGGTCCCTCCGCAATCCCTCGCCAAATCAGGAAGCCCACCCCGGCATTCAATCCGCCCTCGCTCGATAAGGCTCTCTCATCAGCCAAAATCTGCGACTTGCCCTCTGCTTTGTCACTGGCTGCGCTTGTCTTGGCTTCTTTCTGCCGCGACACTGCACAAACAATGACAATTGCCTGTTGCTAAAACTCTGCTGTCCCTCCGCCCGCCGCCTTCAGCTCGAGCTCGACAGTCGGTGAGGACGGCCGTTTTGCTGGGCTTGGAGGGTCTCTTCAGTTATTGTCCACTTTTTGTTTGCTCTCTCTTCTTGCTCTAATTTTGAAGCCTCCGAGATTTTCTTATCAATCTAAACTCGATCCCACCGAAGGATCGCCATCTTCTCGAAGTCGCAAGGTTACCAGCTTTCAGAATCGGCGCCCAGGGCCCAAATCTGTCACTACCGTGGTTGTTTGATCAGGACAGTGGCAATTTCTGCTTGGCCGAGCTTGCGCTGTGCTATATCTGCAGACACTATCAAAAGCGGTTGGCCTACGTGCCTTCCCCCCTTATTGTGTCGTAAACATCTCTAGTCATCTGATCTAATCTGATCCCCAAGATGACGAGTATGTTGCGGCGTGTGGCTCTTGCTTCAAACCAGTCAGCTGCGGTAAGAGATATTGCGCATTGAACCCCGTCAGTCGATAATTCAACCTTACTGACACAGAAAATAGCGTTGCCACGGCTCAGCGGCGCATGCTGATGCTCTGAGACCACGTTTGATCCGGAGCTACTCAGGCACGCCTGGCCTTTCGCCCAAAACGAAGGCCGAGGTAAGTCTTGATAGAGTACGTTGACCCCTTCTATGCCCATTTACAAACCATCATATCAAGTGCTAATTACCCCATAGGAGTTCTTCGTCTCTGTATTGGAAGCCTCTGCTACCAAGCGAGATGCGAAAGGTTATCTTCAAAAGTATGCCTCTGCTGCCAAGTCACAGAGAGAACTATCTCGGAAACAGGCTGAGAAAAAAGCAGTTGAAGCTGCGGCGGCAGCTGAGATTGCGGCGGCGCATGGCCATTATGCTGACTTAGCTACTGAAGCACAACAAACCCAGCAGAAAGCTATAGAGGAGGACGACCCTATTCACATTGCTCTCGTTCAAATCCGCTCGCCGCAACTAATGGATGAAGAAACTAAAGAGGGTGTTGCTAAGAGTCTGGCCCAGCTCAGAACCCTCGGTCTTTTGTGCACAGTTGTCGTTGATTGCGGCCCATCTTCGAGCAACAAAAAAATAAGGGCTCAATGCGAACGGCTTGGTTATGCTATCAACAAGTATAAAGGCCGAGGCGCAACGGTAGTCGAGAACATACTCGGTATCGATAATAGTCTCAAGTCTCCCGAGCTACCACTTTCCACCAATGGAATCTATGTTGCCTTCCCGAAAGAAATTGAAAAGGCATTGACCGCCGGTGTGATTCCGATTCTCCCAGCACTTGCTTGTGATCCGTTGTCCTTCAAGACTATTGAAACGGCACCAGAGAGCGTTCTTGTTGCACTAGCCAAATACTTCACCAACTTACAGTCCTCACCCACGGACGATTTCTTTGGAGAAGCACCAGTTGAAAAGCCGCTTCCATGCACTATCGAAAAGGTCATCATTCTAGACTCAAATGGTGGCCTTCCATTCACCCAGGGATCTCGTTTTGCTCACCGGTTCGTGAACCTTGAGCAGGAGTACGACAACATTCTCCACGACCTTGAAAGAGCCCTTGAATGTGACTCGAACACTCCAGCTTCTGTCAACAAGTATAACGAAAATGTTTCCCATATCAAGAACCTTAAAGTTGTCCGAAGCACACTCGCTATACTCCCTTCTACCTCCTCGGCGCTAATCACAACTCCAATGGCCGCCGCTAATGTATGTCCGGCAAGCCCAGTAACTCAGCAATACGGGGCTAATACCTTGCAGCCTTTTGGCATCGCCGCTAGTGTCCGGACACGAAAGTCCCTAAACCCATTGATTCATAATCTATTGACCGATAAGCCCATATACTCATCATCGCTGCCCTTTGAGAAAATCTCTGGCCCGGGAGTTGTTGCTCCCTCCGACCCTAGAGCACGCATGGGAACTTTGGTGAAACGTGGAACTCCGGTTACCATATATCCCAACCCATCATCACAGATATGGGAGCCACCACGACCTGGAGCGCCTCGTCCGCGACTTACAGATACTTTCATTGACCTTTCAAGGCTCTCATTCCTGATCAAGGACTCCTTTGGGCGAGATCTTGATATGAAAAAGTATCTGCAGCGGGTTGAAAATAACCTTGCTGGAGTAGTAATTGCTGGAAACTACGAAGGAGCTGCGATTTTGACGTGGGAAAAGCCATCTGGGCTCACCGACGAAACGGCTTATACTCAAAACAGATATGTCCCATATCTTGATAAACTAGCGGTATTACGCAGTTCACAAGGAACGGGCGGCGTGGCAGATATTGTGTTCAACTCAATGGCTCGTGATTGCTTCCCTCGGGGTGTCTGTTGGAGAAGCAGACAGAACAATCCCGTGAACAAGTGGTATTTTGAGCGTTCTCAGGGCACTATGAAGCTTCCTGGCACAGAGTGGACGATGTTTTGGACGACTCCTCGCCTCAAACCCGGTGAATGTGTGTTGAAAGATTATGAGGATGTTTGCCGAAAGATCCAGCCAACGTGGCTCAACTAAGTGTGGTGGCTATATGGAGACGTGTTTAATTTGTGAGGCGTATTGGTGATTTAGAGTATTGATACATATGAGTATTGTTATGTTTGCTTAGATTGTTTGGAGTTTGGGGGATAGCATTAATTGCATGGTTAAACAAAAAAAGGGATACAATTCAAGGAGTTAGAACATTATATAAACGGAACTGTTGATGAAAAAAGCAAATCGTATATTTACATGGCCTTCTTGAAAAGACCTAACTATTATTTATTGGCTGTATTGTGGCCCAACTGTTAGACAACTTGCAGCAATGCAGAGTTGCTCACGGATCGGTACTATCTGTTTGTCTGTATCTGCATTTCTTTCCTGTGTCGATTCTGCGTCCTCATATATAACGTACAAGGTAATGTACAAAATGGCGCAGCAGACCTATTGCAAGGTGACCAGCTCATCTGATTACTTGCGTTCGAAGTAGGTCCATTGACCCTCAACTGGCTCCTCTTCAAGGCCCTCCCAGCTGTAAAAATGTTAGTAAGATTGCATACATGGAGAGATGGAGGAATATATAGGAAATGATCTTACACCTTGGCCTGCTCCATGACGTCGATGGCCATGAGTTCACCCTCGGCCACCTGGATGACCTCCTCGATGAGGCCTGCATTGATCTTATCCTCCAGCTCGGCAACTCTAGAAAGAAGCTTAGTATGGTCAAGTCTAACACGTAATCTTGGCGTATGGCTTACTGTTCGGCAGTTAGGAGCGGTTCTGGCTCCCAGCTCAGGTTGGTGGTCTGCTTATCCAGCGGCTTCCACGGCGCAACAACAATCTGGTCCTCTCTCTCTTCGGGGGTACGCAGACCCTCGAGGGCAACATCCTCACGCACCTCACCATCCCACTCCTCGACACGGATATCCGCCTCGGGGCGTACCTTAGCCAAGACGAAGAACTTATCGCCCAGTTTGACGGAGTGGGTGTCGCTTCCGTCAGGTCTACCCGAAGCCATGCGGAATTGCTCGGGGTATGCCTCCAGTAGTTTCTGCGTGCGCGCAAGCCACTCGGCGTAGCCTGGCGGCGTCTGAGCCTCGACGAGGGCCAGGCGGTGCTTGGTCACAGACTCGACGGACTGGCGATACAGTGAGGATGCGGGGAGAGCGCCCAGCCGCTCTAGCGTGCGGTGGTAGAGGAACAGCAGCGTGGAGCGAGGCGTGGAGTGGGTCCAAAGGCCGGTCAGGCCGGTCTGGGTGCCGGGCTCGAGATAACGCGCAAGTAGACGGGCTGCTGGACGCATGGTGTTTAGGTTATGTGTATTTTGTGATTTGCAATTGGTCGCCGATCCACGGAAACTCGATGTTCGAATATGGGACCCGGAATAAGGCAATAGGCGGGCCGTATATGTTGGGTTCGTTCAATCGGAGGACGAGCTACTTGTAGAGCTAGCGGCTTGGACTAAGGCTGGACGTAGTGAAGAGCTTCCTCCGGCGTCCACTTTGTTCAACCTTGCTAATTCAATCTCTACAATTGGATCCCTGTCCTCTGTGCTCTGGTCACGTGTCGCGTCATGTGATGTATAACAGTCACAAGCTTGCCCCACCCATCAGGGTGGGGTTGACAAGCCAGGTAGCGTGTTTTCAGAAAAGCAGCCCCCCTCCATTCTCGGTTCAGGCACTGCACAGCCCGGAAGGCCCCTGTAAATATGTCTGCAGGGCCGCTGTACGAGCTTCATACCGGGGTCTATAGACGGCGGCCTAGACGAAAAAAAGGCACTAAACGAGGAAGAAAAGAGAGCAAAACGAGCTAATGGCAGCTGCCTTCAAAGCTAGCTTTGCTGGCTGACGACTGCACTGCACGTCGTTCCTGCTCTGTTTCGAGACAATCGCAATCACAAGCTGCCGCCTTGTGCTTTATTTCTTTATTTGACTATTTGATATCGTGACCTGCATCATCATTGTCACCTTTGTGCTCCGGCAGCTTTATTTTTTTCCTCATTTCTCTTCGTTTTACCGAGAAAGGATCATCTACTCACCGTATTCATCTTCCTTAGCTCTACACTTTAGCTTAAAGCTTTCCGACCTGTTCTCAGTCATGGACAACTTCAAGAACTTGGGCCAGACCTTCTCGTATGTCCATTGTTGCCTCTCTGGATCCGGTTGACGATGTAGATTCTCTAGCTTAGACGCTAGGTCGTTCGCTCTTCCTTCTGGCTTACCAACTAACCATGGTCTCACTATCACAGGTCCTTCGGGGCACAGATTACCCCCTTCGCTTCCCGTACCTTCCAGTACACCAAGGAGCAGCTTGGCCAGGCCGAGGACAAGGTACGCACGCTCCGAGCTCTGACATTGACGATGCTTGCGATAGCAGCACACAACGATTACTTCAAGATGGTTGCTAACTCCCTTCTTTTTACTTGCCCTCTAGACTCAGCTGCCTCCCGATTACATCGATCTGGAGAAGCGTGTCGATGCCCTGAAGCAGGTTCACCAGAAGATGCTGGCTGTGACGTAGGTCTCTCGCTTCCGTATCATACCCGTATTCCGTATCCGGCCGGGGGATATGCCATCTACTTATATGTACAACCCCTCAGAACACTAGCTAACTAATAAAACAGTTCCCAGTACTCTACTGAGACCTACGACTACCCCCCCAACTTGAAAGAGACCTTCCAGGACCTTGGACGCACCGTCAGTGAAAAGGTCACTCTGCTATCGTCTGCCACGTCGCCCGCCGAAGCCCAGGCAGCTCTCGTCGCGCCGCCGTCGGCCAAGCCGCAGCCCAAGACTTTCAGCCACGCCATTGCACGCGCCTCGCTTACTAGCAGCCAACTTCTACACCAGCAACACACCGGCGCCGGAGAAGACCCGTTGGCCACTGCTCTTGAGAAGTATGCGCTATCTATGGAGCGTCTCGGCGAGGCTCGCCTTGCTCAGGACACCCAGGTCCAGAGCCACTTCCTTGTCGGCTGGAACACCACGCTGAACACCAACCTCAAGTTCGCTATGCGGGCTCGCAAGAATGTCGAGAACTCGCGGTTATCTTTGGACGCTGTCAAGGCTCGCGTCACCGGTGCCACCTGGAAGCTACCCAATGTCAGCGGTGCTGCCCGTGAGCAGGTTGATGAGCACGAACTCAGTCCCGAAGCCCAGGAGGAAATCGAGAAGGCCGAGGACGAGTTTGTTACCCAGACTGAGGAAGCTGTCAGTGTCATGAAGAACGTACGTTTTTTTTCATCCAAACTTTCTCTTATTTGCTACTTGAGGGACTCAATGTACTAACCAAGCCCTGATATAGGTTCTTGATACCCCCGAGCCTCTGCGCAACCTTTCTGAGCTGATTGCCGCACAGATGGACTACCACAAGAAGGCCTACGAGATTCTCAGCGAGCTGGCTCCTGTTATCGAGGGCCTGCAGGTTGAACAGGAGGTTAGTAACTCTTCGAAATTCTCGGCGCTATAAGCAGTCCTCTAGCACAATAGTGACTTGTTTATCTTGCCGTGTCCTAACCTATCCTATCTAATACGGGAGCGGCAAAGGTTATGATTCCGTCCATGTCTTCAAGTCCATGATTTACTGATAACCCGTGATTAGGCGAGCTACCGTGAGAGTCGTGAGAACGCTGCGTAAGTTGCGTACGCTAGTATAGCCAGACAGACGGCTCTTCATTTTGAGTTTTAAGTCTTGTTGATATCTACTCATATTATCTGTCGAAACAACATTTTACCACTACCATCTACCCTGGCCTTCATACCCTTACGTCCCTTCTTTTCTATGCCATCTATTTGTTCTTCCCTTGCAGATTTCATGGCCTTTCATTCGTGATCCCCCCCCCCCCTTCCTAGTGCATACTGCATGCTATATGTCGTATCATCAATGCTATGCCCTCTCTCGACTTGTGGTCCCGGCCACAATTAGATAGACAGTGAGATTATTTTAATTTAGCTTCACTATTCTTTTCTTTTTCCCTCCCTCCCATGCTATCATGCTCCAATAAATAAACAATGCAATCTATTTATCTTTGTTTGTTGCCTTCGTACTAGTGTATGGCCGTTTGTAATGCGGCTGTATACACTGTAGACGATCAGGTGCTTGTGTGTCGTGTTGGCTACGCAATTGCCGATCACATAGTTTTGCAAATTACATTGATGCAGTCAAACTATATCGGATCACACTCTCCTTTTACTCTGAAAATTGACAAATTCTACAGACTCATGAACCAACCATGACTTTTGTAATTGTACACAGCCCACAGTGTATCAAGGTATTGGTAACCCTAATTGAATTGAATACACCCTAATATACATTCCACTTTAATTTTCATAGTCTCATATGATTTTTATAAGAGTACTCAACAAAGTTTCATTCTACCTCTAACTACATATTCTACTTTTATCTACTCAATGCTGTTAATATCATATTCATAATGTCTTTCATAGTAGCACCAGAATGGGCACAAAACAAACATTCGCGCAAACGACGGGCCGAGCCTGATGAAGAAGATGATCATGACCTCGCTTCTAGCTCTACGCTGGCTGGCGCAAGGAAATATTTCGCACACAGCATCAATCCTCTTTCGCACTCTGAAGACACATTAATGCAGATGCGTCTTGCGGGACTTCCAGATTCTGCGCAACTGCCGTCTAAGAAGTACCCTCTGTTCCCACACAAACGACTACCGGAGAAGCGGCGGCAGCAGCCACGGAAGAAGACGGACGTCGAGAATGATATCGCCGTTGTAGGACATGGCAGCACGGACGTGGATACAGACATGAACTCGGATCCCCAGGAGCTTCCAGATGCGACTACAGACGACGAGAGAGTCAACACTAAGAAAACAATACGAAGTAGAAGCCGAAGCCGGAGCCGAAGCCGGAGCCGAAGCCGTAGTCGAAGTAGAAGCCGAGGTATCACACCACAGCATGAAACCCAACAACAGCCAAACCATGAGCCAGAAGCGGAAATCAGGCGGTTCCTAGATCCTATGCTAGACGCGATTAATCTGCTCTTGGATCGTGGTGACGTTGCTCGCGCATCACAAATCTATGCGGCCGTGCTAAGGCTGCCACAAGCGCAGGACACTACAGCGAAGATGGACCTTCGCAAGTACAATCTATGGGCCATCGGCGCCGAGCTCCTGATGCGCTCGGGCGAAACACCGGCGATGGGACCACACGGAGACTCTAACACAGCGACACAGACGCCTTATCCAGAGACCGATGAAGGGCGAAGGAGGAGAAGGAGATGGGGAGATACGCGGAATATGCCGCGTGTGCGTGAGTTCTTCCAACATCTGATCCTGCAGCATCCGTGGAAGATAAGTCTTTCGCAGAGTATCTCGGCCAAGGAGTTCTGGCTGGCATTGCTTAGCTGTGAAGTATACGATGCATACATCGAACATGTTTTAGCCTACGAAGACATATGTGCTGCTCAAGCTCTCGAGCAAAATCAAATTGCCTCTCTAGAAGAAAGTGGCGCTGATGCTGAAGCACGCCATATGAGACATCAAGCCAAACGCCGTAGAAACGCCCAGATCGAGACACTACGCCGCAAGACGTTTTCTGGAATATCCCAGGTCCTAGAACCCGTTCATGAGTTAGTTGAGCGTCTGCCATATTCACGTGACGGCAAAATCAACCACACATATGCTATGGCTCTACTTTTTGCTGCTGACGTTGCTGTGCCTTCCAGGTCTGCTTCAGACGTTACCCGAGATGTAAGGGCACAGGCAAAGCTGGAAAGGAGACAGCTGCGGAAATTGGCGTCAGAAGCGCTGTCAAAGGCTATGCAGAGAAATGTTCACGTGGACGAGAAGATTCGGCGGGATCTCAGGATTGGAGAAGAGTTTGAAAGTGGGGATACTGACGACAATGACGGAGATTCTATTAAGAGCACCATAATTCAGGAGGAGGATGAAGATGAGCCTGAAGATGCCGAGGAGGTCTACCAAGAAGAAGATTCAAATATATCGACGGGCTTTCTACCAATACGCAGCCGATCAGCTTCTGGCCAAGCTAGCAGATCAGATTCCGATAATGGAGAAACATAGATCAAAGACGAGACATAACGTAGAAATAAACATGATACCCTTAGCACTACAACATTCTGGCTCTAGTAGACTCTTTAGTATTCCCCTGGCGCAACTGACTTGCGTTGCAAGAAACACGCCGTGTTCCGACTCATGGAGACTATACACCAATCTCCTAGCGGGCTCCATGCCACTTGCCTGCCAACATGCGCGCGACCCTCGACGACGACTTGGTGGTGAGGTCGAAGAGGCCGATTGCTGTTCGATATATCATACATGCTTTCCCACAGCATGGCTGTTTCTCTCGAATAGAAACGCTCAAGCAAGGCCAAGCGGTCCTCGTTAAGGCCGACAAATGCCTCTGGTGAAGGCTTTTCCTTCTTCCGATTTGCCTTACTGTGGCTGGAAGATGAGCCTGTTGGATCTTCAACTTCTCGGAGCCACTTTGGTTTCTGTAGAGTCGGTGGTAGTGGAAGTTTTGAGCCTGGTGTCTGGGCTTGTTCATCAAGATCTTCTTGACCCTGTGCCTGTACGACCTCCTGCAAAGCGTAGTAGAACAAAAAGTATTCTTGTACGTGGCGTAGATTCCAGAAGTTCACTTGACTATTCGCATCACAGAAGCCTAGTATGCCATCAGAAGGACCGTCAGAAAACACTGAGAAGCGCATGAAGAACTGTGTGCCGCTAGTTGGTGTGGCTAGACGCATCAGTCGACGCCATAGAAAAGGCCCGACATTGTTGTGGCTTGAAGGGGCAAAGGCAGATCGCGTGAAACAGTTGACATCGTGGGAAAACGGCGCGATGGCTTCGGGAGGCGGAAGCACACTCGAGGAGTCGAAGCCTTCGATACTCCAGATAACAATCTGGCCGCCAGAGTAGCAGTCACGGGAGATGATTAGATCACCCCAGAAACATACACTAACGGGTTTAGTGTCAGTAGAGGTTAGAAAGACCGTATAATGAATGGGAAGATCTCACCAGTCTACAATGGCATTGTGGATTTCAGATGTTGCAAACTGTGGTGCTAGAACTTGTTTTGGCGGTCCTTTTAGCTCGGCTGTTATATTTGGGACAGCCCACTGGTGAAAAAAAAAGACATATATTTAGCTGACGATATCACTTGAGCATAATACCGCAGATACTCACTAAAGCTATCACGAGATCTTCACCTGCTGACAAGATCCAGTTGCCAGTCTTGTGAAACGCCTAGGATTGTGTTAGTCACTCGATAAGCAAGGTCTTAAAGGAGCATGATTGCACAAACTATAGTAAGAAGATCGTCACAATGTGTGTCTCCGCCAAAGATTGCGACGCATGGCGCTTTGATGAAAGCGGTATTGAGACTCCATAGACGAATTGTAACATCTTTAGATGCTGAAGCTATAATATGCGGATCTTTTGGAGATGTTCGAAGATCGTTGATTTCCTACAGCCACTGTCAGTGTCCGTTGATGATCATGTCGAGTAACTTGAAACCGACTTACGCCTCCGTGTCCTGCCAGAGTCTAAGTATATAATGCCGGTTAGCTACTTATAAACACGTAAGGAAAGAATCCAGGACCTACTCTCACTGCGATGCCCCCGACGGTGAAGATTTTGATGACAGCGTTTGTGCCAGCTACGCAAATGACAACATCATCATCTTCGTCACGGGCCCAAGTACAGCAACAGTTGGTAGCTCCGGGCTATATAATGTTAGACCGATATTATCGTTGATATACCAAGCTGGCAAACGTACATCATCATCTGTAATAACCCTGAGAATTTGATACGGCGGCTCGTTGTTGTTTGTTGGCTGAATCTTGCCGATCACGATCTAGTATCACAGGTATCAGTCCATATTATAAGATACATAGTACTACCATGTGGTAATTTCATACGTTTGTTGTGGTGAGAAGCGCGAATATGGGCGGCTCGTCAGGAGGCACAAACGGACAAAACTGGACATCGAACATCTCTAGCATACATTATTAGCATTACATTTGTTTATATCAAAATTTAAAGGGGTTGAACCTGAATCTGTTTGTGAGAACGCCCTTTGCAAGCTGCGTTCCAGGGCAGTACCAATCTTTGGATGCTTCTGTATGCGATTTGGCCATGGCGTATCATTCTACAATATGTCAGAATATAGTTGCTGTGTTGCTGTTGTTGTTGTTGTTTAAGAGTACCTCAAGAGAGAAACAAGCCAATAGCTGAGGCCATCCTAGCACCGATTTTGCGCAACTCAATACAGATTCTGACATGTGGTACTATCTTCCAAAATATAAATCTTAGACGTAACTTATTAGCAAAAAATATATATATCCTTATCTTGATATAATGTAAGTGTGGTGACGGAGAGGTTCGTACTTTTGTGAAGTTCAAGTTACACGTTCATTTCAGTACCATTTAGGGTCACGAAGGGGCCATCGGTAAAGTGGGGTTGGCACTTGAGAAACAGGGTTACATATCAGGGTTACAAGTAAGGGTCGATCACTCTTGTCCAACCCAACCAACTCATGACATGTCCGGCAGACGAGGCTCGCTTCGAGCGACGATCAACGTCGTATAAATTTTGAGAATGTCACCCACCCATCAAGTACATGTAAGTATACAGATATGTGGCAAAGATGGAGAGGCTTTGAAAAAAAAAAGAGAGGCTCATTCTAGCTACCAAACAATCGAGAGCCATTGCCAACAGAGGCTCACCAACACAATTTGTTGATATTGAAACTCAATAAGCGAACAGTCTGATACGCTTTGACATTCCTATTCAATGCTGGAAGCAGCTTCCGGGCAATCCCCTTGACAAGAAAATCGATTTTAATATGAGGAACCAAGGAAAATAAGAACAACAGAGACAGGCTTGCAAAAAGAAGCTCTGACTGTAGACGACGACATCTCGTGTCAACGGCAAGGCGGAATATTGCCATTGTGCTCCTTGATAGCTTCAAAGAGGAGAGAAAGTGTAAACGCCAAGAAAGAGGCGCTTCGCATCCAAAGGGCACGGTTTAAGAATCGTGTACTAGAAAGGGCTGGCTCTGACATTGACAGTGGGCGATGCAGTCCCCGCATATAGAAACTCCGGTCACAAACCTGAGGCATGTGACTTTGCATTGCTAGTTTTTATTTCGTTTTCTTTGTCATGGTAGGAGCTTCCAGAGAGAATAACAAATCAAGTTGCTACAAAAGGTATATATACGGCACGCGCTCGGTCCCGAAGATCGGTTGGTGGGCAGGGAAAAAGTGCTTTGGCCAGTCGATCATAGGTCAAGCTTAGGGTGTGCCAGGAGCCCTCAGTATGAAAGAGGGAATAAAGAGTGCAGGCAGACAGACAGACAAAGAAAAGCAGTGTACAATATAGGTGCTGTAACTAGAGCTGAACTTGGCCAAGCAAGAAAAGCCACTTTAAAGAACAACATGCTCTAACTATTAACACCAGCTAGAATCAGAATTACATATAGAAACATGTGCAAGGCCCTGACAAGGCACGGTTACAGCGGCCAATGATATACATAGATATAATGTAGTATTGTTTAGAAGATGGAAACGTTGCTCTTCGGCTTGTACGAAACGCCCAACAAAATGGCAGACACAAAAGGCGGCAGATAATAGCTTTAGAAATAGAAAACCAGAGCAAGTCGAGCTATCATAAACTCGGACCAGAAAAGTTCCGGAGGTGATGTATCATAAAGTAGTACTGTTTTCTTTTTCTTTTTCTTTTTCTTCTGTGCTTGCATTCTCCCTTTGCCCCCCTTCCTACATGCAGCTAAAAAAGCACGTCTATGACTGGCGACTAACAAGACTCGCATCATAGTTTCATGATTATAAGTTACATAGCAGAACATCGTGACCCTGTTGTCCTGTCAAAGGTTGTAGTGAGCAACGCAGCTTAGCCAGTCTTCTTTTTTCTCTCTATGATTTCTCTATGAGGGCCCTGCCATTAGCCAGGCCACAGACCTTTTCTAGTGGCTAGAAGGTTGCTGTGTCCATGGTATCGGGGGAAAAGAAGTGCGTGCGTTGCATGACAACAGCCTGTAAGATGAAGCCTACTAACTGGGAACATTAGCTTTATGAAGGCCATCTCCTTTTTCTTTTTCTTTTTCTTTTTCTTTTTCTTTTTTTTACTTGCTTACCTGCAAAACGAGGAAGAAAAGAAGGAAAAGAAGCAGAAGAAGAAGATCATGACATGGAAGCAACATGTGGCCAGGCTTGGCCTGCATATCCGCTAGAAAGAAACAAGGAAGGAATAGAAATGCGTCTTGTCAAGATCCAGCACTATTATACATAGATTAGCCAGATTTGGCTAGTTATACGATGATAGTCTAGTTTGTTTATATTTTCTTCGCCTCGCTTCTTCCTCACCGACACAATCCAAAATCCACGTAGTTGTCTAGTCTAGACTCTGAGAACTAGCAAAAATAACAGGGTCTTTTGAATTGTTAGTCTTGTTTTTCCTTCTTTTTTCCTTCTTTTTCCCCCCTACTAGAAAAGCTATCAAACAGAAAACAAAGCTTGTAACAATGGCCTTGTGAGCAATCAAAAACTAGAGAGGAAACCACTGAAATCCGCTTAGCTTGTTCTGTCCTAATTCTCTTCCCTTCCCCCACCGTTACTTTCCAAATTTCCGGTCAGTCTAGTGGTTTTTCTTCTTAGGTATTCTTGCTTTATTGGAATCTTTTGTAGCTTCTTCTGTTTTCTGCAGGAAAAAAAAGCAAGAATATAGATTGAACCATGAAGGGTCAACCCCCCCTTGTTGGATTAACATGCACTTATACGTAGCAACCAAACTGTTCTTACTGTTACTACCATGTTGAAGTTGAAAAGAAAGTAGTAACAGTTTCTCGACACATGTCCTGTCTCTCGTCACGACTATAGTCGAGAAAACAATCTCTCTGATCCGGTCATGGCTAGCAGTATTTGACCCTGAAGCATGCAGGACGGCCGTTCCTCATGGCCCATGATACAGAAGTGATACTAAGGCCTATTGCCCATCCAATCTTACTTCGACTTGATTCTATTCTAGTAGTTAGCATATCATTATGCTATCGACTATTTGTAGTTTGTAGTGGCTTTGCTGCGACGTTGATCGCTGTAACCTTTCTGTAAAAATGAACACTCTTAGCACACACGCCAGCCTCTTGGTATTCCCCGATCGATTACAGGGCATATATAATTAGAATACCCAAAGAACAGTGGCTTTCCCACGTATCAGAATCACGCCCCAGGGCGAGCTGCTCACTGTAGTTTCACAAGTTGTCCGCGGCCAGCGTATTGCCCTTGAATAGAGGCAATAATAAGTCACTCGCTATAAACAAAAAGGTGAATAGGCGATTCCCTGAATGGTCAGATATAACCAGACCATGGCTTCGTATGGGAGGGGGAAGCACATGAATTTCTAGCGAACATGGGCTGCAGCCAACAACGGCTTCGGGTTATAATACTTGATATGACCTTGATCTTGAATTTTTGAGCAGGGCATGCAGACAGGCACACTAATATGGGGTAATTATATGGTAATAGTAGTGAGTGGTGGCAAATCATGAGGTTTTTGTATTTTAGTAGTAGAGCAACATAGCAGAGTTGTAACAAGTCACTTTGTTGGGACCTAAAGGAGACAAACAAGCACCAGCACGAGGCCCAAGCGAGCTTGTATCCACTAGACCGACAATATCGAGGCCAGTCTGTGGAGAGTGTATAGTTGTAGAGAGTTATGGTTGATGCAAGAGAGTAGTTAGATGTCATAATCGTCGTGGATGAAATAGAGCTTGGAAAAACAAAGATGCCAGTAGTAAACAAGAAACAGAAATGGTCGTCAGGTCATATCGAGAAGCAAGGGAAGCGAGCGAGGAAGAAAAGAGAACGGTGCTTGACATAGGGCCCTGGTCTTAGTGTCTTATACCGGATACCCAAGTTCCCGCAGCGTGTTTCGCACAGTCTCCGGTGGCGCCACGGGCACGTCGATGACTTCGTCTCCAATGGTGATCTTGTTTTCGTAGTCGTCACGGATAGTAATCTCGCCGTCGTTTCGACGCGCGTATGGCTTTGTGTCGACAGTCGGGATGAACTTCCACGGGTGGATGCGGCTGCCGCTCTTGTCGTAGAACATGAACATGCCTTGCATGAGTGGGTTGGCGTTGGCATCAGCTGTGCCGCGAGTGGTTTGGCTAGGACTGCTGGAGGCTGCTGTAGTGTTATCTATGCTGCTTATGCTACTATTACTGCTGCTGCTCAAACTCGGGGTGGTGCTGGTGGAACTAGTCGTTGTTGGGCTCAAGAAGGACGTGGGCACTGTCCGGATTGGCTCCCTGATCACATCGCCCACAAAGATTTCTTCGAGTAGCTGCCAAATACGCCGCCGGTTGATGAAGCCCTTAGGTAGGCCGTGCAAAAGATTGTCGTAGCCCTTGACATGGTGTGCCCATACGTCCTGGTCGACTTCATATTCAGTTAGCGACATGTTCTGTGACAGCCGCACGCAAAGCCACTCCCAGTCCCATTCATAGCCCGGTTGGCATGGCTCGCGTGCCTTTTCCCGAACTAGATGCTCGTCGAGATCCCACAGGAACGGAATGCTCTTTAGGAGCGTGTTAAACCAGAACTCTTGAGACAGTGTGCGCGAGCACATCCGTTCCATATTGCGCGTGGTATGAACGTACGACTCGATAGTCAACCGTAGCTCGGCAGGCAGAACCGAATAAAGCGCGCGGAACTTGTGCAGCTCCCGCCGCGGACGAGTTATGACCCGACACTGCGTCAAGTTGTTCAACACGGCTTCCGTCAAGCCGGCCACGGCAATGGGGTCGGCAGCTTGGTCGCAGAAATGCTCGTCGGTTGGCGAGCTGAAACACAAGTACTGGCAGTTAGGCCACAGTTCGTAGTTGGGCGACAGCACTTGGTCGCAATAAGGCGATGCCGTCGTTTGCTGGGAGACATCGAGGCGCCAGCGCAACGCCGTCCATAGGCCGCGCCAGTCAGTAATGTGCATGTTATCATTGTTGGTCTGAAAAGCACGGGCGGCCAAGTCACGGCATGTGCGGTGAATGGGGATGTACAGGCGCTGGTTGTGGGCGGCTATGTGGCGGCTAGAGCCAGCAGCTGAATTTCGCGTAGGCCGACAGGCCTGGAACCCGTGGCCGTAGCCGGAGTCCTTGTCAGCAGCGCTAGTACCACCAATCACAAATATCTGCTTGCAGACCTGCACCACATCGACATGTAAGATACCAGCACGAGGATTCGTAGGGATCTCGTGGGCCGGCTGGACCATAGGTGGGCGTACACCGTTCTCCGGGGCTGAGCGGACGGCGCTCTTGAGCACGGCGTACTCATCCTCAGGATCGCAGAGCGCCACGGCATCACGCATCCAGTAGTATAAGTGGTCGGGCTCTTTACCAGCGCCGGCAATGGGAACTTCTAGCCGGTCGATGTCGAAGATTGGCAGGCCACACAGCAAGCAGTCAAATTCGTAGTCAGCATCCTGCAGCATAGGAAGCTGGGCTTCCAGGTCTCGGCACTGTGAACATTGGTTCGAGTTTGATATCGAGAGTGCGGCCGGGTCCATGGCGGTTGATGCTTCTGCTAGTTCCCAAGAAGCCCTGTCAAGGAATGCCGAGACGAGGATCACGAATAGCAGGATGGCCGGTAGGAGAATATGAGAGCAAGCAGGACAGTAGGTGGAAACTTGGGCGCAAGAGCTGAGCTGAGCTGAGCTGAGCTGAACTGGCACTAAGCTGGGAGCTGGGATGATGAGAGCGGGATGTTGACTAGAGGGAGACAGGGAGATCTCTGGATTGATCGATTGGACAAGGTTTAGAAGAGTGTTAATATGGAGGAGGCACAGGAAAATGGTCAAGGAAACAGAAGAGACAGAAGACAGAACGCAGACCGGAAGAGGTATATGGGCGTTATAATGAGCGTTAGGATAAACAAGAAGACAGGCAATCGAACGCAAGAAAGAGCTTTATGTCGGAGAACGTAGGCTAGTAGACGTAAAGAAGAAGAAAAGAATAAGTAGAGAGAAGCAGCAAGAAAAAGAGAAGGAGAAGAGAAACATAACCCCCGGCCGGCTCATATTCTGCAGAGCAAGGAGAAAGAAGCACCAAAGAAGAAAAAAGGAAATATAAATATAAATATTAGCAACGTTTGGTATGTACCAAAAACGGTAAAGAAAACAAGGGAATAAGAGTAAAACAAGAGAGGAAAAAAAGGCCTACTGCCGGAGCTCAATAAATTCAGGGATTAAACAGCCAAGAGGGACAAAGCAAACAACGCTTAAATAGCAGGAGTCTTTGTGTTCAACTGCAAAGGCGGCACCCCTCACAAAGCACATACATAACCAGCTGCCTACAGTTCAAACTAAACTTCGCGGGTAAGATCTCCAATGTCTGAGCGCTAGTAGCGTCAAGACGCACGTCTTATGGCCCTTGAAAGCCAGCCAGCACGGCTCTGTTGCCAAGTTACTATTGTGATTTCAGGCTGTGGTATATAAGTTCGGACAGGCACTCCAAAGCTGTGATCTCAATCTCTCTGTCATTGTGAGCATTTGCTATGAGTATGCTGGATAATGGCTCTCTATAGCTGTACTATCAAGCCCACCATTTTTCGTGCTCCTAACATTCACCCGTCCTAATCATTCTATCTGTCTATGATATTCTATCTGTCTATGATATTCTATCTGTCTATAATATTCTATCTGTCTACAATATTCTATCTGTCTACAATATTCCAGTCACTCTACTAGCCAAGGCCAAGGCCATTGAAGCCCGAGATTGGAAGCCAATCCGGGCTTGTCAAGCTCTTTATTTGCGAATTTATTTCGACTCCTGATAAAACTAGTCCTCGTTTTCAGTCATGTTCTGCCTTTTATCTTACTTTATTTCTATAATTCTTTTTCATTTTCTTCCACATTCCTGGTCGCACACGAAGACGACAGGTCATCTTCGTGCCTTCCTTCTGCTGCAGTTCTACAGCAGGCACAAACTGCAATTGCCTTCCTTCGTCACTATCGGCATTACGCAAGATGTTAACCCTCTCTACACACGCAACCCTATGCCATTCTCGCACGTGACCAATAGTACTACAAGACTTCCATACAACCAAGCTTAGTCAGCCCTAGACGCTCCTGAACTGCCCTGATTTAACAACCCGTACCTTTTTATTCTGTATCTTCCGCTCTGAGTGAAACTGATTGTTTGTTACTTTGTTCATCAGGCCCCTCTCCTATTCTTCGTCCTGATCTTGACCGTGTATTCTCATCCCCTAGATCGTGCTAGCCAGCGCTTTACCGTGCTGCGAGCCCAGCCCAAGCGAGCTCTTATCATCCATCGTGCCTGTCCTCATCCTTATCTCAACCAGCTACTGAGATATAGAGATATGGTGTATTGATTGCCATCGTTATATGCCCATTACAGAGACCGCTACATAAAATACTACTCTAGCTATTCCTGGTCGCAGTGCTTGCGGCGGCAGCATGAGCTCGTCCCGTATTGGTCCACTCCCACTGTCCGGGCTATCGGTACCATCGTGGACTGTGTACCGTGCGCGCATTGGCGCCTTGCTATCGGCGACCGAGACGTCTGTCGTAGTTGCATTCTGGCTTTTTGGTGAGTCTATCTAGAACATATCGCAAGTTTCCGTGGTGTTCGTTCTACCGTATTGCGTCCTAGGCGGCAACGCCGCCATGTTTGCTCTTCAAGGCTAATTATCAAGGCCTCATCAACAATGTTCTCTATGTTATCCTGCTGTCAGCGGCCCAGGACCTGGTCGGAAGCGGCGTTCCCAAGGGAGTTGTGCTTCTAGCCGATGTGCTACCTTCTTTTATCACAAAGCTTATCGCCCCGTACTTTATCCACCGTGTGCCATATGCTGTGCGCATTGTAATCTTCATCTCCCTGTCTATCTCCGGCATGTTGCTGGTCGCACTAACATCGCCTGATGCTCCTGTGGCCACCAAAATGTGCGGTGTGGTCCTAGCTTCGCTTAGCTCTGGCGGTGGTGAGCTGTCGTTTCTCGGTCTCACTCACTATTACGGCGCTGCTGCCCTGGCCGGTTGGGGTTCCGGCACAGGCGCGGCGGGCCTAGTAGGAGCTGGCATGTACGTTGTCTTGACCGACTGGATGCATCTTGGGGTACGCTCGGCCCTGCTTATGGCTGCCGGCTTGCCTTTCGTCATGCTTGTCTCGTTCTTTGTGATTCTACCCCGTGAACAACTTACCAAGGCATCTGCAGGTCGTGGAGGAGGCTATGAAGCGGTCGTCAATGATGAACACGAAGACGATGCTTTGACGCCTGGGGAGCATGAGTCTTTGCCTAGATCGGGTAACACAGAAGCTGCTGTTGGTGTTGCTACAGCATATGCTTCTTCACCAGCCACTACAAATGCCCAATTTCAACGCAATCTTGCGCAGGCCAAGGCCCTCTTCATGCCGTATATGCTCCCACTCTTTCTTGTCTACGTAGCCGAATACAGCATCAACCAAGGCGTAGCACCAGTGCTGTTGTTCCCCGTAAGCTCATCGCCATTCTCAGAGCTGCGCGAGTTCTACCCGTTCTACGGCTTCCTATATCAACTGGGTGTGTTCATTTCGCGATCGTCGACGCCGTGGTTCCGTCTGCGCCACCTGTATCCGCCGACTCTATTGCAAGCTGTGAATCTTGCGATCTTGCTACTACAGGCGCTGTACTTCAACGTCCTGCCCAGTGTCTACCTAGTGTTTGTTGTCGTCTTCTGGGAGGGCCTTTTGGGCGGTTCTGTCTATGTGAATACGTTTGCACAGATTCTGGAAGATGTGCCGCTGGCAGGGCGTGAGTTCAGTCTTGCTGCGGCGAGTGTAAGTGATAGCGCAGGTATCTGTGTAGCTGGCATCGTTGGCATTCTATTAGAGAGCAGACTGTGTGAGTGGCAGGTGCAGCACGGCCGTGACTTCTGCCGTAACATTAAAGCCGGGCACACTTAGGCAAACGAAGATGGTTTTATAACAGCACATGTTTTCTTTTTCTTATTTAGTCGAACATATATAATCCACCTCAAATAAACAAAAAAACCTGCAGACAGCAGCCTCGGCCGTGAAAAAAGGCTCGGAAATTGTGGCTTGCTGGACACACGCAGGCCCACCCTTCCACCTTGAACTTTGGCTGCCCCCCTCTCTTCCCTTCCCCTTGTCTTCCTGGCTTCGATTCTTTGGATCTTCAATGTACTTTCAGTCTAGACTGTATTGCAGCTGCAAGGCCATCATTCACCTGCATCAAGCATCGGCTGCATAAAAGGACGAAAGGCCAAAGAGGCCGGCCATCCAGTTGGACTAAGCGGGAATTTGTAGTGTGACAGCCAGCGTTATATTTGTTATCAGCGGGAAGATAGCTTGAGTGTGGTGCCAAGAGATAGCCTACAGTGGTGTGGTGCATTAGTTCTTCTGTGTTGGAGCCACCCATTGCCCACCTGGTGCTACATTTGTCAGTATCATGCCTGGGTTCTGGGTTCTCTGTCATGGATTTAGTAGAGCAACATGTGTACCTGGGGAAAGAATCTCGCAAGTTAGTATAGAGCGGTTTCTATGCCACGCTTCGCAGGCTAGCCATGGCTATATCGAGGAATTTACGGGCATGGGGGACTGCGGGGAAAGCTGCTGCTTGGTTCTGTGTGATACAGCATTGTCTCTGGCCTTGATGTCTACAACTACGCTTCTTTCTTGTTTTCCCAGAAGGGAGAGCGCCACTGAAGAAACCACGGGATCAATGGCTTGTTCTGCGACTTGTGTATCGTGGCATTGCATTTCAACGTAGGTGGTGTCAGGCGACGCAAGTCACTGGTCAGTATCTTCAGTGTTGGGTCTGTAATTTCCGGCTACGCTATTACACTAAAAAACCGGGCGAGTTCACTTTCTTGGTGATGTCTAGTGGTGAGGTTAATCCCAGCAGTGGTCTAATCCCCTACAACAGATATCATCGACCATGACACTATGTCTTGACTCTTTTGGGCTGTCAACCAGCACATCCTAGGCCTACTATGAGAGTACCTAAAAGCACATGGTCTTTGAAGCGCCAAGTGGTATTCGATGTGTAGAATCTGGTGATGAAGCTTACTATGTCTTGGGTGCATCTAAGACATACATAAAGCATGCTACGACGGACTATAAAGTAGTGCTGTACACGTTACCTATGTCTCTACCTTGCAAGAGGTTGTACCGCCTATGCAGCATGTTGAAATGGGGGTTCTAGTGTTGAGCCTTTATAAAGCCTTAGAGTACAGCATTAGTTCTTTCAAAAGCTGGGGGGAAACTTCTACCTGATTTCTCTTCCCACTGCTACAATATTCTATCATATTTTCACTCAGGTCAGCCAACCAACCTTTTTCAATCTCCGCCCTCCATGTTTCTGCCAAGAAAGGGACACAGTCTAGTTTTTCTAGTCTCAGTATCATGGTGACATAATAAATGCCAGTTATATACTATGTCTGTCTGTCTGCCGCTGAAACAATACAGGCTAGTTTTCTTTAGAGTCACTTAGATCATGTTGATGCGTTCAAAATGGAAGATGATCCGAATGTCTAATTAGAGATACAAACCTATACAGACTATGTAGTCACGTGAATATCATTTTGTATCTGAGTAATTCCTACGAACGCTTGAATAACCCTAACCCGTCTTGCTCTGTAGACATACACATAAGACAAATACCGAGCAAATCTAAAGAAGACAAGAGTCGACTTTAGCTTGATATGAATTCATTATTCCAAACTTGCTCATATATTAAACCGGTAAATAAACCTGCTAATAAGCATGCTCGTCCGTCAAGTCCGAGCCGTCCCCCGGTGTTCCCCAACCGCCGCCTCCAGGCGTGTTGATTTGAACTCGTTCTCCGGGCAGCACCATTGCAGTTGCCTTTCCGCCCCAGTTGATCTGCTCTAGGACGCCCTCCTCATTGAACTTGAACAGCAGATTCTTGCCAGCTTTGCCGGGCTCGCCACCGTTCATGCCATATGGCCGGGATACACGCCGGTCACTGAGAATGCTGAACTTGAGGGGAATACGCGCCTGAATCTCACGCACTACACCGTCGCCACCGTGCCACTGACCACGGCCGCCGCTGCCTTTGCGGATCTTGTACTGCGTGACCAGCACCTGCGTTCGCTTCTCGATGACTTCTGGGTCGGTGTTGCGCGTATTGGTCGAATGGGCTTGTACCGCGCTCTCGCCGTGCCATCCTGGTCCCGCAGCAGCACCGCCACCCAGTGCCTCGCCGTAGTTCCAGCCGGGCTTGACTTGGCCAGTGACAGAGTCGCGGCCACCCATGCCCCAGCCAAAGGAGGACGCACAGCCCTGGAAGGCGGCACAGCGTGCAAAGGCTCGCAGGATTGTATCGATGACACGCTGCGAGGCGAGAGTAGAGCCGCAGATGGCCACTCGTGGTGTCGGGTTGAGAATGGTGCCGTAGGGAATGGAGATCTCGATGGGCGCAAGACAGCCGTCGTTGAGTGGAATATCCATGTCTATAAGGCAGCGCACGGAGTAGATGACGGCCGAGTATGTGATGGATAGGGGACAGTTATAGTTGCCCCATATCTGCTGGCTTGTGCCGGCCCAGTCAAAATGCGCCGAGCCAGTCTTGGGGTCTGCCGAGATTTTGAGTTTCAACGTCGAGCCATCGTCGAAGAAATCTTCGGACACCAAGCCATCGGGGTGCTCCTTTGCTACGCCTCGGAAAAAGGCTCGCGTACACTGTTCGGCACTGCCCCGGATTCCGAGCATGTACTGTTGCACTACAGGTAGGGTGAACTCGTCGCAGAGCTTCTCGAGTAGCACAATACCACGGTGGTTCGAAGCTGCCTGAGCACGAAGATCGCTGAGATTGTCTGCGAGCCGGCGTGTCATGGAGCAGCCGGGAGCCTCGCCAGCCTTTTGGAACTCGGCAATGACATCTTTCTCGAGGAACTCGCCCTTGCTAACGATCTTCATGGTCTTAACGGCCATGCCTTCCTCCCACAGTTCGCGCGACTCGGGCATCATGCTAGTGATTCCCTTTCCGCCTATGTCGGTATGGTGACCACGAGACGCTACATAGAAGGCTACGGACCCATCGATGAAGACGGGTGATACCACTGTTAAGTCGGGCAAGTGCGTACCTCCACTGAGAGGGTGATTAGTAAGAAGAACGTCGCCGGGGGCCAGCTTGCCATCCCAGTGCTTGTGCTGATACTGGATGGCAAGTTGCATAGAGCCTAGGTGGATAGGGATATGGGGCGCATTGGCAACTAGACGGCCGTCTTTAGAGAAGATGGCACATGAAAAGTCAAGGCGCTCTCGAATCGATGTGCTGATACTAGTGCGCTGCAACGTGTTGCCCATTTGCTCAGCGATAGCCATGAAACGATGAGCGAACACCGACAGCTGGATCGGGTCAATTGTGGAAGCTGGTGCTAAAGCTGTTGCAGGTGTTAGTTGCGCTGAAGCGTCCTTTTCGATGATGACATGATCTGGTGTGAGGAAGGCAACGTAGCCCGAGTCTATAAAGATGGTCTGGGTTTTGTCAATGACTAATGCCGGGCCAACGATAGAGCTAGAAACGGGCTGGTCTTCGAGTCTATGGATGCCCACAGGCTTCCAGGCACCAGATTCATACACATTCTGAGTCCCCTGAATCACAGGCGAAGCTACCAGACCAGCCTTGAGGGCCGACAATGCTTCCATGGGCTTAGTTGGTGGCGCAGGTGACACGGCGCTGCCAGTTCCGCGAACAAGAACGCTTTCGATGACAATCTTGCGGTCTAGGGTGAATGAAAACTCGCGGCGATGGGCAGCCGTGAATGAAGCGGCATAGTCTTCATCGGCAGACCGGGGAATAGTCAGTTGCGTCTCAGTGCCAAAGTAGCGCATGACTAGAGCCTCTGTAAAGCTGAGAGAGTCTAAAGTGGCGCCTTGGGCTTTCAGCTCATTCTTGGCCTCAAGTCGCAATGCTGATAGGCGGGCACGGAGATGTGGGAGAGCCTCTTGGGTTAGGTGGCCACTATAGGGCTCAAACTTTTCAGTCTGTAGGAGGGCTTGTGATATGCCGTAGGCAGATAGCAGTGATGACCATTTATGAATGAGAATGCGCTTGATTCCAAGCTTCTCGGCAATGGCACAGGCATGTTCTGAAATCAGCACGGTTAGTCGCTCCTAGCCCAGTGAACTACATGTGTCGGTGATAAACTTACGTCCTCCAGCGCCACCAAAGCTGACTAGGTTGTGTTGTTCTGGGGCATACCCACGCGCCTCTGGGTATTGTTAGCATCATCCTAAGAAGCAAACGCTGAAGACGACCAACCTGTGCTATTTCGGATAGGCCGGCTCATAGTTTCGTTGGCCACATTCAAAAAGCCAAGAGCAACCTCCTCTGGATTTAGTTGTTGGTTGGTCTGAGAGTTGAACTCGGCGGTGATCTCGGCAAATTTCAGGGCTACGATCTCGGTATCCAACGGCTCGTTGGCACTCTTGCCGAAGATCGCAGGGAACGAAGACAAGACGAGACGGCCGAGGAAGAGATTAGCATCGGTCACAGTTAGCGGGCCGCCTTTGCGGTAACAGGCTGGGCCAGGATGGGCACCGGCGCTTTCAGGGCCGACAACAAGCAGGCCATTACGGACAAACAGGATAGAACCGCCCCCAGCCGCAACACTGCACGCCAGTTAGCTGGATATTCAGTCACTAGCACAGTCTTTGTAGGGGACCTACGTGGCAATGTTGAGCATCGGAGCTGAGATCACACGGCCAGCAATCGTAGTGTCAGACAGATAGTCGTATCTGCCATCATATCGTGACACGTCCGTGCTGGTACCGCCCTATAAGCCACGGTTAGCATGTTTCTATGCCCTGGTCGCGAAGAGAGGCTCTAGACCTACCATGTCGAAGCCGATGATGGCTGTGCCCGTTGAGGCATCATAGCAAGACTGTGCAATACCAACAACGCCGCCAGCCGGACCGCTCAATAACGCTTCATTTCCCTTGCATGTACTTGCCTGGCGCAAGCCGCCATCGGAGCACATGTACTCGACACGTTGTGGAAGCGTAGAGAACCGGCCCTCGAAGTTCTCGATATAGCGCCGAATCACGGGATAAAGATAAGCCTCGGAGCAGGCGCTACTTGAGCGGTGCAGAAGCTTGATGACAGGACTTGTGCGGGCCGACGTAGTGACGTACTGGAATCCTACTTCGCGGGCAATCTCGGCCACGATGTCTTCGTGCTCGGGGTATAGGTATGCGTGCATGAAAGCGATAGCCACCGACGTGTATCCCTCGTCCCGCAGCGACTGCAGCGTAGCTCGCGCCGCCCGACGATCGACAGGCTCCAGGACACGGACAACTTCGCCTGCAGGCGTCTGGACCAGCGCCGGATCAGCAGCCACCCGGGCAGCAGCATCGGCGGCAGACGGCGGCGCTGGATTCAAGTCGTAATCTTCGACAGTCACGCGGCCCGCAACTTCGACAGCCGTGGCATGCAGAGGCCTGGGCTTGCGCACCTTGAGCGCAAACAGGTGCGGCCGGGTTTGATCGCCGATGGTGCATACATCGCGGAAGCCGGCGGTGGTCACGAAGGCAAACCGCTCGCCTTTGTGCTCCAGGAGCGCGTTGGTGGCCACAGTGGTTCCGACCCGGCACGATGCGATCCGAGATCCGTCTAGTCGGCCGTGGACCGGCAGAGACGAGCCGGCGACTTGCTCCAGAACACGGCGGATGGCCTCGCTGGGCGCATCTGGATAGTTGGCGGGATCTTCCGACAACAGCTTGAAGACGATCGGATCGCGGCCGTCAACTTCGGCGAGAACATCGCAGAAAGTGCCGCCCCGGTCAATGGAAACGCGGATATCAGCCATGGGAAGATCCGAGTGGACGAACGAGGCGATTGGGTTGGTAGACAGGAAAAGGAAGAGCAACAACAGGAACTCCTCCCTCGTGGTCTATCCTGAACTCTGGTTCACTGTGTCTTCGGAGCAATGTCTCTCAAGTAATCCTCGCTACTTTCAGATCGTGCTTATTTGATATCGTCAAGGCCTAGAAGTGGCGTCGTCGTTCTTCTGTCTATATGGAAAATCCGCTAAGACCGACGGCTGTAGTTCTGTCTTGACTATCTATAGTCCAAGTATCACCTGCTACGACCACTGAAGCCAACGTCGGCTATATCCCAATACAGATGTATCAGCACGTCTTTATTGAGTGATTGCGAAATCTGTGCCAAAAGAAAAACCGGCGGTAAACCGAGCTACGGGGGATTATATCTGTCTATTTCCAAGTAAACAAAACCAGTATATTTGTCCAACCCTTGTTTGTGCAAGAAGGGTCAACTAACCCTGTTGTCGCCATATTCCGACCACTATCTTGAGCTAACTAATCTCTGTATTGCCTAATTCTGCGATGAAATATCGAATGTCTTGTGACTTGCCCGGATATTCGAAGCTACTGTAGTAAGTCAGAAACAAAAGTATTGCGAATGATATAGTTGTGCAGAAGTAGTTTTTTGGTACATACATTGATATATAGTAGTACCAACAGCAGGCTCTCTTAGGGTTATGTAGTTGATTCGGTGGTGATCTTGAGCTTATGGCTTTACTTTCAGATACCAAATTGCACTACAATGAAGCCGAGGGAGAATCTATCTTGTCACACAATAATACACTTTGTGAGCCTATATGGCCGCCTTGTCATCGTAGACTTGTATAGGCACAAATGGTAAGAAAACTATATGATCAAGCTAGGATGGGTGTGGCCGGTTTAACCCTTATATCCAACACTGTAGAAACAGTCGTACTTGATCGAAACTTGTGTGAATCGTTTGGATTAAGTTCCTAATCAAGCCTAGCCCAAAGCTACAAACTTGGTAAGAAAGAAAATGTCGCACATTTCCGATTAGGTCGAGGGATTGTAATCCCACTGGAGATACAGGACTAGACTGCGCGGTTTATAGCGTTGGATACGAGCCTAGTCCGGCAAAGCAAAGAACAACTAGGTTTATATTATATGTACTATGTAGTTATGTCACAACTAACTATGTGATTAATGGGATGGTGGAGTTACAACAAGCTGTCCTGCTGTTTCTTGGTGTCGTCTTTGGCAGTGGTCACATCTAATCCGACTTGGACAAGACCTGATTGATATTGCCAACACTCGTGCTCCCATCTATCTGGCTTACAGAAGAAGAAAGACGACCTAGAGGGCCTCTCTTGTTTCTGCTATCCCAATTCTTCTTACTACTCCCTTGGGCAGCCCTTGCTCCCATCTGGCGGGAAAGCACCGACTTACACCGGCCATCAGGTTATCAGGGAGCGAAGAAGGCGGTATATTCTATCTAGTAATCTGGCAATAGTCTTATCGCGTAATAATGCAGCCAAGCATCCACCGCTTTCGCATTCGGCCGCCGTCTGCCTCTGTTACAGCGCCAGGTTCTATCTCTACGGCCCCGCCACACCAGAATCTCGGCCACACGCGACGCATATCACCATCGTCGGCTACCTCAGCGCAACCGTTACAACGTGGGCGCCCATCCCCGGCTTGCAACGGTTCTCCTTTGCAGAGTCTATCTGCCTCTACTACTGTTCCTTTCGGCCAGTTGCCGCTTCCCCTGTTCCAGCAGCCACAGTCACCACCTGTCACGGTGTTGTCTAGAGGTAGTCTTGGTCTTGTTGTTGGTCAGTCGGCAACCCATAAGCCAGATCATGAGGCCAGCGTTCGGCACTCGTCTGGGACTGCAGCTGAGAGCCGCGAGCCGGAGAATCACGAGGCCGCGTCTACAGACACTGCTTCCTCACGTGCCACCAACCCTAGTGGCGCCAACCCTAGTAGCACCAATAGTAGTACATCCGCGTCTCGCCGGCCCCCACGGCGCATTGCGGCGTGCGATCGATGTCGCTCGTTCAAGAAGAAGTGCAGCCGGACCTTCCCCGCCTGCTCGCTGTGCGTGTCCAGCGGTCACTCCTGCTCGTTAGCGCGGGGCGGTGAAGCCCAGGTTGCCCAACTCCGTGCGCGCATTGCCTGGCTCAGTCACTATGTCAATGAATGTATGCTGCTTCCTGCCGGTCACACGGCCGTCGAAAACCTGGAGACTGGAGCTGACTTGCGGCCAGCTACTGCCCCTATCTCGCATGCGGGACCGCATAGAGGGAGTACCACAGGAAGAGCAGAGTCGAAGACGGCGTCGTCGATACAGACCAGTCCGGCCGCCAGCGGAAGCTACGGCGTGGTTTCACCAGCTGTCGTGGCCGAAGATGACGATACGGCACAGACAGGTCCCGTAGTTAGCGGAGCTTTCGGAAGCAATATCTCGGATAGCGGCGGCTCTATCGGCGGCCCGGGAAGCGCAGAGAACACGGGAATCGTATCGCCTTCTGTCGGCCGCAGTACTTTTGCTTTGCCGGAGCCGGCAGTCAGCCGGCGTCTCGTCGACGCGTTCTTCCGTCACGTCAACCGGGCGTATCCCTTTGTGTCGCGGTCGGCAATGCTGCACCAACTCGAGATATTGACTGCGAACCAGCACCAGCAGCAGGCCTACATGCAAGGCAATCACAACCAATCACAGCAGCAACAGCTGACACCGGCTTCGTCGGGCCACTATAGCCGACAGCAGCCCTGCAATGCCGTCGCCCAGAACCAACTGCGCCGGCCCGGCGATGCTGACTCGACGCTTCTTTACCTTGTCATGGCTATAGGTTGCACGACGCTCCAGCGGGCTGGCCAGATCCCGCCCAACACTCTGCGTTTTGAGATCGACTATGCGCAGATCACACAAGAGTGCTTGGTCGCCCAGCATGTGAAGAGCCTACAGATCCTGCTGCTGCTGTCGCTACTGGCCATCTTCGATCCGGCCGGCGTTTCGCCGTGGAGCATCGTCGGCATTGTGGCGCGCCAAGCGCTCCTTTTAGGACTCAGCCGCCGCTCCGAACCCGGTGCCGGCTCTTCATCATCCGTGTCTGGTCCGTCAGGGTCCTCGTCATCTGCGCCGGGCTCTACTTCGGCCTGCTCTGCCTCGGCTGCTTCCGGAATGAGCCCCGAACTGCGCCACCGTCTACTATGGAGTATCTACAACATAGACCGCATGGCCGCCATCTCGCTAGGGCTGCCGCCGGCTCTGGCTGATCTGCATATCGACGTGCCATTGCCCAGTCTTACAGTGGAAGAAATGGCGTCGCCTGAGAGATCCCAGTGGGCGTCTATGCTGCAGACAAGCCGCCACGTGATTGAACTGCGCCGACTAGAGGACCGTGTCCTGAGTCTCTGGCGGCCCGGCGGCTGGATTCCCGGCGCCCCATCGTCCTCGCTGCTATCGCTTTCACTGTCACTGGCTGAGCGCCGGCTCCTCCTCCACGAACTCCGCGCCGATATCGAGAACTGGTACAGCTCCGGCTGCCTACTAGCACCGCTTGAACCAGACAATGTGCCCATTCACAACAGCATCACGTGGCTCAGTGCACGCTACTACAATCTTCTATTACATGTGTTCTATCCATGTGCACTAAATCCGTTTGCCCGCCTAATCCCGCGCCACGAGCTGCTCAGCTTTGCCCAGAAACACCTCCAGGCAACAGCCGCCCTACACGCCCAGCGCCAACTTCCTCTCAACCGCATTACGCTATGCCGCATATTCCCGGCCGGCCTTGTCCTACTGCACTCGGTACTAGCCGTTTTAGTCTCTGCCCCAGATGATCACCACCTCCATCACCGCGGCGGAAGTGGCTCTTCCGTGGCCAGCAGTCCTCCGCTGCCTCGCGAAGAGGTCGCTACACTGATCACCATCTGCGAGGCTTTCCCACCCGGCTTCACCGCCGCTGCTCAGGCTGCCGGGCTGTTCCGTCGCTTCCAGGCCGAGCTGACGTACTTTAGCCAGGCGCCGCCTGTCGGCGTCGCCGGATCGGGGCCAGCTAAGGATCTCCGGGCAGCCCTACGGCCTTTAGTCGCGACGTTTCTAGCTCAGATGCGCGATGTACTGGGCACCGCATCGTTCTATGTTTCGTATGAGATCCCGTTGCCCGAAGACGAGCTTGACGGTCTCTTGACGTTGGATGCGGCTATGGTTGTAGATCCGACAACGGCGGCAACAGGCAACTACAATTGGGGAGCCTTGGATTTGGACTTTTTGTAAAGAGAGACGCTGGTAGAATCGGCATGTGGTGATACTCTTATATGAACTCCAGTATATATATATAACGACAATAGAACCAATGTGTATACATCTACTGTCTAATACCCAGGAACTCGCGGATCTTGCCCAATACCAGATCTGGCTGCTCGAGGTGCACTCCATGATTTGCACCAGCTACAGTAAACAGTTCCGCCGCGGGGATTCCCCGCACAATGATGTGTGAATTCTCTGCAACAAAAAGCGTTAGTCAAAAGAAGACGGAAGTGTGGGCTGTATCCAGCTGGCAAATACATACCAACGGGACAAATCCAGTCCTGGTCTCCAACTACAACCAGCGTCTTCGCCGTAATACGGCCCAGATCGGCCGTGTAGTCAAAGAACTTCTCCGGCTCCGCATACAGGGCGTTGTGGCTCTCGGCCACATGGACTGTGTCCAAGACACTGCGTAGGCCGGCATCGGCATCGAACGGACGCGAACCGCCGTGATACAGTGGCAGCATGGCGAGATGGACAAGAGCAAACTCCTCATCGCTCTCATATGCGCCAAAGACCTTGTCACGTAGCATGGCCAGGGAGAACGACGGCACCCTATGGATGCGCTTGGCCAGGACATCCATGGCGCCTTGTTCGTCTAGAGCGAAACAGTGAGTTGTGTTAGCTATTGAATCTCCATATGTGCATTCCAGTCGGCTCGTGGACACGTCGTACGATGGTGAGACGCTGCTGTTCCGCGCAGTATCAGAGACTCGACCTGTGGCGCATACTGGATCGCATAGTGTAGCGCCAAGAAGCCGCCAAAACTACCGCCACATATAATCGCGCGGCCGGCCGCATCTTTGCCGGCTTCGGCGAGAAAATGCGCGCGGATGCCGTCAATGTCGTCGGCAATCTGGCCAAACGAATACGGCGGCGTGCGCGAACTCTGGCCGTGGCCGCGATAGTCGAACGAGACTACGCGTACGGCTGGCGCTAGGCGGCTGTATACGCTGTGGTCGCTACGGTGGTCGCCTGTAGAGCTTAGCTTGTTTAGTTGATCGTTGGCTCCCTATCTAGCTACAAGCAAAGTGGCAATTCTCACCCATACCGCGACCGCCGTGCAATACAATCATGAGCGGCGCATCTTCCGGTCCGGCAACTTCGTAGGCCAGACGAGCGCCGTTGACTCTGACAAACTGCACGCCAGATGAAGCCATTTCTCTATTTCTCGGGTTCGAGTCGAGCGTTTCTATAACAAATGTTTACAATACTACATGTAGTGTACAACTAACCAAGTTATAAGATTATAGCATCCTTAGTTTAGCTTACTTATCTTGTCTTGGCCCCCCGCTTCTTACTCTTCCGGAGCGGAAACAGCCCGATATGGCAGCGCCCGCGATATCGTGATATAACCCTATAAAGCGTAGAAATAACCCTAGGCAGCCACTTCTCAAATATCCACCCAGATTTGTATCTGTATAACAATGTCATGATATCAGGTGCGACAGTAGCTTCCACTGTAGTCTTTTTGTCCCAACGAACTCCAGTTGCAACAGCAGAGTTGCAGTGCTTCTTATAAAACGGCTAGATCCTTCCCCGACCTCTGCTCTATATCTGTAGATACAAAAACCAACACACTATAGCCAGTCAAGCATAAATCATACTGTGGTCGGCAAAGTCCGATTCTGCTAACACAAAAACTACCCAACATGGGCATAATCCTTGATTCCTTTTCGCCGTCCTAGTTCGTGCATCCTTTACCACGTTTTTCTCCTTTCCATTTGCCTTTTTCTCGATTGGTTCTTTACAAGTACATAGACTAAGTAGCTATAGAACAATCATAGACTATTGTGTATACAACTAGTTACTGAAATGCCGCCAACCAACCGTCTTGTGATGTTCTTCTAGAAATCATGATGGCGAGCTTGATCAAAAAGGGAGAGCAATTATCTTGCTCTAGACATGACCATAGAAATAGAACAGTTAGCCCCCCCCCCTTCTATTCGATTTGATTATATTTAACGTCTACCTAAATCACTAAGATCATACGACGCTCCCCCTTCTATTCCAATCAATCCGGGCCGTCTCTCAAAAAACAGACTGATCCGTCATTTGCACAGTAGCGTCACATCCTAGAGCCGCCAACCGCTCCTCTCCTTCCAGATCTAGTGATTGCGACTACAACACGAACACATGTTGTTTGCCCTGTCTTACTCTCATCAAGGCTGATCCTATATATCCGGCTGTCTGCAGAAGTACCTGCCCGTTCTTTTCACAGCCTGTGTTCCCCCAGACTTTGATTGATCGGATATCAGCTTCCTCCCCACAATGTCTGTTACAAGCATCCGCTCCGGTTTCGGCCGTAACGATAAGGACAAGGCGGGCCTTGCTACGTCGTCAGTGGCCGCTGCCCCCGTAACCACCGCTAGCAAAGGCAACGACAGTGGTAGCGGAGAACGAGAAACGGGACTCCGCAGCTGGTTCCGCTGGCACGAGCCTGGCACGTCAAAAGAAGAGAAATGGCTACTCTTTAAGATCGACTGGTTCATTCTCAGCTACTCGTGCATCTGCTACTTCATCAAGCAGTTGGACCAGACAAACATCTCGAGCGCCTACGTCTCCGGCATGAAGGAGGAGCTCGGCTTCGGCCCTGGCAACGAGCTATCGTGGATGAACACGTGCTTCGCCTCGGGAACTATCATCGGCGCCGTCTTCGCCAATCCAATCATCACCGTCGTGCCACCGCGTATCTGGCTGCCGTTGTGCCTCTTCCTCTGGTCCTTCTTCGTGCTCTTCCTGTACAAATGCCAGACCGCCGAACAGTTCTACGCCCTACGCTTCTGCATCGGCTTCTTCGAGAGCGTTGCCTGGCCCGGCGTCATGTACACTCTCGGCTGCTGGTATCGCCGCTCCGAACTGGCTCGCCGCTCCGGCCTCTTCGTCATGAGCGGTGTGTTGGGTCAAATGTTCTCCGGTTATCTGCAGAGCGCCCTGTACTCGGGAATGGACGGCCGTGGTGGTCTTAGTGCCTGGCGCTGGCTCTTCATCTTCGATTTTCTGCTGGGTGTGCCCGTCTGCGTTTATGGCGTGCTGTGCCATCCGGATACCCCCGAGACTACCAAGGCTTGGTATCTTAATGATTGGGAGCGTAAGCGCGCCGCCGAGCGCATTCGCGAGGAAAACCGCCAGCCGTCGGGTAAACTCGACTTTAGCATCGTCAAGCGCATCTTCACCTCCTGGCAGGTGTATGCTTTCACGCTAGCCTATGCTTTCTGGACCCTGACTATCGGCTCATATGTCATGCAGTACTTTGCCCTCTATCTTAAGGCCACCAACATGTACTCAGTGCCGCAGATCAACAACATCCCAACCGCCATCGGTGCCGTCAACTGGTTCTTCATGGTCGCCACCGGAATCGCCTCCGATCGTCTCCAAGCCCGTTGGCCGGCCTGCCTATTCGTCGGCACTCTGCTCACTTTTTGCTACTCCATTCTCTCAGTATGGGAAGTATCGCATCGGCTACGTATGGCCGTTTTCATTCTTTGTGGCTGCTATGGTTGCTACACTCCGCTGCTCGCCGGCTGGATCAACGAAGCCTGTGGCAGTGACCAGCACAAGCGCGCCTTCGTCCTCGGTTTTGTGACTGCTATTGGCAGCGCTGTCGTCATTCCCTTTCAACAGTACCAGTTTCCTAGCTCGCAAGCTCCGCACTTTGCGCAGACTCATGGCTGGCCTAGTGCCCTCGCCTTTGTTGTAGCATTGACGTTGTGGACTGGTGTTGGCTTGCCTTTGCTGGAAAAGTACATCAACAACAAGAAGTCTGTGTCTGGCGACGATGCGGAAGCCACCGCGGCCCCTCAAGTTCAGGAGGCTGATATCTAAAATAGTTGCCGGTTATTTAGTTGGTAGAATTACCGGCGATAGTGCTGGAGTTGGTGGTGTTGTTGTTAATGTTGATTTAACTTCTTGCTTATGCTATTATTATGTTGCGTTGATAATATAATTATGTATATTATATATGAAATAATCTCAAATGATACTCTCTATCGGCTCCGCCATTAGCATAATGTGATATGTGACTAAGAAAGAAAACCATACAGCCACTCAGGATACATAATTTTCAGTCATCTCCACTGACAACGACTCACAGTTCTAACTCTTGCGTCTTTAATCGACCTACGAACAACTGTGCCTCAGCTGGATCATCAAACACAATCCACTTCTCTTTCGGTACCAGGCGGAAGGCATTCTCAAATCGCTCACCGGCATTCTTCTCGTCGATTCCAATTGCCTCCTTTTCGCGGACACGGCGAATCATGATACCACCGATCCAGCCAGGGAATTCGCGCGCCATGTCACCATACACTTCTGGGTCTGACTGGGTCGAATCGCCAATGCATAGGAGTTGGCGGTTGGGCAACCAGCTGTGGAAGGTACGCATGTAGCCCACTTTGTATGTATGTGTACGTTGTGTCATGGCACTCATCATGCCTGCAATAGAATGCCAGTTGAAGTCACGCAAGTACAGCGGTCCGTCCGGGTAGTACTTTGCCCGGAAGTCGCGAAGGAATGGATACAGCAAGTGTGGTGACGCAGTAAGATAGCACCATACTGCATCTGACGGCAATGAAGCCTTGATATGAGCATAAAGTTCTGGCATACCAGGAACAGGATCGCCTTTACCCGCTAATGTTTGGCGGATAATCATGCGTGGGTCACTTGTTCCTGTGATCTTGATAGTGTCGTCGATGTCTATAAGATAAAGTACATTTAGTCAACAAGGCTAACAGATAGATATTGGATATATTAATGTGTCCTTCTTACCTGAGACTACCAACCAGCCTGTAGAATCAGCAACATAGATATTTGCTTCAAGCATGCCTTCAACGCTTGGTGGAACGTAAGCCTCAGCCTTGTGAACCTTGTTGCTATCTATAGCTCCAAGTTTGAGCAGCGTCGATGCAGTGCCGTTGATATTGGTTGGGCCTGCCCGTTTCTGATTCTGAGAGGTGATGTCTTCGTTGATGGCGATCTTGACAACTCGGCCACGCTTCACGTCCGCAAAGAACGGTTTTGTGCGTGCGATGATGCGCTGTCTCTCCTCCTCCGTATCAACTAGCAATAGCAATCCGGCCAGATACGCCGTGACTTGCGGTGTCTTCATGCGTTCTGGGTCGTTTTCCAAAGCGGCAATGTGCATATTGACGAAATACTCGCCTGGTGTATCTGGTGCCGGATAGGCTAGAGAGTCGAATAGCCAAATGCTATCTTGGCCACTGACACATGAGCCCAGAGGGTTCCAGTCTCCCATGAAGGAAAGAAGGGAGCTAGGCGAACGCAACAGCCCATTGCCGATATTCCAGACCAAGGAACGACGCTGTCTCGGGATTGTCAGAAGCTCGGCCTCGGTCTTGTCAAATTTTTGTCTTTTGCGTGTGAGGGCCTGCAGGGCGTCGGCCTGTTGGGCAGCGTTGGTCGAGAAGGGCGATGATGAAAACATTATTATGGGCTATGAAGATTCGGCAAACGAAGATGTTGTGAAGATATTTTATAGTGGAAGATGATTGGATATTCAGTATATGGTATCGATAGGAGTCCGATATATAAAAGATAATAGGGTGGTGAGAATTAAGGTTTGTTGGTTCCAGAGATTATGCTGACAAGATTATCGCGAGTATCGTACCACAACAAACGGTAGAAAATATTGGAAAAAGAAAAGGGAGGAACAAAATATTTCCAAACATGTAGGCTCGCTCCTGTCTATTTGTACAGCACCAGATACAGCAACTACTTATGTTGCTACTTGCCCATGGGGATCTCATTGGGCAGCTGCCGTGGTGTAATATAGTCATAGATCCCGGGTAGCTTTCTCTCACGTCACCTTCACTAAGGAAACCCACCAACGTTTGAGCTTCTTCACATATCAAGCCCATTCTGAGGCCAGCTCCAATTTCACAATAAGGAGTGTGAATAGTAGCCAAAGCTGCCATCGTCTCCGCTAGCCCTAACGAACGAAATGTCCCCAGGCAAGCGTTGGGCTCCTGTTCTTCGACCACTAGCAAAACGACTTTGCTGGCTCTGCATGATGATCGGCCTTGGCTGAACTGACTCCTCAGAAGACAACTGGCTGGATTCTCTTCCCGTGGACTCAGCCGGTCTCGAGACCTGCTCCAACGCACCTCAAAAGTCTTGGCAGCTCTTTTAGGGGTCTGGAAATGCACCTGTACATACAAGTAGTAGCGGGCCAAGGTTCAAACTGTGGAAAATCAAGGTTGACTGCGGCAGGAGTAAATTCCCAGGGCGAAACAACGGGAAAAGAAGACGGACGTATTCGAAGTTGATATGTCGGCATTGCCTACCCTCGCTCGTTCTTGTCTCGGCTCGAGAGATTTGTCCCACTCGAAAAAGCAGTCTCGCCTACATACATATGTATACACGGCTTACCCAAGTAAAGAGGCATTGTTTTATTGTGTCAACAGATGATGCATGTCAACCTCAAACGGGTGTTTTCTTCCCTTGGTTTCTTCTCCGTCACATCCTTGGCACAGCACATCTCTGCGACATCGTGACTTTTCATCTTTATTCTTCTAGCTTAGCTTAGAATTATCGTGTCCTTGAGATGTGAAATGAGAAGACAAAAATTACAGTATGACTTGGTCAGGTGCTCATGTTTCTTTCCCGAATCCTCTAAAAATCCAGGCGTTGTTGAGCTTTCATTTATTGAAACATTTACAAAGCCATAATAAACGATACTTAAAGCCCAAATAGGTCATACAGCCTAGTAAAGAATGGGCTTGGGGAAACGAAAAAACCCAAAATCAACCTGAAATCGTGACAGGGCATTAAGAAGAAGAAAAGGCAGGTCTTGGCATTCCCTCTTTTCTCTTCTTTTCTGTAAGCCCTTTCGTTTTTTCGTGTCATTGTTTTGCTTGAGAAAACCCACTCTGAACCTACAGTAACAACGTCATTCACGGGCTACTGTCTATACAACCCAACCAACAAACCGATGGGCAATGTGGTTTATATAATATCGCCAAACAGGCTTCCCATGCATCTTACGCCGATGTTTTCTTGTTTCCTTGGTGATAGTCTATACTACCCCACAGATCATGACCGCCTTCCTCGATGAAGAATTACCGGTCTATAAAACGACTAGTCAGTCTTGGCAAGATACACTGCCGCGGTCTTAACTTACACAGTCCATCCGGTAAATGCTTTGCTGACAAGGCACCAGAGATCAGAGAGGATACATGGTCACACACGTTACGCAGCAGAGAAAAAGAAACTGAGATTCATGTTGTTATTGGTATTGAGTATGTGTCGTCCGACTTTGCCTGTTGTAGACAAAGGACACTATAGGTAATCTAGTACGTGGTTGATAAATAAAACATATGAGATTCGAAATAGAAGAAACGAGTATGAATAGTGGAAATGCAGTGTTCCAGGACATATCATCAAAATAAGCAAAGAATGCGAGTCAAGTAGTGTTTCGTTCAGAGAAACAAACAAAAGAAAAGAAATAGTAACGAAAGCAAATAATCCGCCCATCTATAACGCCGTGCAAACAAAAATGAAGTGAAAGAAAAGACATGGAAAGAAGGAAAAAAAACTCAAAAAGAGAATAAAATGTTACACTAAAGAACACAACAAACACTCATGAAGACTTGTTAGCCACGTTCTTCGACTTGGCCATCTCCTTCTTGATATCCTTGGCCTCGGTGAACTTTTTGTCTGTAACGTTCTCCTCAGAAGTTTCCGAGTCGTCGTTGAAGGACTCTGGCTGGGACAGAAACAGCTGATCGTATACGATCTTGCCAGCGCGGTTGGCAATGACCTCGACGGCGCGCTGGTTCACAGTGAACAGGCTGAAAAACAAGAAGTCCTGGGGGTTGGTGCAGGTCTTAATCTTGGGAGCCGACATCTCGCTGGACACACATGGCTTCCAGACTTCGTCGAAAACGGCGATGTCAATATCAGAGCGCTGGCCACGGCCCAGGTGGTCGGAAATGTTGCGCTCGCGGAACTGCTGCTCAATGATAGCCTCGTGGATGAAAACCTGACCGTCAAACTGCGCGGCGGCGCGGCGCGGGAAAGGCGCAATAATGGGCTGACCGTCAGTAGCAGTATGGGTAGCGTGACGCCAGCGTTTCTGAATCTGCTTAGGCTTATCAACGTTGCGAATAGACGCCTTCGCCAAGGCATCGAGCTTCTCGGAAGAGCGCTGAGTCAGCTCGTTGTGGATACGTTTGAATTCGGCAGCGTCATCAGCCTCAGTGGTATCTCTGATGGAAGAGCGCTTGCCCTTCTTGCCACCCTTGCCCTTAGTCGCGGTCTGCTCAAAGGCACTCTTAGGCTCATTGTTAGCAATGGAGTCAATGACAATGTCAAACTCGGCGTCGGTAGTGGGGTTGACGGTCTTTTGCCACGCATCCATGTGCTTGGAAATCTGCTCGTTCCAGCGGTCGGTCAAAAACATAGCGTTGCGCTCCTGCTCGGCCTTGGAGTGAGGTGAAGGGGGGGCAAGACGAGCATCGTGCCAGCCAGGGGCGATGGAGATATCAAACAGCTTAGGAATCAGAATACGGAAAGACTCCATCTCCTCATTCTTCCACTTGGCCTCGCGGTTGCGAGTCTTCTCAACCAGATCCTGGGGTGAGTAATGCCAGAAGTCGGAGAAGGCGATGGAGCGCTCGTTTAGGGACTCTTGATAGAGGAACTCCATTTGTGAGAAGATGCGGATGACAAGTGAGTCGATGTAGTGAGTGGCCAAGGCACGAGGAAGAGCAGAAAGGTACCAGATATCCCAAGTTCCAAAGCTAAACACCCAGAGGGTTTCCTTGGGCTGCACGGAAGGCTGAGGCGTCGAAATGAATGACAGCATCTGGTCCATCAGATCTGGGTGACTCGGAACGGGGTATTGCTCGGGAATGAATGTGTAGTCATAGCCAGGAACCTCCGAGTTGTACTTGGGGCCAGTGGCAGTTTCAATAGCGTGCTTCCACACAGAGTTAGAAGTCAGGGCGGCATCAATACCCTCCATAGCAGTGTTGTTGATGGTAGGCACATACGATATGTATTCGTTGCACTTGATCTATATAGTTAAGCATCGTTAGCATGGGGATAGTTTTGTGATACTGCAGGATTAAAATGCGAAAACTAACCTCTTCACAAAGCTTCTCCGTCCAGGTCTTATCGGAGCGACCAGCAACCATGTCAACACTAAAGGCAATATCGGGTGTGCCAAAGACAACCATGCGAAGGCCACCAGCGGTGCCGTTTCCGGATGATCCAATGGACTGCCATTTGTTGTACAATGGACGAGTGAAAGATGACAGTGTTTCCCGAGATGTTGTGAAGCCAGTCAGGTAGGCAGTGGTGATCATGAGGGTGATAGCAAGGGTCGCGAGTAGTTTGGGGCCGCCACGGCTGAAGCGGTATGAGAGAATCATGGCAGCGGTCATAGTCTTTTGAAGAAGCGACCCGACTGTCGCCGGAGACTTTTGTTGGAGCATTGTATGTGAGAGTTGGTGAGATATGGGTTAGATGGTAGAAAAGGGGACAAGAGCTCGAGAGCTGTACAAAAACCAGATAGGCAACACGTTATAGCGCTATATATACGAGCCCAGTATGGTTTAGCTGTGTTATGTGGTGCAGGAGCAAGACGCTGGGCGTACACGGACAAGCAAGCTTGGATCTAGACTGTGAGGCTGAGTCCTAGATGAATGTGATAGAATAAAGCCCTTAGGGTGCAGAAGCCGAAGCGCAATGTGTTCGGGCTGTCAAAGGGCAAAGCAGCAGAACAGGCGGATCAGAGCTTCTGGAGTCAACAACAGCTGGAATTTAAACAGCAGATATGGCCGATGTGCAAAGACAACGTCGAACAATGCAGATTGGAAAGCAGCAACGATGTCCAGAAAATAGACAGGCGAATGGATCTGCTCAAAGGTCGGATAAGCGTGGGTGAATGGTCGGTCGAGCTGGGGGCGAGACGAGGATATCAGGCAGTTTTGGGCCTTTAGAACACCTTGATAGGGCACTAGAAAGAAATAGACAGGCAGAATAAAGAAAACAAGATAGATTCGGGAGTTGATAATGAAAACAAAGAAACAAGAAAACAAAGAACCCAAAAGAACAGCACCTGTGCTTCATTATATTCTTATATTCAGCCATAGATTTTACTGACTGGAGGGTAGTGACTTCATCTGTCCGCCGATTGTGGCAGTTGCGTGCGTGTCCCAGTCCCCGGACATGGTAGCTACTGTTCCAGTTGCAGGCCCCGTCAAACCAGTGCTCGTGGGTTCCTTCTCTATCCTGATACTGCAACTACATCTTTTTTCTACGCATTATTCCTGTCCGTTTTGGTATTGCGTATACATCTCCTCCCTCTGAAGATTCCACTCTCTTAAGCTATCGACTAGTATGAAGTTCTGCCCAAACAGCGCTACCGCTCATACCAGGGCCTTATGCTGTCAACTAATTGTGCCCGATGCCGTGCTAGAGTACTACTTACACCCCTCTCCAGGGCTGTCGTGTGCGCACAGACTTTTGGCCGCCCAGTGCTCTTTTTGGGTGCTGTTGCTCGTTTTGGCTGTCACTGTAGTTTTTGTCCTGGTTTTGCTGGGGGTAGCTGCAAAAAAATTAAGGGAAAATAAAAATGAGGAAGCGCCCCATTCTGAAGCAATGACGAGGCCCCTGGTCTATCAATCAATAAAGTACAAAAATGAAATAAAAGTAGAAATAAAAATAAAACCATAATGTAGCCCCAAACACAGCCTTCGCCTTCATCTTTACAGCGCATTTCGATTCTCATCCCGTTTACAGCCCAAAGCCGATGCTAATTAATGCTAGAAAGGCCCATATCATCGCTGGAAAATATATGCTCAGCCCTGAAAGCTCGGAGCCTTGCTATCTTTAAATTAAGTCCGGCATTATTATACATATACAGTATCTGCAGTTGCTTAGCATTCTTTATCTCACTATGCAGTCATTCCGAGCGCATTGCAGGCTGCTTATCGGCCGACCATAAGCTTTACGCGGGGGCTTATAGCACTCTACAGCTGACGCCGCTGTTAGTCAGCGATACCACGGCCTGTACTTGGAACACTTCGTAATAGCTACCTCTATTTCTGCCGGCACTATCTGCTTGTAAACACGCGAGTTTTTCTACATGTAGGTGTATATGACTTTATCCACCCTGCCCGCCAACTGACATGGATCTTGCTGCGCGGCGTCGTCGTCCTTTCGTCAGCTTTGCAATCTGCTAATAGTTGTTTTCTCTATGTTGGCAGTACCACAGTTCCATATGTTGATATTTCTCTTGTATCATCTTCTGTTTTTACTCCTCTACTATACAGAGATAGTCAACTTCCGTGCAGTTAGCTCCACCCCTCGTGCGCCCTAAAGCACAAAAGATTCTGATATTCGCTCACTACCTATTTCATGGCTTCTCGGTCTCTTACTTCGACACATACATCTGCTTCTTTTCATTCCTTCGCTCGAGGCTTAACCACTCCTTTCCCACATGAGACGTGATCGGCTCCAAAGACTACAAAAACAGGCTCTGTCTCTGCTGTATATTTTGTAGACCAGGAACGATAGTGTCAGCACCTAGTTGAGATCACAGGTCCTTCGTCCCTAGTAACAAATATGAGCAAATAAGACCACGAAGCAAAGGTCATTGGTTGTTTCCACTATACTATAAACCAACATACATCTGTACATGCGCACAGTATACCAAGACGCATACGAGCAAAGCAATTAGCGTGTGGCTTGTATTCCTTTTTTTTGGTTCCTGACACACCCCCTCTCCTTCTTATCACTAATATGTGCTGGTACAGTCCAGATACATACTAATGCTATCATGTATGCCAGCTTCTACTAATTTGATTGCTTCGAACAACTCAAACATCCCTTCACCATTCGTCACAAAGAGCCAAAACAAGTCTTGGATTGCATATCTGTATGCCGGTCTACGGATAGATATTGAATCTACTCACGCGAGCACCTCCCATAAGAGGCCCATCATTCCGTGCACATTCTATTCTCTCCATCCTATCTTGTGTTTGGTACTCTTCGAAGAATTCCCCAATCCACAAGGAGCTGCCTTCATACTTGTTGATCATACTATGTAATCCATTCCAAGTTCTGAGACTTGATGTGCCCTGCCAAGCATCTAAAGCCAACTTCCTCTGGCCAACCATTCAACATGACGACAGTGCTTATTCGAGATATAATATCACTATGTCCATACATTAGTTTACATTCTTCGGGGGAAGTACTGGTACTGCCAATACAAACACATACCGTCAAATAACATCACTGTAGGCCAATATGTATGTATGTACAGCATTAAGATTAAGAAAAGAAGGCGTCGCTAAGGATGAACTTCCGGCTTGGCAAAGTTATATCCTGCAGCAGGTTTCAGCCGGATCGTCGTTCTTTTTATTATTAAGAATCATTACAATAATTGTGGCCTTCAACCCTAGCTCCACCGACGACGCGCTTCCAATAGCAGATCGCATTCGACCACATAAATTGTTCTTTTTTGTTTCTATTAACTAATGTATCTCCATGGGGAGGCAAACGAACTAAACTTTACAGTACCGATACGGCAGTGCCATGAAACTATTGTCTTCGCCTGCAACAATGAGACCATAAACACGCCAACCCTATCTTACTGAGGGTTAGCTAACCCAACAAAATCGTCTTGCTTAGCCAAGACTTTTGCTAAGAATCCAAGATCCCTTCGGTTTAAGCGAACACAAAAAAGTCCTATGAAGAAGGCCCTGAGTGAATTCTTTACGGGCCAACTTGGCGCTGTTGCCGTCCCGAAATCTGAAACATCAACAAACATTACCGTCCTACATATAGTGCACTGTTTACATGTTTAAAGTAAACACGCTCTAGCTTTTAGATTGCTTGGTATGAGACGGGAGTGAGTTAAGATAGCACATTAGAGCAGTTAAAAGTATATGTCTGGATATTCTTCATCATTGCCTCTTTGATTCTCTCTTGATGCAAGACGTTGCGGAGCTAAGAACGACTAGTGTATCGAAATCATAAGTAAGAAAACCAGGTAAAAAGTAAAATAAAAATAAAAATAACCCGGCTTTATAGCGCCAAAATGAGATATGAAGGGAGCAGACAAGCGCCGATCCCGAATCTCAACGACAGCTAAGTCATGCCAGCCTCTTGAGCCTGTTATTACCATTCGCTGCCCATTCGAGCAATCTGTCATGTGTCTAGCCTCTGTCAATCGGTCGAACCAAATGCAAGCAAGCAAGAAAGAATACCGCGTTTGTCCTTCCATTACTGCTTGATCGATGGATGATGTGGTTGACCCAAACAAATTAATTGTATGACGTTTTGCTGCTTGTCTGTTGCTCAAGTTTATATCAAGCAGGTTTCCCCTGTTCTCAGCTCTAGGATTTTGACTGTCTGACTAAATTTTGTGTTTTTTCAAAATCTGGTTAGAGTCAAATCTCTTGTACGATTTATTGATAGCAACATGATACGAGCTACTGCTGTATAAGTACTTACATACATATGTAGTTGTGTCTCCTCGTCCAGGTTGGTAAAATAGATAAGATGTTTTAATGTTACTAATAAGTCAGCCGCTAAGCGCCTTGTAACCAACCAAGCACTATCAGTAGAAGTTAGCACTACGTGAGATAAATTGGAGCAAGAGAACCATTTTTCCCCCCCAGAGTACACGCGTCCTCAGCCATCAGCCAACCAACCATAGTGGTGGGCAATACTACCCAATACGCGTTGTTTTCTCTTCTTTGGTTTATAACTGACTGGTTGTGTACACAGAGAGACTTGTCTTGTATATACAATAGTATGGTAACAGTCCTTTGATTTCCGGTTTTTACTGGTTTTTACCTGTACCTAATACACCACCCAAACGGCCCTATTTCACAGAACAGCAGACGGTAATAATTAAAGATACAAAACCCCAGAAAATGACGTTGATACAACCAGACGCTGTTGTTGACTGGCCCGTCTATAAACTTTTGGTGTTTGATTGCTGTAAATGGCTGGTCATATAAATCAAGCGACACTCAGTTGTTTGGTTACCCGAATCTATCTAAATGTATATGCCGCGTTGGTGTCTACCGATGCCAAGTCTTTTCACATCCCATATATACAACTATACCATGTATCTATAGCAATATGGCTCCTAAAACAGAAGGAGAAATCAGCGGCTCTAGCCAAGACTACAACATGTATATCAGCTCTCCTTTAGTTTGCCAGACAGCCAGCAACATTATTGATGTCTGTTCTCTGCTAGCTTTCACGTTTCCTTGATTTTACTTTTCCTCTATTTGCCTCCAATGCCCTCCTTAATCCAGCCAAAGCAAGCATACGCATAGAAGAGCTGCGCACGAACGAGGCTATGTAACCTATCATACCAACTACGAACAAGAAAGAGTCCGTCCTGTTAAATAAAGCTTTGGCCATTTCCCCCCTCGCCAAGCGAGTGCATAGCAAGCACGTACTATGGAAGGAAAGGCAGGGTCGATTAATCCTGGATCTAGAGTAACAATCGCTTGGACGGGTTGTCGGATCACATCTTTGGCTGTGCATTTTGTTCCCGCAAAGGTGAGGAAACATGCCAACCATCTCTTGGCCTATTTTTCCGAGTATCAAAAAAGTTGCGATTCAAGTGCCACCTAAAAAAAACATGTAAAGAAACAAAACTAAAACGATGTGTACATTTCCAAGTTGTTGGAGTCCATTGAAGCGGGCCGTTCCACATTAGACCACGGTAAGAGAATATATTGAAGCAAACATCCACGTAGCATTGAGCACGATTCTTGAAGAAATATCATGATTTCTATAAGCGTCAAATGATGGATAATGTTGTTGGAAGGTCATGCAGACAATATTTAGGGTTGAATCCGCTTTAGGCTGTAGTGGTAGGGTCACGTCCGTGGTACACTATCGTCATGAACTTGAGAACCACCCAATTAACCAAGTTATTCATTATTATTGTAGTTCGGTCCTTATTTTTCCTTATTGCTTCCTCCAATCCGCATGCTGCTTCTTCATGATCTCTATAAGCCTTTTTAAGCCTGACGTGCATATATGTATACCTGTGTCTAAGTGACCTTAAATCAAAGTAGCCAAGGTTATCATATATTGATCATATGTAGATCTGGGCTAGATGCAAGCCGAAGATTCTGGACCAGTTCACGTCATACTTGTTTGAATATCCTTTTCTTTTCCCTGACACCTTGCTTTGCCTGACTGTCTGTTTTTTTTCTTTTTCTTTTTTTTTTTTTCTTTCTTTTTTTTTTTTCCAATTCAAACTCTTATGAAGATGCATGGAACGATATAAGCTTGTGTTTCGTTGGAATTACCGTATAGAGAAAATCGAGAAGGCTAAAATAGCCAGTCAAAGTACCTTGATAATGTTTGCCTCGATAATTCAATAATGAAGCAGCCAAGCCACCTGTGTGCGTCTTCTTACACTAGCTCCATTTTACTGTATACGTACAAATCTGTATGTACATTATGTCGTTGACAACTGGCAGGAACAAAAACAAGAAAACAAATAACAAAACGTTTCCTGCCGGTTTGTGCATTATCCTAGCGTGGTTCGTTTCTTAAAGTCTGCGACAACGACGCGCGGCCAGACCAATTCAGCGCCAAGGAAAAAAAAAAAAAAAAAAAAAAGGTACAATGCACAAAGAAGGATAACAAACGCAAGGCTTTTTTAGTCATCTTTACACAAACACAGTGGCCCATGATTTCTCCCCTGAGTAGTTGCGGCCCATATATAAGAGTTAGCTTTGGAACAAGGGATTTATAAAGCCCGTGCTTCCTATTCTGGTTATTCAGGGTCAATAGCCTTTCACCTGTGTCCTTATCAAGTTTCATAGCCCTTCATGACAACGGTTTTTGCTCATATGCTATTGTTCCTATTTCATCGAAATCATCCATCCCATCCTGACGGTATGCATGTAGAGAAGCTCATACATTGATTCAACTGGTCATTGCTTTTTTTTCTCTCTTTTTTTCTTTCTTTCTTTTTTCTTTTCTTTTCTTTTTGGTTTCGACTGGTGCGTCGTTGCCCTCTTTCATCTCCCTCTAAGGTAGGAGATGGATGGCTTAGATCATACGATGGTACGTAGGGAGAGAATAACAATAATGTTAACAAAGAAGACAACCAAACATCCGCGCCAAGTTGCCTACCCATCTCCCCCACCGCCTCTATCAAATATTGAATGTCAAGATAAAAGACGCTTTATATAAATGTACTGAAATGTCAAGACGGAAGGGTATATCGGCAAATATATATATACATATATATATACTAGTTAAACATGAGAAAAAGGAAAAGAAAATCAAGGTAAACACGGGCCCGGAGCATTGCCTAAACGGAATTATAGCCCGAATGATCCGTACCACAAGATTCTAAAAATCAACCGATCACGACCTACTCAATATTCATCTAGTCTAGTCACGCAACCATTACTATAATCAAGCTAGACAGTGCCATTTGGCGTGGTTTCATGGGCTGATACCACACTTAACTCTATACTCAAGACAATAATGTACATTTGTGTAAGAGTGGTAAATGATATAATTGCAAAAATGTCATCACAGTTGCTCTGCTTATATAAAGTAACAGTTTCTGGATAAGCCTTATGATGACAACCACACCAAATATAACGCTCAAAAACACCGGTATATTTAAATTACACTGCTAGTTACATATGATTTATAATTAAGCATTTCGTGTCCTTCGTATTCAAATCCTGAAGATGCAACAAGCGGCTTTGGAAGTTTCCTGGAAGGCAAAGAACGACACTAAACTAGCGACTAATAGTTGATATAAATATGATGAAAGCCCCTTTTGTCCTACAAGCTTTCTTGTCATCCTCGCTACCATTGCCACATGTAACAAAGAAGTAAGCATATGGCAATGAAGTATCAAGTAATATGTAATCACGCGAGATGTTTCCAAATGCAAATATAAGTAGAACAATAAGGATCTAAAATCATCTAATACGTGTAGGAATGTTTATCTTACCATGTAAAATCCGAGCTTGTGACCTAGTTATTGAGAAACATTAGTTGACATGTCTTTGCCACTCGACGAACTCTTTCTTTCATCGACTCTTCGTAATACGTTAGCTCCGCTACATTGCCTTACATGTATGTTTCTCGGTCTCCTCCTGGCCTTTACTTCATCTGTCCATTGACTCCAAAGTGCGTTTCAAATATATCATAGCGAACCTAAAAAAAAATATCACCGTGCCGGTCCAGAATATACCCGTCTTAGAACTCTACCAGAACTTGACAAGTAATGTACAACCCGATGGTTTATCTTTTGTAGATATACATACATCTAATGGCTTTGTCAAAGCGAGAATGATTAGATATATCAGTAAAAAACATGAAAGGTTGGAATATTTCTCTGGAATACCATGCTAGTGGCAGGATAAAGAAACATATTTAAAACAACATCCGTACATCATGATAATCATTCTCTGCTGCATGTATTCTATCACTTAACATTCACCAGCTACAAGTTTAACATTCAAATGAGTTTATTCCATTTTATCTATCATCTTAACTCGATGCATCTGTTACATGACTTGATTTCTTAGTATCTCATAACCTTCTTCACTGACAATTTCCCAGTGTCTCAGCGCGAGGATGTCAACTGTTGTACAACCAGAAAATACCACATGCAAAGAAAAACAAACAAAAAGAACCAGCTGCAACTGACGATAGTTGCAAAAAGATATCAACTGCCTTCAAGCGGATTTGAACCGCTGACCTCGACATTCCTATTTTGGTACTAGTGTCGCGCTCTGCCAACTGAGCTATGAAGGCTGTTATAATCCGATGATGGTTTAAAATAATAACACTATATATAGTATTGCTGTTACTTCTGCTGGTATGGTCAGCATCAACTCTATCTATCTCTTAAAATCAAAATTAAGTCTGTAATTTCCAATCAATTTTTTTTTTATATTTCAGTCCAAGAGGGTATCAGAGGTTAGAGGGAGAAAATTAAATTAAAAACAAGTGCCAACCAACCAAAATACTGCTTGAGTGCTTTCATAAGACTTCATTCATCGTTGCAGTTATGAAAAAAAATGAAAAAAACCATGAGGGGGACCACCATCATTAAATCTACCTATCTACCTTTGATATCCAATATTACCTCAACGGAACACTGTTCATATGTTCATCCAATTCAATATTTTGAAAACTTCTGCGATACTTGTAAGTTATGTGAGGCAATACACAACATATTGCGCTACATTTCTGATTTGTTTAGAAATGTCAGGTTAGAGAGGTTTTTGGCCATATACGGCATGCCTATAATGATGATGGCTGTTAGTAAGAGCACAGTGAAGGTGCTGATATGTGATGTGGATAGGCATGAACTTACAGAACAAAGTACGTCTGTTGCCTTGGGTCTTGCCATGCTCCCCTCATTTCTGCTACGAGCTGATCGAAGGTCTCGTCTGACATTCCAAGGACATCTTTGAAGAGCAGTAACGCGAAGCCTTCAAGCGAGTTATCCATGAAGTCTAAAGTGAATAGACCCAGCTCCTTGAGATGACGATCCGCTGCCCATCCACCAATCGGAACCTTCCAGGTACGGTGTACGACATCTTCGAAGCCAACATCCTGCATTAGTTGAGGCATTCCACGCTCAACTACGGGAAATTGGAAACTACGGCCAGTTCTACGACCAGCTTCTACCATATGGCCATACCAACGGTTGAAGATGTGGTTTTGTGGTAGCTCGCCGCGGTTACAGCGCATATGAATATCGTATTCGACATGTTCGAAATAGCCACCAGGTGCAGAATGTCTGAAAGCTTGTTGATATAGCTTCACCCAATCGTCAATGCAACCTGTCATATGACGCATATATATGAAGTCGAATAGGTCAGGCTCGAATAGCCAGTCTAGCTGCGCATCATCAATTTGGAAGCGCAGGTTGGTTGGTACTTGGATCGGCGAAATATCAGTGCCGACTACGAGACATTGCTCGTTGGCATCAGCAAAGTCACTATTTTGGTGTCATATGTTAGCTATATACAACATGGGACAGCAGTACAGCGATCATCACTGCTAGTCACTAGTGCAATGTGTAAACAGAGAAGACTTACATAGCCCATGAGCCAGTGCCTGTGCCAATATCAAGAGCGTTCTATGAAATGACGATGTGATCAGTATTAGGCCAAGGTTATTGGTGTTTTATCTAGGTTGATAGGATGATAATGTATTCATGCTGCCCAGTCGGTACAGTTTAGAAGAGAAGAGATCGGCGGCGTGCAAGTAGACTCAACATCTGCCCGCGCCGACAGTATGGGTTTGATGAAGGATGCTAGAAAGGAATATATTCCTAAGGACATACCTGCGGATCTTCGAGTGGTGATAGGTAAAGCTCGTTCTCTAGAAGGAGTAGCATCCAATGATGTCTATGTAGAGGGATTCATCCTGTCAGTTACATGTGTGTTCCATGCATGTGTGTGTTAATGGATATGCATCCACGAGGAAGCTTTTAGGTCGATAGGACGAGAATCAATGTATTGTCATGATTGAGACAATCAAAATAGACAAAAATTGGTTATCTCAGCACGCAAGTGCGCTCGAGGTACGATGTTGTATTCAACTTACGTCATGTCCAGAGCTTCGGTTTGCTGGTCATCATTTGGGCCCCTAGTGGAGAATGACGTTAGAATCATGGGCTTGTGTCTTGCAAAAGCGCGTACACACACATCATGTAGCCGAAGATGCCGCGAGTGTGGTAGTTTTCTGTGACAATTGTCCATTGAAAGTATTGTATCTATACACTTACCAGTACGTTGTTGTAGTACTGTGCTGAAAGGTACGACCGTGTATATTTCTGTACCGACGCAGGTTCTCGGCCATGCTTGTTGTAGATGTGAAGGTACTTTTGGTAGAAAACAAGAATTAGTAAATACTTGATAAGATTAAATTGGGTGAATCGCCATGTAGAAACAGAGAATATAAAAAGGATGTGAAGACATAATTGATTGTGAAGATCAAAGGAATAGAGAACCACAAGAGACCCGCCCTGTTCTGTCTAGCCGTGACCCGGTGCTGCAAATAACTATGACTAGCAAGCACAGTCGCAGGATTGGAGCTACGTGTATGCAAGAAGAAGTTATCATGCTAGAGCCGAAATATAGAGTATAGCATGGCAGTAACAAGAAGCGAAGTCTAGGTCAGGGCCAGTATAGTGTAGGTGAAAGGGGTAAAATTGGGCGGGGGTAAGAGGCTGGGCCCGAGGTAGCCGGGCGAGGCGTTCTACTCTGTTCTCTCTAATAGAATGCAATAAACGAGAGGGTTCGGTTGGTTGTTTGGCGAGATAGTTGTGGAATGCAAGAATTTACCTATTGTCGTCGTCTAACACTCGACCACCCAGGGCCGAGTCGTAGTCATGCACATCCTGTAGTAGCTCAGGGTCCTGTGAACGAAGATAGCGGTAGCATGTTAGCAAATGATACTTGGGCTTGCTGGTGTTAAAGTAAGTATCCGACGATGACTTGATTGAGTCTGCGATAGATATGCTTCTATCAAAGCGGTATGTTTCTTATGATAAGCGCGGTCTATAAATAACACCAGAATCTGTCAAAAGACCAACACCAGAATGGCCGATGGGTGGGTGGTGGTTGGATTCTCTAGATGGGGGTCTTCTAGGGGGGGTAATGCTGCCACTAATGGCCGACCCGATAGGCCACTATAATACAGCACTAAAGACCGGGCACTATAGGCGGGGTATTGATGTATGGGCTTTTGCAGCTTTTTTTTTTTTTTTTTAGTGAGGCCCGGCTGGCTGGAACAGGCTGCGCCAGACACTCGCGCCATTCTAGAAGTCAAGTTTGAATTGGCTGCTGGTTGGTTACCAGAAACTCGGAATCACTACATGCAGCGATCCATATCCAAACCACTGGGCTGGGAAAAGCGATAGCTGCTTTACAGTATATTCTCGGAAATGAGAAGTAAGACTTTATTGAAGAGGAAATGTGAGAAGTCTTAATGCGTGCTTGTCTTTGAGTGCTTAAGCCGGGGCCAATCTGTGTGCATCTAAGGCTTTTCTTTTCTACCAGCGATCGCTAACTGTGATAGCATGCCAGCAATGGCCATGGGCCAGGCAAGGTAAGGCACAGTAAAGTATAAGTGTAGTGGCAAGTCACAGTAGCAAGGAAGCTGCTGGTAGCGTTGTAGAAACGCACCCCGCGCGACACAAAGAGGCCTGGGTCTGAGCCTAACTATACATACACACACTACTTCTTGGTGGACGAGGGAACTTTGCGTATGCTAGGGCGGCACGCAGGCACACAGACATCAAAAAGAAGGTTTGGGAAGAAAAAAAATCCCCAAGACTTACCGGCGTGATGGTGGTCGAGTTACTATTCAGATGGAACTCCATGTTGGTGTAGATTTGGTGGTGGCCGTGGCCACTAGTGCCGAACGATTGCTGGCTATCGACACTGAGACTGCGTTCTTTGGTATATTGCTGAGATGATCCGTTATCGTCGTCATCAGCTGCGGCGATTGCTGATGCTAGTGATAGAATTGCGGCGGCGGGTGCGGCGACGACGACTTTGCGGTTGTCCAAAGGACGAGAGAGGGGGGAATCTTTGCGGGATGCCACTTTGAAAGAGACTGCGTATATATATTAAAAAGGGAAAGAAGAAAAAAGTGAGAGGGACAGAGAAAGGCGAATGTCAGACTAGGCAATCGAATGCTACGCTCTGTTTTTTTTTTGTTGGCGATTCTAGTAGCCGCTTTGGTGGCAGCAATCTGACGTGTGGTTCGGTGTGGTTTTATTGCGATTGGGGGCAGAGACGTGGGCCCGGAACAGTGCAGTTACAGCGGATAGATGTGATCCGTAGCAGAAGAATTGCTCTGCTGGAAGCGGTTGATGCGACGCTGTCCAAAGCTACAGGCTACAACTGGCCAGAGAGCGGACTAAGAGTTGCTATAGGCGGTTGGTGCAGGCTGTATATCTGCCGAGGCCGGAATAGAGACAACTGGACGCCTTGGATGTTGCGGGTGAGGCGAGATAAGAGTGAGATCGGTACGGTTGTCGGGTCGAGAATACGTTGATGATTAAGTTGGTTTGGATGTCTGTCTGATTGAAAACAAGTGAAGAAAATAAGAACAAGATCAAAAACAAAAATAAAGGAAAGTTCAAAGAAATTCCAGCAATTTGGTTTAGGTCTTCTGGGGATTCCTTCTAAATAATAGATCTATCTCTTGCATTCCTACTAGCCCTTTCCCTTTACCGTGGCTCTATCTAAACAAAGCCCAGCATCTTTTTTTATTCTTTTTTTTTTATTCAAGACGGCATGTGCGCAGACGCCAGAATCGTGAAAAGGGCAATAGTAGTAGCTACGAATTCCTATCGGATTCAAGACCAGGATTCTCTTCAGGAGCCACCAAAAGGGAAACCCCAAGAGAGCGCAAAGTTGTATAGTTTGCTGTAATTTTCGGGGCAAAAGAAACCCGCAGAACATGCACGAAGAACAAGTTCCGCCTTTAGTTGTTCTTCTTCTGCTTCCTCGCGACTGGACTGGGAAAGTACGCCGGGACGGGAAACAAAACAGGAAGAGGAGGAGCTGATGAAAAATACAAACAGGAAGGAAAGGAGCGAAGTGGAAGTGGAACTACTCTGGCTTGGTCTACAAACAACGTGCCTTTCTTCTTGCTCATATCGTTGTACGTATATGCTATTGCGTTTCTCATTCCGCTTGGTTTTCTACGACCCGTTCGCCTGTCAAAGACTAAGCTCACGACAACTCGTTTCGACAGCTAAACAACACGGTCCAATGCCAACTTTCGCTTTTGGCTAGCCAGGGCCCCTCTCCTTCTCTTCCCTCGAACTTGAGCCAAGCTTCAGGATGATTTGCAGAAAATTGCAGCAGATGATGGCTCAGATAGCCATGATGCCTGCCCTTTTTCCACTGATGACCCGTCTTCGAGTCAGCTTATTAGTATATAATTGGACAGCTAAACGAATCTTAATAGTGATGTACAACATCACGAACCCTCCGATCAGTTAGTCTTTCGAAGCTAGATACTGCGCCCCGGCCATGAGAAGACGGCCTATAACCGAGCTTCTCTTGATGTGACATTTTGCCCTCGGGCTAAACCGACTCTTGCCTTGTTATTGGCGGTGGCCGAGAGACGGTCGACTCTCCGAGCCAAGTCATGAGCGCCACTAGTAGCATATCGAGTCCACATGGCCAACATAGACCAAGCTCCAAAGTTTATTGGTGCTAACAACAAGAGCGATTTTTTTTACTTTTTTTTACCACGTCGATATCTTTCGGTGAACAAGGTCAGACCTTGTTCCTTGTCCTTGGTCGCATTTCACCAGACCAAGAAGGAAGGCAAGCATCAACAAACCAGGCTTCCGTCTCCAGTCAGCTCCGCCAGTTATCAGCATTTCTGCTGGGCTGGCTAGTCCCATCCTTCTTCATTGTTGAATCGTCAGCAAGCAGCCATGCCAGACAACAAGCTAACTTGGAAATGGCGGGACGGCTGGTCAAGGTAAAAGAAACGTGAGATGACATGGAAATTATGGACCCAGCCTGCTACTGTAGACAGGGTTAAGTTTTGTCGTGGGATCAGCGTGCAGATCGGTCTCTTGCAAGTAACTGTTTATTCTCGACATGTACACGGTATTATAACTGTACTATACACTGTATTAACCGATGTCAACATTATCATTAACAATCCCTTGTTTATTTCTATAATCAGGAAAATGATCATCATCTAGAGGCCTTAGTTGACTAACAAGAAGGACAGTGATGAAATTTGTTGCGATTAGTAGTTGTATGGTGGTCAAGTAGTATAATAGTCAAATTGTATAGTAGTGTATAATGGTCTGGTGATATATTTGTATTGTTTTATAATTGTGTTGTGTTATAAGGAGAAAAAAGGTGTAAAAGGATAACTTTTGTTCAGAAAAGCGGGGAATTTTAAAAGTGGGGAAACTTGAGTAGGTACATGTCGAGGACAGCGAGTTACTTGCAAGAGACCGATCTGCACGCTGATCCCACGACAAAACTTAACCCTGTCTACAGTATATGGGCCTCAATGTCATCACGTCGTGAAGAAAGAAAAAATATATATATATTTATATATATTTATAGCAAAAATGGGAACGAAATGGCGTATCCAGAACACTTCTCCAAATTTATCAGGCGGTCAAGAGACTGGAGATCTTCGTTGCTAGCCACCATTTTCGACGACCTTCAAGTCCGTACCTACTTCCACCTGCTCTTAAAAGACCTGAATTATGTATACATATCATGTTGCTATACAGTGTTATAGATTGGCCAACTCGTATGGTACTGCGTCAAATCGTCAACCGTCATAAGTTGAACTCCGGAGTCTAGGTGAAATCCTAATTCCCTAAGAACCATAAGGTTAGTCAGTCAGTCAGTCAGCCCAGTCTCCTTTTTTATGTCCTTGACTATAACCTAATCCCGGTCTTACATATATCGCTGTCCATTCACTTTACCCATTGTTCCTCCGACTTCCTTGTCCAGATCATTCTTTATTGTTGTCACTTGCTGATGTACATATGTATGTATTTCTATATCACTTTTCTGTCCCTCTCCAAGTTTGTTCTTATCACATACGGCATAATGCAATCAACTCAACCCAGCAAACTCAGTCCCAGCGTTGACTGGCCCATGTTCCAAAACAACCACCACACCTTCTTTTTGCTTCAAGGTCATATGAATACGGCCTGATACCGGCAGTACATACAACACTATCAGCGTTGCCTCCTATACTCTATAGGTCTGTCTGTTGTGTTGTGCTCGCCTCATCTTTCTTGGCTAGGCTGCATAACATATCAAATGGTCTTCATTTATAACATGGACGAAAACGGGCGATCTCACTCATAGCTGTCTATCATAATTAGTCTGTAAAGTCGGTGTCGTGTCTCTTCTCATTTTCTCATTTTCTCACATTATTTTCTTCATGAGGGGCTCCTTACTTATTCTACCTGATATTTCCCATTCGCCTAGAGTATTCGTTACTACATACTAATAGTCAAAGTTCCAGTTTCTGTATTTTCAACTATGTAAGTAGTATTTGTTTTTCTTTTAAGGTTTGGTTTGTCTACTTATCACTTCCTTCTCGATCATTAGAAATAATACAAATAAAATTAATAATTAAACAAAAATTGAAAGCCCATGCATGCATTAATCTACGTGTGTACTTATGTATCTTAACTCAACAAGTAAGCATAGCTTTGTGTAAATCATAACTCTTTTTTTGTTAGTTCGGTCAAGTCGCATTATCTAACGCCCAGTCACAATTTCCTTTTTATTATTTTTTTTGTTCGGGTTTCTTAGAATTCGATGTGTTTGTTTTGTTTCGCCTCATCCATTGAATCAATCCATGGTCCGATAAATAATCTTCATCACCAACCTCTCGGTACATACCCTAAGTAAAGCATAACCCTATACATATAATGCCTAGAAAACTTTCCACTAGGTCTTACTTTGAACGGAGCTGCGCGATTTCCAAAAACCCCGTACTTCTAGAGCAAAAAAATGTATTTGAGGTAGCAAAGGTCCCTTTTAATTGGTTTAGGGTTTCCAGAGCCTTCAAAAAAAAATTGGAAATATATTTATTTATCATTTTACGTCTTTGGAATATAAGGTATCATCGCTAGTTAGGGCTTACGAGTGAAATACTTTAACGTGGATCATAAGCGAGTCGGAAATACAAGAGAATCGGAAATATTTTCATGTCCACACAACCACTAACACTAAAACACAATTTTGTCGACCAAAAATCCTAAAATCAACTTGAAAAAAGAATCCTGTCATTTCCAGCTCTTCAAGCTTTGAAATAAGACCCATATTGCAAGGTGAAGTCCTGCTACTATCTGCAACATCCCTCAATCAACACCAGGACATAGAATCAGAGACCGAGGGTCGCAACATGGTCAAACCATGGCAATTAACCAATCCACAGGATGAGAAGATTGTTCACTATGTTCTAAATCGATATTCTTGACTATGTTCTCCCCACATTCGTGATGTGGAAGATATGATCAACAAACCGCCGGTACATCTCCCGTTGGCAGGCGACGCGCCTCGGGCTTTGTCAAGCAGCAACCAGAATCAAAGACGAATTATTTTCGGAGTCATGTGATGAAGGGCTAAATGCAAAAATTTAGAGGCCATCTGGGCTTGACTTATATCTTGGAGTCTGCTATACCTACACATATGCCCAAAACGAAGGAAGGAAAGACAATGTGGTGTGTTTGCAACATAAATCACGGTTATATCAGATAGACATAGAGATGATTAAGAGTAATTTTGTGTCAATTTAGAGCGTTATGGTTAATTTTTTAGTGAAAAGACTATCTGTAACTATAACTAATTTTTTCACTAATTATTACCTATATTTAACTTGTTTGTTGTATTATATTTATTCTATGTGTCTATCTATGACAATATAATTTATGATTATTGATGAAGTAATGAACAAAAATTAAGGTTTACAAAACTCTAACAGTAGAAAAAGCCAACAAAAACCCTTTGAATTACCTCTATATGTATACTCTGCAATCGATGTCCAGTTTGTTTACTGACCTACTGTTTCTACAACTCCATACTTTCTAAATTCGTAAGTAAACTGTTCATAATGACTTGAGCCAAAAAATACAGTTATTACAAACTGTGATGGTTTGCAGATATTCATGTTAACAATAGTCGGTGTTTGTACTTTCACATTGTAAACGGTAATAGCAGAACTTGGTGATGTAATACTTTTTTTTAATTTCTTGTGTACCTCTAATCTTACGAACTTGTGAGCTCTTGATCCAGGTCTCTTTTCTAATAAACAAGTAAGCAATACTGCTTAGTAATGGAAGGTGAACAGAAATAGGTCAATGCCTACTTTGAACATGATATAAGGATCATAACTATGTGAATGCTGTGACTTTAGTGACTTACGTTACATTTTTCAGTGTGTAATATTTTACCTGAGGGATTCACATTCCTTTCCTGAGTCGCTATAATTCTGTAACTGTAAAATATAGATTAAAAGATCAATGACTATACAACTAATTATGCGAATCATTCCAACTATGTACATGTAATGAATGTATAAGACAGAGCAAAAAACACGAAAATAGTTCTTTCGTAACGAATCTTATGAAATGAGATATTATTTTATTGACAAAAGTGCAACTTATCGAAGGAGATCATGTCCTATCTAATATGAATGTGTGCACAAAGTAGTAAAGGAGAAGTGAGAAATTCGCCACTAGATTGACCACCATACTTCACTTCTATCAGGGTCTCAAGAGGCGAAATTATAGCAAGTCCGAAGATGACAAAGATTGGAGACAATGCGAAAGTTTGTCAGCTTTTCTTTTTTCCTCCCAAATTTCTTGAAACCCTATCACCGCTACAAGTCCCAACTAGTAGAAGACTCAACTTGAAATACCTGAGCCAACAGAAAAAAAAGACAATAAAGCAATATAATGACCCCGAAAAGACAAAGAAACATTCGAGCAAAAAAGTAATCAAACTCAGAATAGAAAACCGAGACCTTCTCATGTCAGAGAAATACCAAGAACACATGTATCTTGTAAGAATAGAATAAAAAAAGACCAGCAAGAAAGAACAGGTGGAGAGGAGTAAGAACAAAATAAAGCGATAACAAAAAACGAGACCATGATGCCTGCGAACTCCAAAGGAAGTAGAAGACATAGAAGACCAGATAAAAATAAGTAACAAATAAGCAACAGACCAGACCGTCCATAACATTTCCAACACTAAACCCAAGTCAAAGAAAAAATAAAAGTAAGAGACAAAAAAGCCAATTCAGTAAACTGAACGAAAGAAAGAGATAAACAGAGCATAATCACCTACGAGGCCGACTTTGCGAAAGGATAAAAGAAAATGACGAAACGTAAGAAAAAAAGCAAGAGAAACCGAAGTAAACAAAGTGAAAACTATGAAGTTAAAAAAAATACGAATGTGATGATTTTTGGTCTGCATAGCTGCCGGGCCATACATCAGCTCCAGTAGCTACTGTTTGATGACATTTATGCTACCATTAGCTTGCTCGAGATCAGATAAATCCCAACGGGTTTACTGAAAGAAGATATATGAAGCACATAATGTTATCAAAGACCGTCGATCCCTTCTCCAATGATAGTCGTTAAACCCCTCCTCCCTAGTCCAATGTGGAAAAAATAAATGGTTTGTAGTATTGATAAACCAAATAGAATAGAGGTTAAAGGTAGAAAAAAACGACGACCACTGTTGCTCTTTTTTTTTTTTTCAAGTGATTGTTTTCTTTTACTCTTCCTCAGAGTCTGATTCGTCTGAATCAATAGCCACATCAGACATAGGCTCTGGCGAGGCACCTGGAGCTGTGCCGCGGAATTGCTCTCGAACCTGCGTTAGATGCGCAATGCGTGCTTCTTGTTCGCGAGCGCTCATAGGCTTGTTCTTCTTGGGCTTTGGTTGCCGTGCTGCGGCGGCGGCAGCAGCGGCAGCGGCTGAGTTGCTTTGGGCACTGACAGGTTCACGGGGACTTGGGGCAACTGGCTCCGGAGCAGACTGGCCACCGAAGCTAGATAGATTCTTTTTGCAGAGATCCCAAAGCTTGAGTAAAGCATCATTGCTTAGCTGATCAATGTCGAGTTCCAGTTCGCCATTGGTGTTTTCCTGAGGCAATGTGTTAGTATTGGTTACGGGGGTTTCAATGTGCATATGGCATGCCAGTTTAAGCTTACAGTTTGGTTGGTATCACGCTTGATAATGTCAATGGCGCTCTCGATGGCGTTGCCAGCAAGCTCGTTGATAGCTGTGGCAATCAAACCCTTCTCAAGTTCCGAGATGATCCTCTTCTTCTTGCTGCTACCACCCAGAGGTTTGCGTCCTGCACTGTTGGATGCCTTCTTGCTGGGGTTGGGTGCAGCACCCTTGCTTGGGCGGGAGGGCTTTGACTTGGGCTTTGAAGGACGCGGGTCTGGCTTGACATCTATTGACTGCTTGGCTTTAGCTCTCAACAGACTTGCCTGAACCATGCTCAACATGTTCTTCTGCAGCTCGATCATACTCTCAATTGGATGCTTCTCTAGGTATAGATCGACTAATCTCTGTGACTCCTCCTTCAGCTTCTCTTCAAGGGCATGTATCTCCTGCTCGAGACTAGAGTCGACGATAGGAGCTGATACAGAGGGCTCTTCAAACTCGTCGTCGCTACGCGCACTAGATGCACTGACAGATGCAGCCTTACTAGCCGCATGCTTGGCAAGCCACTCGTCCTTTTTAGCCCACTCAGAACGGAAAAGCTTTTCTAGAGCCTTACCCTGGATGTTGACTGGAGTTCCAGGTGAGTTGAAAAGGTAGCAGTTTTTGAACATGAGGTCGAAGTCACCAAGGAACTGTTTTGTGTTCTGATATTCGCCTGCTTGGAGTTTCGAAGCAATTGTGCTAAGATCCATGGGCTTTTTAACTATTTGGAAGTAGTTGGGAATATCTAACGCGACTGGATCAACAGGATCGAGGAAGGCAGCGTTGGTGTTGAAATGGCGTGCGTTACGGATTTCGTTCAGAACTTCCTCGCAAAACTCAAGCTCGGGCTTAGTCTTCTTCTTGCCAGATTTGGAAGAATAGTCGATATCTTTGCTCTTGGGTGGGTGTATCGTTCGTTTCGGCCGGTCGCCCTCCGCGAGCATGGAACCTCTACGAATTTGAGGGAGACCGTTGGGATGTACGGCATATGTGTCTGAAGAAGCAGCCTTAGCATCGGGAGGGCTAGCAGCGCGGCGAGCTGCAGGAGTTGCAGCCTTTGGCTTTGGTGGAGGAGCAGGACTGGCCTGTGCTGAAGGTGGTGGTGGTAGGTGGGAGATGGAATGACGTTGCTCGTGATGGCGTGGTGGCATTTGCTTGGGGGGAATCTTATTACGGTTAGGCTCGGTTGAAGAAACAGCCAAGCATCTTGTCCATACAGCCTCTACTACACCGAGACCAGCGATAGTGACCTCGTGCAACTCGCCATTGAACGCAAGTGTGTTGAGGTAGATGAGCGAAAGATTATCTTTGAAGCCCTGCAATGTAGGCCAAGGATTATCCCTAAGAGTACGCTCGAGAAGACCAATATCCATAGGCTTGGTGACACGTGCTAAGTAAGCTTCGCCAAGGGAAGGCCACAGTTTAGTAACTGCATCTTTAAAATGACCACCGCCCTTTGTCTTTTTAATGCCAGCTAGGACACGGCGATATTCGCGGGCCTGGTAGCTAGTAATTGGCTGCCTTTCAAGCTCTTTATCAGTCCAGCGTTCAAGAGAGCCGAGGCCATTGACACTAGTTCCATTGGGCGCAAGAGTGTTGGTAGATGCAGGTGCAGGTGCAGGTGCAGGTACAGGCGCAGGAGTAGGCTTCTCCTGCTCGGGAGAATCGTGCTTGGCTCGTTTGGTAGCACGTTCATCATCGTCGTCCTCAGCGCTTTCTCGTTCGCGAGGGACTTTGTTGGAAGAAGAGGGGGCGGCGTCTGTAGCTGACTTGTCATTCTCTGGTGTTTTTGGTTGGTCGACGGGCTTATCAGCGTCAGGCTTGTTTTCAGTTTCAGTGCTGGGTTTGTTATCTTCGGGATTGGGGGATGCACGCTTGGAGTCTACTGGCTGAACGGGTTCAGCATCCGCCATTTCGACATCTTCGGTCTCCTTGGCGACAGGCTCATCCTTTTTATCGGAGTTGGATGTTTCTACCGTCTTAGCAACAGGAGAGGCAGCAGCTGTTTTGGGTTCTGTCTGGTTTGATTCGCTAACGCCATCGGAGGCATTGTTGGTGTGTTTCTCAACCTTATCGGTGCTGTACATGATTCACAATTAGTAACTGGCGTAAAATATTTAAAACTACGCGACTTGAACTCGAGCACGGCGTATGCGCCTGATGCACACACACACAATGGTAACGTATACATGGGTTGATGGATGGATGCGTTGTAGTGGTGATGGAGAAAAGCATGGGAATATTGCTTACCCATTTGACACGGTCTTTGCAGGCGACTCAGAGGCATCGGCCTTGGGAGAAACAGCCTGAGGTTCGGGCGTCGGCATTATGAGTGGCGCAAGAGGCAATACGGATGCGCAACTTTGTCAGGTCGATGGCAGATTGATGAAAATCAAGGCGTGGCGATGGTGATTGATGAATTGGTGATGGCGCGATGAATTGGCGATTGGCGCGTCAAAGGGTTGCTCGCAAGTCGCGATTAATGTGTGGGCTGGGGATGCGAATGCAAAAGAGAGAAAATGGGTCGGCGGTGCGCGTCGCAGAATAAGAAAAAAAAAAGAATGTCACAGCCTACCAACCAGGTAGCGAGATGGGCTGAGAAAGAAAAGGCAGTTTCCTTAATGAGCGACGATGGTTTGCGCCTGCAAAAACGGCAGGTATCGTGAATGCAAGCAGGTTGAGTTGGCGAGGGCGCGAAATCCTGGAGTGGAGCGCGTTGATTGTTGCAGCTGTAGATGGATGGTGCGCGATGCGCTAAGTCTGGCAAAAACAACACAAGGAGATGAATTGGCGATGCGCAATAGGTGATGGGCGGCAACCAAGCTAATGGTTGTCACAAGAGTGATATATTTCAGATGGAGGAAGGGCCGAGATGGACAAAGGTCGTTGAGGCTCTTTGGGTGTAAATAAAAGTTCACCAGCTTTGCATTTATTGCTTAGGTGATATGGGGGGTTTTCAGCAAAGTATCTTTCCACGTAAATTTGGTGTGGCTGTACTTTTATGGTGGGCTGGCGATCGCAAGAGCTCGAAAAAAAAAAAAAAAAAGAAAAGAAAACTGAAAGTTTGAGAAAAAGCGCGTTCACGTCAGTCGAATTTACCTAAACGGCGCGACCTTGGTATTTATCAAGTTCGGGACCGCGGAATATCTGGCCTTATCGGGCACCACTTGTGAGGGCTGCGCTCAGCTCTGATTGGTCAAAAGGGGCTGGGAATAATGGAGAGAGGCATTGGTGCATCCAGTGCGACCACCACAAAAGGGTACTTATGAGTCACAGAGTATACACTGAGAAATGCGCACTCTACTATGTACACTGTGCCGCGCATACAGCCTGTGGCAAGGGCACTAAACTAAAACTGCCCTGAGGAGGAGCCTTAGTCCGACTTTTGACTTATACAATTGCAGTACAGCTCGCGTGTTATAATTTGGCATTGCGTTTTGTGGTGTTTTTGTTTCGTGTGTAAGTGCTGGGGCCCTAGTTTTTTTTTAGCTAGCCTATCTATTTGTCTTTCTGTCGATTGAAAAGACAATCGACACTCATGATATCTCAAGCTTCCCATCTTTAAAACTGCAATTATACGACCCCATCTTCAACTTTGGTTAAATCCAGACCCAATCCCATACACGCATGTAAAATACCAAATGCGTGACAAAACAGCGCACAAATCATTTCTTCACTTACTAGGCGCTAGCTATACTAAGAGATTGTATTACTAGCCTAAAGGTAGACACACTAGCCTAGTCGCTCTAGTAATTAAAGCTCCCTGAAGCTAGTAGCTTCTAAGACGATGGCGAAAAAGCCTGTACCAGGCCAATTCCAATGTAACAACTTCTGAGGATCCGTGGTACCGACCAGAAGTCTGGGCCTGATAGTACAGCAAATATCACATAAACTCTACATGTTGAAAGCCGTAGCACTGCATGTGGTCTTCGATTTTTTCTGATCATAGCAAAAAGCGACATGTGAGCCAAAGTTTTATAATACTAGCGAGGTGGCCCACTGCGGTCAGGTGACCTAGCTTCGGGACTTTGTTTAGCACGTGACATGACATAACCCTACTTAATAGGGTTGTTAAGAACGCTTTTTGCCCCTCCATCAGCTACGGGCTCCACATCAGCTCTGGTGCCTGTATTGCACCTACTATTGGAGCTTAATGATCACATCTTATTGGATAGCCTTGATTATTATATCAACCTCAATATACAGACTAGATCATTTGTTTACACGCTCTACATCTTCTTTGCCACCATACAATCACAACAAAATCATAGTTTCGAGATGGATGCCCAACAGAATAAAATCGCCGAACGAGTTGCAGATGCCACTGGCCTTAGCCATGATGAGGTAGGATTATAAGCCTTAAACACTACCTAATTGCCTCCATTTCCCCGACGTCTAGCGTTCGTATATTCAAAGATTGACCCGTCGAACATGATATAGGCTGCGAAGTTGCTAGAACAGCACGGTTGGGACCCGGAACAAGCGGTTGGTAGCCTCATGTTTGGCGATGAGGACCAAGAATCCGAACCAGCAGCCGCTGGATCATCGTCTGCCGCGCCCGCCGACTACAGTGGTCCCAGAACTCTCGATGGGCGCCCTGCTGAAGACTGGACCGGATCTTCTTCAAAACAGACGTCGAAGCCAGCACGCAAGACTGGCCTAGCCACGTTCTCATCCTTAAGCAATCAAAACAACGATGATTCAGACTCAGAGAATGACGAACACCGTAAACGCAGGAACTTTTTCACTGGTGGTGAAAAATCTGGATTGGCTGTTCAAGACCCAACGAGCGGCGACAGAAATACTAATGAAACAAATGCGCTTTTGGAAGGAATCCTGAAACGCGCGCGGAAGTATGCACTATGCCTTTTTTTCTCTCCTCATATACTACTAGAACACCTAAGGCTAACCACGCATTGACGTCATAGAGATCACGAGCGTATTCGCGAAGAAAAGGCAGCACAGGCTCAGTCTACAAGCCAATTCACAGGAAATGCCTACACTCTAGGTGGTGAAGGTACCGATAGTCGCATGATTCCGGACCCTCACGCCAACCAGGCTGCCACAGCATCTACTGCAGCTACCCAAGAGGCAGAGCCCCGTGTCATCCACCTATGGCGTGACGGTCTCAGTGTTGATGCTGGCCCTCTTCTACCATTTACTGATCCCGTCAACCAGGGCCATCTACGCATGCTCAACATGGGAAGAGCACCCAACGAGCTAATCAATGCCCGTCGTGGAGAGCACATTGATGTTCATATCGTCCAGCACCCAGAGGAAGAGTGGTATCAACTGCCGCGGCCCCGTCGTGCTTTTGAAGGTCAGGGACAACGTCTCGGCGCCATTGTTCCGGGAACTGAGACAACAAGCACTTCGGAAGTCACACCACCACCTGTTCAAGCACCGGCTACAGCCACGGCTGCTTCTGCAGTCACTCATGATGAGTCTCAACCTTCAGTTGCTATCCGTATCCAGCTTCCTAACGGAACTCGCCTACCTGCCCGCTTCAACCTTACGCAAACTATCGGCGACCTGTACAATTTTGCTTCTCAATCCACCAACTCGATCGGTACACGGCCATTTGTCATCTCAACATCATTCCCCAACAAAGATCATGTGGACAAGTCTGCCGTCCTTGGTGATTTGGCGGAATTCAAGAAAGGCGGTGTTGCTATTGTTAAGTGGGTGTAGACATACAACAAGCATTAGATGGTGAGGAATCTTTTTATCTATTAGATTTTGAATAGTATGGGAATTGCGTATTCATCGTGATAGAAACAATTACAAATATTAGTGTCCATGATGAAGATTGATCAATTTTCTTGTTTTAACAAGAACCATTTATTATCTATGTACTTTTTTGGGGTCAATGATTCTAAAGTTTTGATGCCTTTTAAACAGTTGAACAAAACGAAAAAATATATATTAATTTGAGAAACGGTAGTGATTTTATGAATTAAAACAATAGCGCTGACCCGAACGATTGATAGGGTTACAAGAAGAAGAAAAAAAACAGTGTGATGAATGCGAAGAAAGGGTATGAACCGGCTGGAATGATGTGTAAATAAAATGGACAATCTGATGATTGATTTGAATAAAAAAATAAGATAAAAGTGGGATAAGATAAAAAGCCATGGACAGGAATGCAGAACAAATTTTCGAAAAACAGTACAATTGGTGAGTGAATGAGTCGAGTCGTAGTGGGCAGAGCTATGTCATGATAAAGGAGGGGAAGAAGAACGAATAGAGATACAGTGGTACTGGGAAAACGGATGTAACGAGATAACATTAAAGGCATGGCGGAGAAGACGAAAATACGGGCGGATAGCGATTCATCTCTATTTCATCACCAGAAGACGTAACAGGCGAACATAATGGGCTAGGAAGTCTTGGGCTAGATAGAATCTCAGAGTGAGTATCCATTTCGGATGAATCGCCACGGTAGTTTTGTTCACCTGGGAGCAGATCATGATCACTACAGCCACTACAAGGCTTGATACTCCCCAGGGCTTCCTCGACGGATGATAGTGGAATATTGGAAGTAACGCGCCCAATACAAGATCCGGGCCACGTTACAGAGTCCTTCCCGCTCTTTTGGAATGCCCGCATAGCCATGTCCTGGAGTCTTCCAGGCGCTGTCTGACTGGGCATCGTACCACAATTAGCCCACCACGGTAGCTCCCCATCGTAGAGACCGGCGATACATTCCGTAATGGACATCTCGCCGGTAGTGACATCAGCACTCGTGGCGACAGGAAAAACCAAGGACGACTTCCCTAAAAGCGCGTGATATGGTGAAGAATAGCATCGATAGAGACATCTTGCTCTATTCTTGGCAGACACGCCTACCATGACGGCTTCCTGCAATGTACAGAAGCCTTCGCCTATAAGGACGGCATCGGGATCGTATTCGAAGCCATCGTTTAGTGGGTCTTGCATGGTGGTCTGGCCTCCTGTGGTGGAAAGGTGGAAGTCGTCCTGTGAAGACACCAAGAGATCGGGTAGTGCGGTTGGATCACTCAGAGAACGAGACAGGGATTTATAGGCCATGTTGTTATTACGAAATATCGAAATAAGCTTGGGATCGTGAGGGGGCGGTGGCGGCGGTAGATGAGATAGCGGGGTGATCGTAAACTCGAATTGGAACTTCGTTAGAGCATTATTCTTCTCCATTGAATGCCCGTAGAGCGACTTCGACTTAGAAGGTCCCATTTTAGATCTGATCTCATCAAGTTCACACATTTCATCCTCCGAGCTACTGAATACCGGAGGATACTTGAGGAAGTCTTGCGAACCAGAGCTGTGTACACGCGCATGAGGTTTATGGCTGGGTGATGTATAAACGACGTGTGCCTCTTCAAAACATTTCAGTGAAGAGCTTGATATAGGCGGGGATTCCAGCTTTTGGGGTACAGAAGAACTAGATGAGACGCAATATTCTTGTCCTTGTACCACTGATGTGGAGTCAGGCTCGGGCTGGTATGTTTGTTCTTCTGTGATTGGAGTTGGAGAAGAACTGAAGACTGGTGAGTTTTGAGTCTCTTCAGACACTGGAGATGGGCTAAGTATTGTAGGGCAACACCTTTGAGACTTATCCTCGCGCTCCCGCCGCATAGTCTCTTCACAGATAGACGCAAGAAGATCTGATTCTTCAACGGATTCAGAGGCACCATCAAAAGGAAAGACATATTTGTTGTCCTCATAATCGTCGTCATAGATGCAGCACAAGGCTCCACGCTGAGATGCACCATCTTCGCCATACTGAAGGGAAGGTCCTTCTTCATCATGGCACGTGGTGCAATGATACTCGCCTTCACGAGTGTTGCAGTGGTCTCGCTAGGACGCAACAACATTCGCATCCGGCGGCACAGATTGAACAAGTGATGGATCATCCAGGAACTTAAAGTGGCTAATAGCGATTTTGCAGTTCATCATGGCAGCATTGAAGCGGGCTTCTCCAGGTGGCAGGACGACCATGAGGTACGTGTTGGTGGTAAACTTTAGGATGAACAGATTGAAGTGTGATAAGACCTTCAACTCCATTAGGATGAACTGTTCGGAAATCCGGGGCGCACCAGTGAAGCGACTTATGGACTGCTTGAACTGCTTCATGATGTTCGACATGCGCTCCAAACGATCCTCGGTGGGGTTGTGGGTAGTGGGAGAGACCCAAGATGAAATTGCCAAGAAGGATGTACGTTCAAATAGAAGCAGTTCTTCGGCCTCAATAGCAGTACCAAGGTGTGCCAGATTGCGCTCAATCAGTGTCAAATTTGGCACTAGGTCGTGAATGATGCTGGCCCATGCCTTGTACAACGACTGATCCCAGATGGAAGTCGCAAAGGCATTGACGTCCATCAAGCCTGAGTGGCCGTTCATGTCGATGCCGATAGTCTGGGCATATTCAGCAGTTCTTTGGCGTACCTGTGACACGCGCTCTTCGTATGCCTGCTCGCGCAGAGAGGAACGTATCAAGTCCATCTTGTGCACCAAGATGTAGATGCGAGCGGAGGGCGAGTATTGGAGCAAGACGGAGATGATCTCTAGATAGGTCGTTAGGTCACGGTCGGTATCGCGCGATTCGATATCGAAGACATAGATGAGAACGCCAACACTGGAAAATACGTGGACTTTTTGTTGGGACAGGTAGTTCTCCATGAAGGCCTCTTGACCACCACAATCCCACAGGTTGAGAGTTAAGTTGCCAAGAAATTTGACATGCGACATGTCGATATCAATAGTGACGCCCCTATAGCGACGAAGGTATCATGTTAGCGAGGAGCCGTGAAGTGGTAGGCGAGCTTCGGGTATGACATACAGTCTGCGTGTATCACGAGCGACATAATTACTAAAGATGATGCTGCGCATGGACGACTTGCCGGAGCCACTCTTGCCCATCAAGAGCACCTTCTTCTTCTTAGGCTTCTTGTAGTCAATACGCGCCTCAGTAGAGACATTGCCCATCGGGGCTGCAGGGCCAGGCATTGCCATTATGGTGCCCTGGGAGATGGAAACGTAGTTAAGAGGGAGCGACGGAGTATGCAAAAAGAAAAGACGTCGAGGTCGGCGACGACAAGTTGATGGATGCTGACGATGGTGGTGGTGATGAAGATGGCGGCAGCACGAGCCGACTAGTGAGGTAGGGAATGCGAGCGATGGAGTTGAAGTGACCAGATGAAGCTCGGTAGAGATGATTGCCCAGTGGAAAATGATTGATATAGACGGAGAAAGAAAAATGGAGGAAGCGTTTATTGGATTGAAGCAGCTTGCGACTACAAATCCGATTTTGAAAACGGCAAAACCTTGTTTCCATGAAGAAGACCGGTTGTAGATGGGCTTTTTTTTGTGTTTGACTTAGTAAGGTATGGGTGACTATAGTGGCAATTGAATTGGATGGCTGGTTAGGTACTAAAACACTACTATTTGGGTATATTGGCGGGGTTTATGGCTGTCATTTTAGGCGGTTTTAGGCCTACATGGTAGCTATCTTTATGCTTTAGCTCTTGTTGCTGGCCCCGCGGGATTCTCTTGTATTTATAACTCGCTAAAGCCAAGGCAAAAGGCAAAATACCGGCTAAAGGATAGCTTAGTGGGGCATTGTGCAAACAGAGCAACCAAAGCTTCTGTTTTTGGCGGTTGAAGCTCAGCGACTTGTCGGGTGAAGCTTTAGAAGCCAAAAAATATATCGCGACACACAAGACTTAGAGCTGATTACACGCTGTTGTGGCTTTTCCTTTCTACGACACTCCGTTTTCCCTCTCGGCCACTCTATCTATAGTCTCATTCGACCATCCAGCTTTCCCATAGCCATGTCCGATCATAAACTGTCCCAGTCCGGCATCACCATGCACTCCGACAGCGAGCTGTACTCCGAATCGCCCGAAACTGACTATGAGGTACCATCGCCTGCCCTGGTTGTGTACAAGCCACCAAGCGTATGGATGCTTGTCCGTGGTGCCGCGATCAATCTTCTACTACCGTTCGTCAACGGCATGATGATGGGGTTCGGCGAGCTGTTTGCTCACGAAGCCGCGTTCCGTCTGGGCTGGGGTGGCACGAAGGTATTTCCTCCATCTCGTCGTCGCCAAGGACAAATCAGCAGTAGTTGCTGCTGTTTGCCCGGAGAAGATGGCTCTGCTGCTACGGCTGCTACGGATGCCTGCTCCTGTTGTTGCGCTCGGCTAACTGAGTTCAAACAGGTCTTCCCCATCACGAGACGGAGAACACAACCTCTCGATTATAGCGCCGCTACTCCAAAGCGCAAGTCATACTTCCCCATTGGCTGAGCCTACTGTGCAATCACACATCTCAATGACCTCCATGACCTTGATATCTGAACCAAAAGACGAAACATAAAAAAAAGAAGAAAAAAAGCATAAACTACCGATATTTCCGCCCCATTGCTCGATTACTACGAACTGTTTATATTTGACATACGGTACCAATCCAATCACATATTCCGCTATATGGATATGTATATTCGTATAGCGTCGGGCCAACCTGGGCGTATATGATGCTTCGTCTCATTGCGGCATTATGATTTCGGTATATGACCTGATTTTTGGCGGCTACAGAATATATAGCAACGAGCAAACTACAAATTATAAAAGGCGCATTACCTGTAAATACAAACCCGCATATAAATCAGCATTCTTCTCTTGATATAACCACTGTGATGCGACAAGTTACTTAATATATGTATGTAGTGATCTCACATGCTGTTTAACCGTGGTTTAACCGCTCAACGTCACTCCAAAAATTTCCACTTTGAATAAGCTAGAGCCGGCTTCAACATATCCCGTAGATGAGTATCTCCATTACTTAGCGTCTTGCCGACTCAAATCCGTCCAATTGAATTTGGGGTGGCTCTCAGATCATATTGAGCCGTGTCCGATATCTCTCACGGTCGTTTATCTCGGGATATCGAGACAGTAAACAGGAAAAAATAAGGAAAAAAAACTCTATATTACACAATAAATAGCCATGCTTCCTAGTAGAGGTGTTGTGCAGTCGCTAGCGGCAGCCCGCACAGTAAGTAATTGTCATTTCACTCTGATATGTTCTTATTAGGCCTGCCGCTAATGTCAAGTTTCTGCATATAGGCTTCTTCTGCTCGCTCGCTGCGCCCTCAGTCTATCACATCCCGCAACTTCGGCACCGTTGTGCGGTCCTCTGCCGGCTCTCTCCGCCCACATATCGCAGCCCATTTCTCAAACCGGTCCAGCCTGTCGGTCTTTGCCGCCGGTTCTGCCGTAGCCGGCTCCCGCGCCTTCTCTTGGCGCTTCTGGCAGCGCAGCAAGCCCGCAGAACCGGCGACTGCCGTCGAGGCGACCTCCAGTGCTACCGCCGATGCTACTGCTACGCCCATAACTGCTTCTATCCCGACTGAGACGGTCACGGCGGCAGCTACCGCCCCCGTTGACGCCCCTCTTCCCGCGGTTACGCCTGACGCAGTTCTCGACCCCCAGGCTGCGCTAAATCTAGAGGAAATCCTGAACTTGCCCGAAACTATTGGATATCTCGGTGAGCTTGGCCTGAACTTCGGCTGGGGTCCTTCGAGCATCATGCAGTGGCTCCTCGAACATGTTCATGTATACTCGGGTTTGCCGTGGTGGGGAAGCATCTTCCTTGCGCAATTCATCGTGCGTCTAGTACTCTTCAAGCCACTGCTGATCTCACACGAAACATCGACGCGCATGCAGATTCTTCGCAAAACTGTCCCAGAGTATGAGAACGCCATGCGCGACTTCCGCGCAAGTCTCAGTGCTTCGCAGACCGACCCGCATGCCAAGGAAGATGCCATGTTGGCGCGCCAAACATACTTGTCGATCGAGAAGGAGCACGGTGTCAGAAAGTTAAACATGATCTGGGGTGCCCTGCAGATCCCCGTGGGTATCGGTTTCTACCGTGTTCTGTATGCCATGACTGAAATTCCAGTGCCAGCACTTGAGACTAGTGGTCTTGGTTGGTTCACGGATCTAACGGTTGCCGATCCTTACTACCTTCTTCCTTTAGCCGGTCCGGCCATGATGTTGGTCGCCATGACTGTAAGTATATGCACCTTATATATATCGTCCATCTCACAAGGAACACAAAATCATGTCATGAATTTTCACTAACACCGCAAATAATAGGCCAATGCCAAGATCATGCCCCCTGAGCAGCGCAAGTCAACCAAGATGATGGCCATGGTTCTCATTCCCATCTCTGCCGTATTCACCTGCTGGCTTCCCGCTGCCGTGCAGTGGTACTTCGTCTCCGCCGGTTTCTTTGGTGCCTTACAAAATATCGTAATCGCCCAGCCTGCCGGTCGTCGCATCCTAGGTCTTCCCGAGATCCCCCAGACTGCTTTCCAACCCGAAACCTCTGTACCAGGTTCGGGGGGCATCAGCAACTACCAGGCTCCCCGCCCCGTCGAGGTCGAGGCCGAGAAGAAGGGCCTCGTGTCGGGCCTCAAGGGTAGTTTCGATGATCTGATGAAGAAGAATAGAGAGACTCTCGACCTTCGGTCACGGAAGAAGAACATTGCAAATAGGACGGATCGTGAGGCTAAAATCCAGTCCGACTCGTGGGAGTCTCTGCGTGCCCGCATGGCCGCCAAGGAGAAGGAGGCTCGCATGCGGAACCGCCGCTTCTAGTCACATAAATCAAGAGTCTGGCTAGAAATTAGTGGGAGAGATACAACGCCTTGACAAGTATTGTTTTCATTTTCAGCGACAACAATCCGGTCATCTACATGCACGCCAGCTTGTGTTTTTTTGGGGAGGGGCTTAGTAACAAGGTTATCTTGTAAACAACATCAGAAGTGGGGCTCAAGAGCGGTATATCTCGTGTACATTACTTTAGAACATGTTATATTTGTATTATATTTTCTTCCTTCATTCAACCTTCAACCTTCACCGTAAAAAACAAATATATAGTAGAATTGTAATAGTGTTTAAAATTAAAACGCACTTTTTAAATTAGCTTTTATAGAGCTTGAATGTGTGATATATATAAAAAGAAATTCCCAACCGAAAAAAAAACCCAAATTCATATCCTTCCTGTACCATTAAATCTTGCCAACCAACAGAATGTAAGAAATAAAACAAAAATAAAAGACAGCAAGCAGAGCCTTGCAATACCCTGCGGGGGAAAAGGTGTGTGTGTGTGGATATCAGTTGTAAATAGATAACTTTAAGACAAATTGTGAAGAAGAAAGATGCAGAGGATATTGTAGGTGCAGACTAACTGTTGCCCAATGTCATAAACGAGACTAGCTTAGAACATGGTCCCGTCACTTTCGATCAAAATTGGAGGTTCTCTTGTGTTGGGACGGCTGACCTCGGCCATCTCACGGCCGCCCTTCCAGCTACCAGCCTCCATAAGCTGTGCCAAGGACAGTTCGTATCCGTTAAGTTCTGGGGCAAGGTATTTGTTGACTTCAGACCAAAGCATGTCCAGGAAGCCAACAGTGACACCTCTCCACTCAACAATCACGTCGTCGCTAGCATCGAACATGGGAGCAACCTCGTTCGCCCTCTGGTTGGTACGCTGGCAATACCTGCTGTAGTGTTCCAAGCCACGGGCTTCCTCGCCGGGCTTTAGAGAAAGAACACCAAGGTCGATGAAGAGGCCGCCATTACGGTACTCTGGAAGACCAGTGAGAAGCTCACTGCCAGAGAAGTGAATCTTCAAGAGAGTCTGCATAGGCTGCATTAGACTGTAGCATAACCACTGAGTAGGCTTGTGGAAGGGCAGTATTGATTCCCAGGGTGCTGGTGCTCCGGCGCTAGAAGGGAAAGTAGAGATATTGGTTGGTGATCCACCTGGTGATGTAGCCTGGGGCATAGAGCTACAGGGCCAGGCGTCACCTAGGGCAACACCACCAACGATTGTGCGAGATTCAGGCCAGATAGACTCAAGACGTTCTATCAATGTGGTCCATAGGAGGTTAATAGGTACTATGAGTTTGGAGGAAGCTTGTGTTGATGGGTGAGATAGGAGAAAGTCTATTACGTGTTAGTAACTTTCCATTCACACAGTCGTTGTATGTATCTTGACTTACCAACCAGATTTCCCGGTCTACCATCGGGTCCGAAAGTTTCCTCATTCTCTAGAGCGGCGGCAAGTCTGACGAGCAAGTGGGTTCTGCCTTCGACACCGGTAATTTCGTTTCCTGGGCGAGACTGAAGGCCGTTGGCAACAGCAGAAACGGTGAGCCTCTTGAGGGCTTCCTTATCGACCTGACAGCGGTTGCTGGGATTGCTGGAGAAAAGACCCTGGAAAACACAAAAGTTAGCTGGGTTTCCACTGAATGGTTCACTTTTGATGGACGCCATTATGTGTACTTACCGACTTGAACATCTCCAAGCTAGCAATCGCAATTCCTTCGGAGCGGCGATAGATCCGGTTGTTTTCTGCGCTCTTATACGACCACTGGGGACCAGCACCAGCATCTATAAGAACGCTCATCAAGAAGAGATCAACCAGACGGCGGCACTTCTCATGATTATCGACATCAGCAGGGAAGGTAGCCAGCATGTGCTGGATTCTATCTCTACCGCCAATGCAAAAATGCTGGTAACGGCCATGTGCAGGAATAGTGTTGAAAGGAGCATCGTAGTCTCGCTAAATGGTGGCGTTAGTTGTTTGTGTCGGTCAATCTATGTGCTGTACGCCAGCTCATCACCAAGCTGGAGCTGGGCAAGAGAGCACTCACCTTGATAATCTGGCTAGTAAATCTAACAACATCGCAGAACTTGCTCATGTCGACGTCGAAGTGCGCAAGGTCGTTGTGGCAGGCTTTCTCCGCTAGAACTTGAGAGCGTTCTCTAACTGAGTTTAGACTGCGGAGGTAGCCAGCAGGGTCGATATTCGGGTCAGGCGATCTAGGAATAGATAGCTTCATGGTAGGAGAAAATGGTGTAATGGGCGTGCCGGGAGATCCGCTGCCAGCTGAGGAGCGGCTGAAACTGGGCATGTTGGATCCAATGGGCGATTTGATGCTTGAGCTTGATGAGGTGATGCTTCCGTTGGAATCGCAAGTCTGGATAGGTGGCTTTTCGGGCGGCGCCATGTTGCCGGTCTTTTTGCGTGTGAAGATGCCCATCATCGATGCTGTGGTTCGTGATGTGGTCGATATATCTGTATTGTCCTGGTATTGGGCGGAATGTGGGGAGTGCTAAAACAGTACAAAAGAAAGCTCGTGCACGTTCCGAGAGATGGATGGCACTGATTGAACAAACTTGATGGTTGGTTGTGTCGATCAGTGTAAGTCAGATGTCAAGTTTAATACGTTGAAAAGCAAGTATTGTCTTTCACGTGATATGAGAACGAAACTGACAGAAATCTAGAAGACCCACTAGAATAGAAAGGGAGAGAAAAAGAAGGGAAAGAGAGAGCAAAGAAAGCAAGAACGTTGTATTATAATGCTGTGCAAGATAGTAGAAGGTAAACTTTTGGAACAGACAGTGGGTAGTTTATGAGTTTCGACTGCCGGTTGTTCCTTTAAGAACCTTCAAACGCAGAAACGGTCAAGATGAGAGATACCGGTCGTTTTTACTCTGACTATCCTAGAGGTCGCGTGTCTAGGGTGTTGTAGTGCCCTATAAAGAGGCCTGCTTCACAGGGGGTGGATGATGTTCCGTGTTTGCAAGCTCTTGCAAAGAGAGTATACCTAGTTCAGGGGAATGGATAGGAATGACGGGATTGGCTAGACGGGCGCTGAATAAAGTAGAGTGGGCAGTGTACCGGCTTAAGACAAGATTGCGAGGTCAGTAGCAACACTCTAGGAAGAATAGTAACGGTTACAACAGCAGATTAAAGGAATCTTGTTGAAGGAAAGGCGAGAGTATCAAAATGGCGATCAGGACCACAAGAAGGCGTTCGTTTGTTTGACTGGCTAGCAGGCAAGCACTGTCGTGTTAGATTCGTGCAGAGGACCAAGGGAAGTCTTGGATTCAGAGACACAACGGGATCAACTCGTAGTGACTGATATGTATATAGGCCTTGTCTAGCACTCCGACAACGTGAGATATTGGTACAATGATTCAGAGGTTCGAGACTGGAACAAAAAGAGGCAGAGCCAAAGTATAGTGGTAGAGGATGTCAGTGGATAGTGACTAGCGAGCACAATTCGAGATGTCTTGGGGTTACGATCCAAGGGATGATAAGGACCAAGACATGTATAAGAACGAGAGATGGAAGTAGAAAAGCAGGAAAGAACAAGAGAACAGGGAATGGAGAATAGAAGCTTGGGCGCCCCGGATTGCCAGTGGGAAGTGGATGACGGCTGGTTCAAATATCGGCCTGGCTATAACAACTATGGTGGTCACTCTGCTTGGCTCAGTCAAGGTAGGCTGAATCGAATATGGAACACAGACAAGGACCATGCTTCGAGTAGTAGTAGCTTGCGGAAGAGAAAACTAGTAGTAGTGCATGTACATGTAGTAGCGGTAGCAAACAGTCGTAAGGACAGCTGCTTAGACGTGATGGCGGATAGAATCGCGTAACGCACAAACAAGGAAGAGAGCAGGACTAATACTGAAGTTGTATAAGTACTACCTGGTACTATACAACTGCAGGAAAAAAAAACCAACAGCGGCGGATTGTTTGTAGTAATTGGTAGTGCACGCCGCTTATAGGCCCGAGCACGAGAATCGCTTCCTTCGCTGGCGCCAGACTAACGCAAAGGTAAAAAGGATCGGGCGTGTCTAGTGGTAGATATGAGTAGTGATAGCCAAGCAAAAGGACTACACACATATCTGTAGCTGCAAGTGTCGTTGTGCTAGGTGGTAAGCTATGTGCTTTAAGAGCAGTACGAGACAAAGACGAGACGACGCCGGGGATGGCAGACAGGGTTCCAGGAGTGGTTCGTTCGGCAAAGAGCTATGAGTTCTCGGTGCTGGCTTATTGTTCATGATTGGGTGCTAGAGTTCAGTGCGAGTTCTGGTTCTCGTGTCTGAGTCGATCGAGGGGTTTGCTTAGTACCAGAGCCGTGCTACAGGATAGAGAGGGCGAGGAGGGAGCAAACAAGGTAATGCAGCTTCCAGGCGGTGTCATGCCCAAGATCTGCATATACATGTGTATTTGTATTTGTGTGCTGCGAAGCTGCTGCGATTACGGGGCAACGAGGGGCTGTAGAGGGGCAGATGCATCACGAGATTCCCGCACACAAGGAACCAGCAGCAGGATAGCAAGCAATGCTCTAGCAATGGCCGTACGTACTGCATTTCCCGTCTTCCTCTGAGCGTTCCCATATTCCTATCACGCTCCTTTCAGGAAGGCTTGGGGCCTCTGTGCGAGCGATTCCAGGGGTCCGTATTGGTTTTCCAAATACTGGCTATTGGCTGCTACGGTAAGTGACAGACATAAAGCAAGAGGGGGGTGGTAAAATAACGATAATATAGCAGCCGAACTCCTCAGGCAGTACTCTAGAGCTCGATCGGACACGAATGCCAAAGTCTCTTTGTTGTCAGTGGCTATTTCTTGGAAAAGAGCAAGCACCGCGAAGAGTCAAAGCAACTGTGCCTGTCTGTGTGTTGTACCAATAGGATGTGACGGGGCCTCATCGGGCCAGAAGGAAGTTTGGGCAGCCGTTGCCTTGCGAGAGCAATAGTGGGAGGCAATAGTAGCAACCAGAAAGAACAGCTAGTGGTTGGCGCTAGCGCAGGTCGTTTCGCATGTACAGCTATATGTATATCTGTACATATATACATGCTGTATACATATCTGTAGGTACACTTGCAATCGCCAAAGTGACAGGCGGAGCGGAATAAGCCTGTCCGTGAGTGGGATGGAGAGGATAGAGCAATCGCGATTCAGAGGGCTAATAAAAGCCTCTATCCCATCTACAATGCTGTAGAGTTGCCTTGTAGTGGTGTCAACGCGGTTCAGATCACAGATTACAGATCACAGATCACAGTGCAGACTTTTCACAGGCCATTACGGATGTCGCCTATGAGGGCTCCTGCCGCCATGGCTATCGTGCAAATCCAGTCTGCTTGTTGCATAAATCACAAGAGGAAAGTGGCATTAGAAGCATAATATAGTTGCATGCACAACAAGAGGGAGAGAAAACAGCAGGAACAACACAGACGTGGGGTCTTGAAACTTGAAATATACTACATAGTACATGTGTACATACATGTAGTTACTACAGCTAGTGCTGTTCCTTCCTTTCCTTCCTGCACGGGTAGGCATGACAGACCAAGCTGAGGGCCTGAGGGGCACTTGTTTCCTTGAAAAAAAATTAATAATCATAACAATAATAAACCGAGGATGGGTGGAAATCTCTGCTTCATAACTGAAAGCATCGGGTGGCATCAATCAACACGTACACTTGTATCAGTATAATGCATTGTAGTCTTTGTTGATCTTCATGATGGCTAGGACCTGTTCAGGTTGACTGATGAACTGAGTCTTGATTGATGAGCACAGGGTCCGCCCTATCAACCGGGGAGATAATTCTCCGTACAGTATATCAGTACACACAGTTGTAAGAGGCTGCTGTAAACGAGAAAATCGAGAAAATCTACTAGTTGCTTGTCAGTTCCCAGCATAATTAGTCAGGCATCGGCGCATTGACGGCGCTCCAAGAGCAATAGCATCATGTTGTTAGCGTCTAGAGAAGTTCCCAGCCAACCCTAGCAAAATCAATAATAAACCCATTATAGCTCGGAACAGATAAGTGCTATTACATATCTGCTGTTAGCTCATCGGCGATGATCCAAAGCCAACCCAATTTTTTTATTTTATATCAAGGGTTGCTTGTGGCACCGGAGATTTGACCCTTCAAAAGCTAGACGCAGCTGGCTCAAGACAAGGGTTGTCTGAGACCAGGGTTTGTGTGATAGTTGCTAGTTTGGTGTGAGAAAACTACCGCTATACTCTGTCACGACCAGAAAATGACCAAACAGCACATATTGCGTCCCGATCGACGATATTGGAGAATACTCCTGGGACACTGATTCTTACTGACCGACTATCTATTAGAATATAAAACAACCCCGATTTGATCTAGCCAGCGATGTAACCCGCAAAGCTGGGAAATCCATCCTAACAAGAAGCTCCAAGGCGAGAGATGACAAAAAACAGGCGAGGATCAGAGATGGACAGGGGCCTGGATGGTGGAAAGAGGAAAAGAGGAAAAGAGGAAAGAAAGTCTACCAAAGCGGCGAGACTAGCTTTACACTGTTAATTTAGAGTCTCATCGTTCAAACATCATTGAAGAGAAGAAAACCTAAAACTGCTGTCTAAACCGGGAATAGTATTCTCTTCGGAAAACGGCCTCCTAAACCCAGATAGTAAATAAAAATCCTGGCTACAAAGACTTTGAGGCCTGAGGTTAGATGACAGAAGTGTAAGGAAGAGTTGCTAGGGGAATGTCCCCTCAAAAATCCCACATCTTCCAAATTCCTGGGCCGATAGTAAGTGGGCTAGGTTCTTATTATTTGATTGTTTAATTGTGCGAGATTCTAAAAAAGAGGTCCATATCCTTTACATACAACTACAACTAGTTCAACCGTATACCAATGTCCGTATTGCCTTGTGAACTTTTGTCGATTCTGGACTCTGTAGGCATTCAATCTATTTTATATTAGCGAGCTGCCTCGCTTGTTATTTTCGCATATTGGTGCCCCGTATTTGGTTTCCAGGGTCGCCTAGAAGAGAGGTTATTATCTCTTTTTGGTGCTACAGTGAGCTTACATGTAGCCTAGAGGATAAATGGGCGTGTTTTTCTTGGTTCCCACTCTAGGGCTCATTAGCCTTTGGACCTATCGCCTATTGATATACTATATAGGGCATCGTTTGTGTCTGGAATCTGATTTAATATCCGCAAGCGAGCGATATCGCAGGTTATGATCGAAATCGCTAGTGTTTGAAGAAGGATATACTTACTACTTATATCATACTGGTTATTAGCTGCAGTAATCTGCTGAATTTTCAATTTTCCCAACGACGCCTCTTTGTATGGGAATCGCAATAATAGGGTAGAATGTATAACGAGATAGACATAAGAGGTCATGATTATTGAGTGTTGATCTCATGACCCCTATTGTATAAACCGAAGCATATTCCATTATGGCGATGTAGCAGCAATTAAGCCCTTTACGACCGGGTTGAGCTTAGATATCCCAAAGGAAGGGGCTGAGCGTTGAGTGTGTTGACTCTTTTGAATCTGGTGATACTATGAAGCTTAGGTCAAGCACTTAACAGGCCAATGTTATAGCTTATAAGCCATAGTTTAAGAGAAAGTAGTTCATAAACAGTAGAGATCGCTGTGATAAAGAGTTCACCTCCCTCCCCCAAAGAGATCTTCGCAATAGAAGAAGGGATCCTCCCGCACGGCCTGAGCTAATCAGCTCCTGGACAATTTCATTATTTGTGTACACAGTACAGCTTGCATCAGGATATCTCAGCAAGTCTCCCATTACACGTAAGATGGCTCGAATTTCAGCAGGGACCCCAGGACTCTCTACTATAAGTACAGCATGTAATTGAAGGTTGCTTCAAGTGGCTTGGATATCACATGCCACACCGATGTTTACTACATGCTTCTAGCTGCCATCGGTCAACGCCAAAGTGAAAATTATTTATAAACAGAGAGACTGTAAGTGGGATATTGATTGGCGCAGCTCTTGGGACTAGTGATGGTCGTTCAAAATGACTATAAGCCAAGTCTATTGTGTTATATTTGGCTCACCCAAGAAAACAAGGTCTTTGGGACCTGAATATCGCGAAATGACCCTGCCTAGTATCTGTAGGGGATGAGACAGGCACTCTGAAGCACTATATGTACCGAGCTCTACTTATAGTAATTAGGGGGGGGGGGTAGCTGACTAGGCTGTTCAGCTTTAATCATTCGTGGATTCAAGAAAGATGATTAAAAATAGAGGGACAAACAAACAAGAGTTACAAACCAAAGACAAAACTAATGCCTTGTTAAAGATATACTACATATGTCGATGGAGCATTCAGTCTGGCTTGAATTCTTCATCGTATTATATACCAAGACTAGTCCCGTCTTATGACTTGACTAGCACTCCTACGGGCTATAGTATAAAGCAGTCATGCCAAAAGTTGCTACTAACGCTTTAATATATGATATCAGTCCGCGTAGTAGTCTCATCTTGGATCGATTACAGGCTAGTGTTGGGTTTAAAGTCCCGCCGGCCATCTTTGTGTCTTGGAAAGTTGGAAATAAAATTATTGGTAAAGAAGTTTACGTGCGTACGGCTCATTAAAAGTAAGAGACATGCAGATAGAAAGAAAACAAATATACAGATATAGTCAAATACCCTTTTGAGTTAGCACATCTTTTCCTGGTTTTTACTTTCCTGTTATTATTCCTTTTTTTTCTTGCTCGGGCTTCATCTGTTTATCCTCTCATCTCAGTGGATTCTTGAGCTGACTCTGTAGTCTACTTATAATTATGCTAAAAATTAAATAAATGTAAATGCCTTGCAGACGAAAAAGCGCCCTTTTATTTCTTATTCTAATTTTTCTCTGTTAATTCAGAAAAGAATCCCGATCAAGAGGTAGTGTATAACCCTGAGTATAAGTATGTATATACTTATAATCACTAAAAGTTCAAGCCACAAACGTAACAAGATCAGGCCTTTGCTAGCATGTTTTAAATTATACATGTATGTGCACCGGAGACCGCCCCCATTCTTTTGTTGGCCAAAACATATACAGATATGTAAGTATACATCGTATATGCATACATATAGTCAAGCTACAGGCCTCGGCTCGTTGTCCCCGAACCTTGGTCACGCCTTTTGATATTACCGGGAATGAGGCTCTGGACAGACCGTTTCGGACTTGGTGTACCATTTCTTCACCTCATTTTCCTTTAGTCACGCTGACTTTGACGTGGTAGTCGAATTTGGCGTAGTAGCATTCATGACTACACTTAATGAGCATCTTCTGCTATTCCAAAACTACGTTACAACAGCGGAAGAAGAAAAGAAATCCACTTTTGAAGGTGGTAGATTGAACCAAAGTAAACAAAAACAAGTCAAACTCGAATCTGGAATGGGCTGATATTCAGCTCATATCTTAACAAGTCTAGCTTCGTGCTGTGTAGCAGAGCCTGAAAAGATATAACTACGTACTATAACTAAGGGGTTTATATTCACTATATCAGTCACCATCAGCCTCGACCTTGACTTCGGGGCCAAATACAGGCTACTCTATTTCGGTTTCCGCTGGGTCGTACTAGAAATAGGAAAAGAACTACTCAATGCTACATTCTGGACGGACACACCTAAAAACCCGCTTGACGTCGTTTTTTCTTTTTAATATCTTTGTTTCCTCGCAGTGCTGGCTTGCTTGTCCCTGCCTCCTAAGTGATGAGGGGCCGCTGCTACTGTGACACTGTCGTTTATGCTACCATTATGTCAGTGTGTTCCTAACCAGTATAGGAAAAACAAAGCAGACCAGTCAGGAGCCGGCAATGGGAACGGATAGAGTAACGCTCGAGTCCTCAGATGGCCCGTTCGCCCAAACCCAAAAAAAGGAAAAACAACAAAGGAAAGACGGGCCAGAACAAGAGGGAAACAGACAACAGACAGGCTTCTTCGGGTCCAGGGAGCATGTCATGCTGAGGCGAATTGCCGTATGCATCGTATTATCGCGGCCCGGGCATTTGCAGACGCCGTACAGTCTGTCGTGAATATGGAAGATAGAGACATTGCCTCTGACAAAGATCTTGGAAAGTCTCACGACAGCGGCGGATACGTCGAGTACTGCCGAAGGAGGCTGTGTTTCTTTTCGTCCTCGGCGCTTGATATCACAGCATGAGTGTTTATTCTTATTATACTTCGGTTTCTTATTGTTTGTTTTCTTCTGGCTCTGACTTCTCTTCTCAGGCTGAATTCCCAGTACACGGCGATATTACTACCATATCTTTGGTCTCCAACCTAGTTTCCACAAGTGCTGGGTCGGTATCTTGCGGAATGTCCATTCGGAAATGATCCTGACCAACTGGCCGGTAGATTGGCTAGAAGTAGTTGTACATCTACAACTCCTACTACCGTCTGATGCTGAATGGGTTCTTGATCTCGCACATCTCATGGGGTGCAAATAGAGAAAGATGGAGAGAGGGGGGACAGAGTATGATGAGGAATCTCTGGTAATACATCAACGTCTCTCATGCATGGCACCTCGACTATGTAAGTCGGACGACATGTGTTTGTCCCAACGAACAGAAGAAGTCGGTGGACGAGAATGTTGAAGAGCAAGCATGCCAACCCTAACCACCAGGGTTAGAAGACATGCTCTCTGGTTGTCTTTTGTAGTTGACCAGCAGACCTTTTGGCTAGACGGCTATCGACGAAGATCTATTTGGTGATTTTCGTGGAATAGAGTACAGATGTATATAAGTACAGCTTATCACGACCCTGGCTTCAATAGTTTTATCAATATTTGTACACGCTCTGGCCTGCGAGGCTACAGTTCCCAGAGACGATTATGAGAGGAATAGAGGAAAGAAGTAGCACTAGTTCGTCGTTCCTCATTGGTCTTGGTGCACGGCAGAGTCGAGACTGGACTAGACGACGAGTCTGTACATGCCTGATATCAGCCGGGCGAGCAGAAGGAGAGAAGAACAGCTATCTTTTGTTTTCTTTTGGAGATACATTGTCCGTCAGCATGAAAGGCTGCCATGTTCGCACTGCTACTCAGAGACGCAGATCTTCCCTGTGATCCGTCCTGAAGGCGTTCGCTTGGAGCCTGTCCCATACCAGCTGACCGGCCCCCGTATAGGTGTTATTTGACACTTTATTTTCCAGTCATGGGTGGCTTCATAGTTTCAAAGAGCGCCACCAAGGCAAAAGGCGAGCCGATCGTGATCTTCCTGCTAGGCCGTCGGACTCGCTATCGTGTGCGAAAGTACACAGTCTGGCTTGCTGATTGGCTTGGAAATGCTGCTGTACGCACGTAGTGAGTGAAAGTACAGCAATAGTGAAGCAAAGCTGCTCTACATTTTCTGGTCTTCTTTTCTCGCTTCAAGGCCGGGGACCATGGAGCAGGTGGTTGCTGAAGGGAATCCCAGCGGCTATGACGCCCTCGAGACAAATAGTACATGTACTTGAAAATAGCCAGGGTTAGTTACTCAAATTGTGCAAATATGAAGCCGACGATGCCGTTCTTGACGACGAAACTTCAATCTCTTTTCCTTTTCCTTTTCCCGTCTTGTCGAGCTTATAGCTGCTATTTGAATAAAAATAAAATAACAAGAAGACCTGGAGGGATATCAAGAGGAAACTAGAAAGGGCGGCGTCATCTCCGGAAGCCACAGATTATCTATCCCTTCAACCCAAGTCGATATCTGAGAAGAAGGCGTAGCTGAGCGCGGGCTGCGAACATCTTATATCTTATCTTATACTTGGTAGTATAGAGGAGACACTTGCGTTCGTATCCCGCCTGCCAGCAGATCTACACCAATCTCGCGCTCTATAGCAACAGAACCAGCCAGCCAGCCAGTCCGTAGGCTGACAACTTGCCCCCGTCGCCCTGGATCTCGTCACAATTACAATTACACTGCCTTCCGAGCACACAAACAGACACAGAGGGCGTTTCTTCCGCCTTAACTACACCTGCTGCCGCCCTATCCGCGTCGCCAACTCTGCTGCATGGCGCTGTTTACTGCTGGGCTCTACGTTGCTGTGTTTGTCGTCTCAGTGTTGGACCAGGCGCTGTATCTTATCCTGAAGGGTATTCTGGGCACATCGTGACATTCCGAGAAAGAAAGGAAACAAGAGAGCACCCCCGCCGAACCGCTTCCGGTCATCCAACCTGCCCTCGTTCCATCCTGCCTTTGCTATATACATACATACAACACCGCTCCGTCGTTTCGGCGACGCCATGGCTGAAACCGCCGCCGTTGGCGACTTCGCCGGCATCACTGTCGTCCCATGCGTGGTTCTGTGCGTCTTCATGTCAAGCTCGCTGCTAGGCCTCAGACTGTGCTCGGATCGTGTGCCGTTGCGCAAATGGCGATGGGAGCATGCCTTGCTCGTCCTCGCTGCTGTAAGTTGGGCTCGAGCCTCTAGGAGACCGCCTGACTCGGTGTCGAGCGCCCGATGTATTAACTAGTCTTTGGTACTGCTAGATATGCGCCTTTGTGGCTACAGGAGCATCCATATCGAGTAAGAGCACTTCTTCCATACTCCCGAATAGGCGGTGACTGGAGATCACGACTGACTCGCCGATGATTAGTGAACAGCAATGGCCTGGGCTACCACCAGTCTGGCTATGAAAACGAGCTAGGCATATTCCTAAAGGTAAGCACAGACCACTTGAAACCGTGATATCCCGTATCACTAGATCTAATACGGCTACTGCGATAGATGCTCTGGCTCGATGGCCTAGCCTATACGCTCGTTGTGGCCTTCACCAAGTGCTCGATTCTGTGCCTGTACCTCCGGCTTCTAACCTTCCAGGCGCCACGGGTGCTGTGCAAGCTGATTCTCGGCTTCGTTGTCATTGCCCATCTGTGGATCATCGTCAGCATCTTCACCGCCTGTGTGCCACTATCGTGGATCTGGGACTACCAGAGCAGTAGCAATTCCCCTGCCAAAGTGTACTGTCATCCACACAGTGTGTTCTGGGTCAATCTGGGCCTCCATGTGGCATCGAACGTGCTGATATTCACGCTGCCGATACCGCTACTATTCTATGTTGTGGTTCCGCTATGGCACCATATTCTGCTGTGTGCGATGCCAGTGATTGGCTACATGTAAGTTTTCTCGATCGTATAGGCACATCTCCGCGAGCTGGCTTCTAACCGATCTAGAATTTGTATCGTGGCGGTCCTGCGTGCCCGCGCCTTCACATCCACTGTAGACTTTGCCGATATCACTTATACCACCGTGACCTATACGAACCTGACCATGGTAGAGATCGCCCTCACCATTGCCTGGGCCTGCGTCTTCGCATTGCGCTACATATATCTTCCACTGCGAGAGACCCAGTCACACGAGCCCAACGAGTTCGACAGAGACACTTCTATCATGAAAGAGACCTTTGATATCTTCCCCCATAACCTGCAACACCCGCTCCAGCAAGTTCTGCAACAGCCGAAGCCGCCATATATCCAGCAACCACCGAATCACCGCCCGTTGCCCTCACGAGATACGATACCATGGGGCGAGAACATAACGCAATACGCCGCGGAGGCTGCCGCTTCCAAGCCACCCACTACCGCAACATCTACAACTACTACCGATCCCGAGGGTCAGGTAGAAAACACTCCCGAGGATATCAAGCGGAACTCGGCCGCTAGTGCTGGGTGTTTGCCCATCTTCGCCCCGGTTGATCCAGCTGATAAGGACGCAGGAGCCGACAAAGATGGGCGACGCCGGAGCTATAAGATCCTCGAGATCCCACGTTCAACTACACCCGCTTCCCTACGTTTCGCCATGCCGCCCAAGCCCAAGCCGGCTAAGAAGCGACCTGAGAGCATCTATCTCGACGACGACGAATGGATGCCACACCCGGGTGTACGTCGCAGCTTGCGGTCACCCATATTCACACCGGTAAACACGAGCGGTAGCCCGTGGTGGTGGTCCTAGATCCAGTGTTAGCCGATTCATTTCGTGCCTCTATTATACCCTTCTATTCTTGTGTTGTTTTATTTGCTTCTTTGCCGCTCACGCATCGGTTTGGCGTTCAAGTTGACTTGGATTGGAGATTCATATATCTGGAGAAACGACCTTGTGGCTTAGGGGTATTTGATCTTATAGTTTTTGATAATCTCATTAATAATACGTTCCCCGTTTCTAAATAAATAAAGATATAAAAAAATGTTGCAAACTCCGAGTGTCCCTATTGTGTTTTCGTCTGCGATACACTATTGGGTATCATACGGTCATTAATGTCGGCAGTACTCTGTTGATGACAGTTGTTTAGTACAAATTACAGCTAGGGCCCTTATATTATAGGCTCGCCTGCACTTTTGTTCATAATATAATTCACGATTGGACGTTTCATGCAGTTGCAGAGAGTCTAAATCGAGGTCGTGTGTCAAGATGTCTAGATGTCTAGATAATGTGTTAGTTGGATTATAAAATGGGATAGTGAAGTGAAACAGGATAGCAATACTTACTAGGATCAAGCTCGACCCGGTTCCTCACACTGTATATTCGTCCTGATCGTCCTGATACTACCCTATACTGGGCTAGCTATCAGAAGAACGCCCTAAACTACTAAATATCGGCTATAGATAGCTCTTCTATGAAATGAGATCTGCAACATTCATTGGCATCTCGTCAATTTGAGTTGAGTAGTACACTATGATATATCGTTAGCATGATTATACGCAGATAGCACTCGAATGGGTACGTAAAAAACAAGTAAAACTTACTCTCAATATCACGGAGGATGCGAACGTCTTCGGTAGTGACAAAGTTGATGGCCACACCCTTGCGACCAAAACGACCAGAACGACCAATGCGGTGAATGTAGTTTTCACGGTTGCTAGGCAGATCGTAGTTGATGACCAGACTGACTTGTTGCACATCAATACCACGAGCCCACACATCAGTAGAAATCAATACGCGACTATCACCGCGGCGGAAATCATTCATAATGCTGTCTCTTTCCTTCTGTGGCATATCACCGTGCATCGAGCTGACTGTAAAGTTGGCCTCGCGCATCTTCTCAGTTAGCCAATCGACCTTTCTACGAGTGTTGCAGAAGATGACCGCCTGTGTGATAGTGAGTGTATCGTAGAGATCGCAAAGGGTGTCGAACTTCCAATCCTCCTTCTCTACAGCAATGAAGTACTGTTTCAGACCTTCCAGTGTCAGCTCATCACGCTTGACGAGAATGCGCACAGGGTCCGTCATGAACTTGGTAGTCATGTCCAGAACGTCGTATGGCAGCGTAGCACTGACGACCACGACCTGTGTTGCGGGCGGTAGGTACCGGTACACATCGTAGATCTGCTCACGGAAACCTCTGTTGAGCAGTTCATCGGCTTCATCAAGAACCAACATCTTGATGTGGCGTGTGCGCAGATGACGGCGGCGAATCATGTCCGCTACACGCCCAGGCGTGCCCGAAACGATGTGCTGTCCGTAGTCGAGCTTGCGAATATCCTCGCCCACGTTGGTGCCACCGATGCAAGCGTGGCACTGTACGTTCATGTAGTCGCCCAGCGCCATGACGACAGACTGGATCTGAGTGGCCAATTCACGCGTAGGTGATAGAACAAGCGCCTGGGTCTCGCGCACAGCAGTATCGATGACCTGAAGCATACTGATGGAAAATGTAGCCGTCTTACCAGTACCAGACTGTGCCTGCGCGATGGTGTCGCGACCCTTGCAGATCTGGACGATGGCGCGGGACTGCACCGCTGAAGGAGATTCATAGCCATAGGCATAGACACCGCGAAGAAGGTTTTCTAAGATATTGTTATTGAATAGTTCAAAGGCTATACAAATCAGGATGCATTATGCTTACCCTTCAGAGACATGGACTCGAAGGTGGGATGGACAGTAACCTCCTTGGAGGTTGTAAACTCCATGCGCTCATCGGCCTTACGGTCGAAGCTAGCATTGTCGGCCATTTTAAAATATAGTTGGTAAATTTGCGATACAATATTAACAAAGAGGGAGTCCTGATGATGATCTCAGTATAGGGCGCAAGGCTGACAAAAGCGTAAGTTTTCTTGGAAAGACTTCAAGTTTCTTGTCAGTTATTACTGCTTTGAGAAGCCTGCGCTGCGACCAAAATTTTAGTGGAGCCACCGCCAGCCAAGTTAACCCAAAATAGCAAGATTTTTTTTGTAACTTTGTACTTCAGCACAAATAGCAGGGGGTCTTCAAAAGCTGCCAGCTGGCAGAATACATTTTTTATTCATTAATCTTGTGGAGCTACTTATAAAGCTATGAAGATGTAAGCATACATATCGTACATGTATACCAAAAGCTTCCAGAATATATTTGATGCCCACAGAAAAGATGCAAGAATGTAACTAAAGCTTCCCAAAAGACAAAACCAGAACATAGACAATAGTCCCGCTGCTAAAGCCAAAGCATCAGCTGCCTGCATAATCAGATCACTGACCCTATCATCATCTATGTTGAAGATATCAACGTCAGACACAGCTAGAAAGCAGCATCATACATATGATTGGTGAGGAATATAAGGGATAATGTATTCTGTATAACTAAAAAATATTTGAAACAAAACCGATCTTGATATCTCGATTGAGGATGTAGTGTGGTTTTTTTAATATGGTGAAATAAAGAATGTATGGCACTTTGCCAGCTGCCAGCGGTGCTGAAGTACAAAGTCCTTTTTTTTAAGCATTTGTAGCCCGGATAAATCAGTTTAGCCGCCGCTATAACAGACCAAAAATTGTAGTTTTGCGCTCAAATTAAGGACAAGGCTGGATAGCAGGCTGAGAAACTACACAGCTAAGATTTCTACTATTTTCTCGGGGGTTTTTTTTTCTCATTTTCGGGAATCTCTCTCTTATCAATAATATTTGTCACAAGTGTCTTCTACTTCTATTGTCTAGAAATGGTTCTTGAAGAGCAGCGTTACTTGCAAGAGGATCTCGAACGCCTCGAGCAGGGTATCGCGAATCGCATTGCGGATGAACCAAAGCATGTAAGTTCTCTTCGCTTACCAACCTATGCTATGATATATCAAAATTGCTTACCAGTAGGTTTGTTCTCTAGATCCGCGACAGACTGAACCGTGATCATGAAATTGCCCAGCTGTTGGACCAGATTCAAGTACAATCGCAAAATCTTCTAAACGTCTATGCCGACAAAGACGGCCTACGAGCTGAGGAAATCGCGACTATCGGAACCGACGACTCCCTTGGTGAATTCTACTCTCAGCTCAACAGCATTCGAGATCACCACGCCAAATATCCCAACGAGCAAGCTCAAAACTCTGAGCTTAGATATCGCACAAAACGTTCCGGAGACAGCGCAGAGTTCAGCGCATCACTAGTCGACACTATATTCTCTGGTGAAGAAGGCTTTGGTCGTTTCTTCGACTTATACCCTTCACATGAGTTATACCTCAACCTCACAAATGCGAAACGTCACAATTATGTGCAATATCTCGACTTATTCGATAACTTCGCGCCAGGCATGGGCGGTCTTAAGCGCGCTGAAAAGCTGACCGACCAATACTTCCAGTATGTGCGCGAACTAGCGGCATACCTTGAATCATTTATGCGGAGGACTCATCCCCTAGAGAATGTCGACAAAACTATCGCCACATTCGAAAAAGAGTTTGAGGAGGCCTGGGAAAAGAATGAGGTTGAGGGGTGGGCATCTGAGATATCCGACACGGCTGCCCCTCAACCTTCATCTGCGGATATCGTCTTCTGTCAAGACTGCGAGAAGGAATTCAAAAACAAGAATGTATACAATGCTCATCTGACTGGCCGTAAGCACATCAAGGCCGCAGAATCCCGCGCGCAACATCTACAAACACATGCAGATGAAATGGCTACTGCCGCTGCTTTTGGTGGTATCTCTGCTACACGTTTGAAAGAAAAGGCCGTAGCTCAGCGCGAATTCTATGTCAAGCGTTTGGCCGCCTCTATGAGCACAGAAAGAAGCGACACTCGAGTCAACGTAGAGCGCAAACAGGGCATGACGGAGCGTGAGCGTCGCCAGGAGCTTGAAAGCATATTCAATATGGAGCCCGCTCAGGAACACACAATGCACAACGAGGACGGCGATGATGAGGATGGTGATGATGACGACGATGACAAGATCTATAACCCTCTCAAGCTTCCATTGGCATGGGACGGTAAGCCGATTCCCTTTTGGCTTTATAGATTACACGGCCTTGGTGTGGAGTTCCCCTGTGAAATCTGCGGAAATTTCGTGTATATGGGTCGCCGAGCTTTTGATAAGCATTTCAATGAAGCTCGTCATGTCTACGGTCTACGCTGTCTGGGCATCACCAACACATCTCTATTCAGAGATATCGTACATATTGAAGAGGCAATGAAGCTTTGGGAAAAGATGCAGCACGAGAAGAAGAGGACCAAGGTTGACGAGAACAGCATGGTGCAAATGGAAGATGGCGAAGGTAATGTGATGCCTGAAAAGGTGTACTACGATCTTCAGAAACAGGGCTTGCTGTAAATCTACGCATAATATCTATTGTTTTTGTTCGGTGTTTCTAATGTTGCCTGGCGTTCTTGGATAGAAGGAATAAATGTTGGTATATTTAGGGTTAGCGTTATATAGTTGACACCCTTTTTTCAAAAGAAATCCCAATATTTTCTTCTTGCACAACAGTTTCTTCATTTCTATCCTTAACAACACTTTCTATCTTTCTTTTGTTTCCTATCTTACCCATTACCAATCACTACCAATCATATATCTGCGTGTCAGCTTGCAGATATGACGACCCAATCAAGGCCGATTCCCGCCAACTACTGCGTATATGTCTTGCGCTCATCTGTAAAGCCTACAACGGCTCAGCCATATATTGGTTCGACTCCTAATCCTGCAAGACGTTTAAAGCAACACAATGGTCTTGTAAAAGGCGGCGCGGCTCGTACTTCTAGAGATCGACTACGGCCATGGGAAATGGTAACTATTGTATCTGGCTTCCCAAGTATGGTTGGCGCATTAAAATTTGAGTAAGTCATAATCATTCTATACATCTCGTCATTTACATGTTGTACATATAAATCAGTAGGGTTAACATATATAACGAGGGTTAGATGGGCACTGAATAATCCGCATATATCTTTACATATTCCGAATGATGAGCGCATATCTATATCAACGGCCAGAAAACGTAGCGGCATGCCCAAAAGGCCCCGTGCAACGATAAATTCAATATTGGCAAATATTCACATTTTACTGCGAGTTCCGGGTTTCTCAAGATGGCCATTGACACTGAACATCTTCAAGACTGAGGTTTACGTTGCATGGGAGAAATGTAACAAGGACGCTAATGTGCCGTTGCGACCGTCGCTTATGGTTCGAACAGACTTCTCTGAATCTATAGTGGCGACAGGTGATGGTATGGAGGCCGCTGAAGAAATGTCGGGTGAAGCATCAGCTGACGATGGCGACAATGACGGTATCAGCGATGTGGATACGACGACGCCGGCCACAGGTATTCACTCTATCCCAGTGGACTTCAAGCGGTATAAGAACTACGCCGAGAAGACACATTCGATCTTTGAGTTTGAGCGACAGGGCAGATGTGTCTTTTGCCGAGAAGATCTGGTGCAAGGAGTAGGTCTTCATGTAGTATGTTCCGGTGCTACCTGTGAGACTGTTGGTCATCTGGACTGCTGGGCAAAACATAACTTGGATCCTCGGAAAGCAGAAGACCGCGACGCGATTATACCGATCCAGGCTATCTGTCCTGTGTGCAAGGAGACGTCGAGTTGGGGAGACATGATGAAGGAGTTGAGTCTACGTGTGCGCGGTGTTAAGGAGGTCGATAAACTACTGAAAAAGAAGCGTGCTGCTAAGCCAAAGACCGCAGTGGCTGCTTCAAAGTCTAAGAGACAAAAGGCGGCTGATACTAAGTCAAAATCAAAAGGTGTTTGATTGATGTAAATAGAAGATGACTCCATATAACAGATTTCAAATCACACGGTGACTTTGGTTCGATGACTTGTTTTCAGATACAGAGTATAATAATATACCTACATGTTATAACTGTTAAACTACATGTATGTACCTAGTTTGTGTTTTGATAGGATGTGACATTGGTGGTTTGGATGTTTTTGCTTGTTTTGGCGGTATGGGCCTAAATAAGTCATTAACATAGTGCCATGTATAATTTATAGGAATATAATAGCATATAACGAAACCATACCAAATGCTCTGTATCTCAGTGGCCTGTCACTGTAGAGAAGTATGTAGGTTGTTCTTTACCTTATATTGTATATTAGTATCAGTCCAGGTCGGTATTTTAGATATCGAGGTGTCATATAGCTAAGCTGCATTAGTACGTTAATAAACTTGATGCAAAAAAAACAAAAGAGCGAAAACTAGTAGCAAACATTAACGATGAATATAACGCGACGTTTAAGTGGACCTTCAAGCAATCCACCCGGCCCGCAGGTCACATTTAATTGGCTGCCCTAGCTACGCATTAGAGGATAATAAGTGGACACAAAAATGTATATTTTTTTGGTTGTGAAGTCGTTATTTGTATCTGTGTTTAGTGGACAGACAGACATCAGCGCCTGTGCATTGTACTGTGGCATATACAGCTACATGTGTATTTTCTATTTGTGGCCCCTTGTAATTCCCAGGCTGTTCCCATCGTCTTGTATGTAATTGCATCAACGTTAAAATGGGTTGCCGATTTGGGAACGCACATAGCTTCACTACCGTACTTTATGCGATCGGAGCTTGGGTTGAATGTTGTTTGGGGGTTGGCATTGAAACATAAGTAGACGTCGTTTATATGCCAGGGTCACGTCAATGATGCCCGTACTATGCTATGCCTATATGTTCTTCTATATATAGTTGTATAAGACAAGATCAACCATTGATAGGCCATTGAAGAAAGGGGGCTTCATCACCATAAAAAAGACGGAAAAAGGAAAGAAAAAAAAATACGCATCACAACTGCTCACTTCGCATGTCGTTGCTTTGGGTTTTGCCCCTGCCCCGCTGATGGAAGCCTCGTCGGGACTAGTTGTATAGTGGGCGACCTAGATCCGTCGCGCTGAGCCGTGGGGGGAGGGAGTCGAGCAGGCGATTTATTGAAACGAACCAATAAAACTAGAAGCAAGAGAGTAGCAGCGATATATGATACTATGACATGACATCTGCTTGAAACTGCCGGTCAAGGGCCTTGTTATTGAGCCTGAGTGGAACGGTGGTAGAAAAATTAGAATGTCTTGATATAAAGGGCTAGTGCGAGGTTGTGCCGACGAAACTTCAACGTTTGTTCAATGTTGCTTAATCTTGTAAGAGTTGCCGCCCACGGTACCCTGGACCTTGCTATGGCATACTTGCATTATGTATGTATATATCTGTATGTATCATACATTACCTACATACATATAGGCACTCAACCATATATTACGTCCAAACGAGACAACACGCATGGCAAAGTCAAACTCCGAGCCTCCGGTGCTTAGTAAATACTGAGTGCTCAGAACTTGCAATTTGAAGCTCTGCTGTATTTATGGTATTGCCAGGTTCGTTCACCACTTCTTGGTAATGTAATATGGGTCGTTTTGCGCAGATTGACAATATTCTTGACTTGACTACATTCAACGCCTGTCTAGATCGACAACACTCGCAAGCCACTATGAGAAAAACATGAGACCAATAATACATGGCGTTTGATTTTTTTTCTGGTGAATATATCAGAATATTAAGTAGCTTGTTGCCTGTTGGGGGAGGTAGTTGTGACCTAACTTCTTCCGTAGGTCACCAGATGAAGGAGGACAACGGGGACGTTTAAGAGAAGTCCTACAAGTAGTCGACGTTTAGCAGTAGTACGAGAAAGTCATGTACAGTTTACATGCTGAGTATAAAACACTGTATGTACTTGTTGACTAGGTATCGATATCTTGTAAATTGAAAGCCCCAGTATTCATATGATCAGCGTTAGAGCCAAACGCCAAGTGATGTCAGAGAGCCGAAAGTGTGCGCATAACGCGACTAGACTAGTAGCGTCTGGAAGACATATTACGGCCCATTACAGTCTACAAATATAGGCCTTCTTCGCTAGGAATTGTCGATGCGTGGTTTGCGGCGTCGAGTGTCTGATTTGCCGATGGAAGAGAGCGGATGAGGTAACGCATCTATCGGAGCTGCATGTGCATATACATCGAGGCTGGCGTGGGAAAGCTAGACAGAGAAAGTATCAGGCCATGTCGTTGTCGAAGATGTGATAGTAGCGGATGATATGGTGCGCGTGATTTGGCGATGTCCTGTTTTTAAGTGTTATTTTTCCTTCTAGGTGGGTGAAGTGGAAGTGGAGGTCGTCGTCGCTTTAAGGTACAGGGGCAAGCCTGCAATGCCTTATTGCGGCCGGTACATGCGGGCCAGGTACTGAATACAGTGCGCAGATTTCATAATATAGAGCTGCATGCAGGACGGACATATGCACTGGCGCCACTGCACTATAGCACTATAGAGGGTAGGGGGTCGCTGCAGAACGGCTAGCAAGGCGTGTAGCGAGAGGTCACCTAGAACCTGCAAAGCCTACAAAGCAGTAGTTATTATATTAGTATGGTATAGCATTAATTCAACGACCCGCTCTTCCCTCCGCGATCCCTCCCAGAGCCTACAGCACCTTAGCCTCTTGTCGTTTCTTTCCCTTCTCATCTTCTTTCCCACACAAACCACATCACGCGCCTTCTTCATTCTTCTGCGTCCAGTACACGCCCCCCCACAAGTCTGCGTCGCCTAGTTGTTGATGCCGAGCCGTGCTATATCGCCTCGGCCTTTTTCTTCCATCATCCTCAATCGCATCTAACGCCCAGTTGTCGATTGCTTGGCTCCGAGCCCCAGCATCTGTCCATCCAAGCATCCATCTCATTGCTTCGTCTCATCGCATCGCTGCACCCGATCTTTGCACCCGTACCGGCCTGGCTCGCCCGCCATTGTTGCCTGTCGTCGAACTCGGGCACATATACATCGTCTATACATCTTCCATCAATCTAGACTTGGTGAGAGCAGCCGGTCCTGACACGCACTGCATCGCTGTACTGCACTGTATAATCTCGAACTTGCATCCGCTCTGGTATGGCATATGTCCAACACTAAATTGCACATCAATACATTTATTCCCCTTGACTGGCATCCGTGGGCTAGCTCAGCTACCCATGGCCTCGCCTTCTGTCGTTACAACTTCTTGCGAGTTCGTACGTTGCTCACCTGTTTTTACGCTGCGATTCTAACACGCTCTTCCAATGCTTCTACAGACGCTCGCTTTTGCTCGACCTCAATTTCTCGCCATCTTCGCCTCCACTGTAAACTACGTTATCTATTACTGATTGAGATCTCCCACCATCGATGCGCAAACTGTAAAACCTGCTCGAGGCGTCCCACGACCGTGATCAAATGACAATACTTGCGACTACCTCAGTCCGTTTGCTTACCTTGATCTCCGACCGGTCTCGTATCCGTCACCTCGACAACAACCTCACGATTGAAATTTCCCATAGACCTTCTCACCTCCACGAAAACTGTAAATCACCCTCCAGCAATGGTTTCTTCACATAATGGCGCTACAAATGGCGCCGCAAGCACATCTACGAGTGCCCGAGAATCTCCGGCTGTTGGCCCATCCAATGCGAACAATAAACCGACCAAGGCCAACACCATGGCAAACGGCAATCTCTCAGCCTCATCTCTTAGTTCCATGCGAAGTCCGCCTTTAGACTTATCTACGGTTGAGCGCAAGGGCCAGGCAACCGCTGTTCGTGAGCCTGTCAAGAAGAAATCGCGCCCTCATGATTTAGAAGAGGCCCCAACCTACACACCTACCGAGGAGGAGTGGAAAGATCCCATGGCCTACATGCGCAAAATCACACCAGAAGCGAGCAAGTACGGAATGTGCAAGATCATCCCTCCTGACTCGTGGAACCCCGACTTTGCTATTGACACTGAAGTAAGTAGCTGTTGAAATAATGCTGCTAGTCTATGATTAGTGCATATAGATTTTTTTTTTCTTTTTCCTTTCATGTGCGAGAGTTTCCCTCAATTTATTTTGTTTACTAACATGATGCATTGCAGAAATTCCATTTTCGTACCAGGAAACAGGAGCTGAATTCTGTGGAGGGCAGTACGTATTTCTCATAATTTCATGTGCATGTACACGCTGTAGCTTCGGCTGTTGCAGTGTGTAAATCAAATTTCTCTGTGTTTTAGCCACTAACACGTAGTATAGGCAATCGGGCAAATATGACATATCTCGATGCGCTCTTTAAATTCCACAAACAGAAGGGAAATAACTTGCACAGATTGCCTTACGTGGACAAAAAACCGCTTGATCTGTATAAGTTAAAGAAAGCTGTCGAAGCTCGTGGTGGCTTTGACAAAGTATGCAAGCATAAAAAATGGGCAGAAATCGGCCGTGATCTTGGCTACAGCGGCAAGATCATGTCATCACTTTCAACATCTTTGAAAAACTCATACCAGAGATGGCTTTGTCCATACGAGGACTACTTGCGGGTTGTCAAGCCTGGTGTGCATCAGCAACTAGAGATGGAATATGGTGGTCCTCTCACACCTAGTCCCGCACAAACGCCATTAAGGAAATCTGCAGTCAACACTCCTGCTGCGGACGCTGAATCACCCGCACTTCGTGCCAGTGACGCACTCAATGCTAGCATCAACGAATCAGCCAACAGCGACAAGGTTGCTAAGGAGGAAGACGGCGATGTTTCAATGACCAACGCTCCACCTCCCCGGGCGACTACTGGCTTCCGTGCCATCAACTCCGGGTTCAAGCCCGTCAATGCCGGATTTAGCGCTGTAAACAAGCCTGCCGCTACGAGCGCCGATACGCAGTTGACCCCCCAAAAAGCAACGCCTAATTCCAAACCGGCCGCATCATCAAAGAACACCCCTATGTCAGACGTTAAGCGTAGAATGAGCATTGATAGCATTGATGGTTCTAGAGATGCTACCGACAAGGAAGATGGAGACAGTGGTAGCCGTCGAAGCAAGCGGCTGAAGAAGGAAAATGTACCAACCGTTGCTGGCTCACACATGTCCCTTTTGCGGCCTTGCGTTCCACGAATGCCGCGTGATGAGACTGCTCTCCTCGGGGAAAACTGCGAGACTTGTGGTAAAGATGACTCAGCGGAGCCTCTTCTCATCTGTGACACATGTGATCACGCATACCATGGAGAATGCCTCGATCCACCACTTAAGCAAGCACCTGCCGCGGAATGGAATTGTGCTCGTTGTCTCGTCGGCGATAACCAATTTGGCTTTGAAGAGGGTGGCCTTTACTCACTTAAGCAGTTCCAGCAAAAGGCATCCGACTTTAAGCAAGGTTATTTCGAGAAGAAGATGCCTATCGATCTTAAACTCGGCTGCTCTAGGCCAGTCACCGAAGAGGATGTTGAGAATGAGTTCTGGCGCTTGGTATCCGATATCGAGGAGACAGTAGAAGTTGAGTACGGTGCTGACATTCACTGCACTACTCACGGTTCCGGTTTCCCAACAATTGAGCGCCAACCTACGAATCCTTACGCATATGATCCTTGGAACCTCAACGTTATGCCCCTCGGACCTGATAGTCTCTTCCGTCACATCAAAACTGATATCTCTGGCATGACTGTACCTTGGGTCTATGTCGGAATGATATTCTCAACGTTTTGCTGGCATAACGAGGACCACTATGCTTACTCTGCTAACTTCCAGCATTTTGGAGCCACCAAGACTTGGTATGGAATTCCTGCATCCGACGCCGAAAAATTTGAGCAAGCCATGCGTGAAGCTGTTCCGGAGCTATTCGAGACCCAACCCGATCTGCTGTTCCAACTGGTTACTCTACTAACCCCCGAACAGCTGAAAAAGGCCGGCGTCAAGGTTTATGCTTTGGATCAAAGAGCAGGCCAGTTTGTCATCACATTCCCCAAAGCATACCACGCAGGTTTCAACCATGGATTCAACTTCAATGAGGCCGTCAACTTTGCTCCTTCCGAATGGGAGCCCTATGGTCTTGAAGGCATCCAACGTCTACAGGCTTTCCGTCGTCAGCCATGCTTTTCTCACGACGAACTACTTTGGACTGCCGCAGAGGGTGTCTCTGGCAACAGCTTAACCATCCAGACTGCCAAATGGCTGGCCCCTGCCATGAGAAAGGCACAGACTAGTGAGCTCGAATTACGGGAAAGTTTCATTCTTAAGCATATTGAGGCTTCCCCTCACTCTTGCTCACTTGACCCAAAGACTGAATCTGGGTCTTCAAGGTGTTCTCTCGAGCATGAGATAGACGATGCCGATGTTCCAGAGGACGAGTACTCCTGCTCGTATTGTAAAGCATTTAGTTACTTTTCGCGGTTCAAATGCACACAATCGGGCAAAGTTTTGTGTCTCCTCCACGCCGCATCTCATTCGTGTTGCGACGCATCTGACGAGGATCGCCTGGCTGGTCAAGACCATGCCCTCATCTACCGCAAGACTGCTGAGCAGATCGAAGAGGCATGTGCCAAGGTAGCAGACAAGGCATCTGCACCCGATCAATGGGAAGAAAAATACACGAAAATGCTTGAAGACCAGGTAGTCCCTTCAATCAAGACTCTCCAGAAACTTCTACACGAGGGTGAGCGCATTCCCCATGATCTGCCTTCACTTCCCCTGTTGAAAGAATTTGTCGACCGCTGCAACGAGTGGATTGAGGAAGCCAACAATTATATTGTTCGGAAACAACAAAACCGTCGCAAAAGTGACCGAGTGTGGTCGGGTAAACGACAATCAGTTGACGAAACAAACCAGAAGGACCATCGCGACGTTCGCAGTATCGAGCGCCTAATCGAGGAGGCGAAACGCATCGGCTTCGAATGCCCCGAAATCGCTCTACTTGAAGAGCGCGCCGACCACATCGAAGAGTTCCGCACCAAGGCTGATACCTTCCTCAAAGCCGCCCAGACCTCGGGCGCCATACTTGACAAGAACGTTCACGGCGACCAGTTCAAGAACTTCGAGGATTTGTTGGAAGAAGGACGTAGCTTCAACGTCGACATCCCAGAGGTGAACTCTCTGGAGCGTGAGCTCAGAAAGTTGCAGTGGAATGAGCATGCTCAACAAAGCCGCACACGCTCAATCTTGACTCTCGATGAAGTCAACAGCTTGATCGCCGAGGGTGAACACCTTGAAATGCCACGGTACAACGACCACCTTACCTACTATCGTAATCAACGTGAGGCTGGAGAGAGCTGGGAGAAGAAGGCCACTGAGCTTATTAGTGCTGAGAACATACACTATGCCCAGCTTGACTCTTTGTCGAGTCAGGTTCAAAATCTTCGTCTTCCTGTCAATCCCGAGACGCTAGCAAAGGTTGACCGCATTTTGGCTAAGCAAAGAGAGGCCTACAAGCAAATTGCCGATATGAATGAGCGTGCTCGAAGCCTCAATGTAAACGATAGACCAAAGTACGCCGATGCACATGACCTCACCAAGCGTCTTGAAGAACTCAACTGCAAGCCCAATGGAGCGGTGGAACTCGATCGCGAGGTCAAACGACACGAGGATTGGATGCGGAAGGGCAAGAAGCTGTTTGGCAAGGCAAATGCACCCCTTCACATCCTCAAAACACATCTGGAGTATGTCTTGGAACGCAACGTTGACTGCTTTGACATTGTTCACGATAAGCCTCGTGACCCAGCGGAGCCGGCATCGCGTGAGCCAAGTCCAGATTCCAAGCCTGCTCGGTGGGAAGATCCGGCGAGCCGGGAAGTGTTCTGCATTTGTCGTCGAGTTGAAGCAGGAATGATGATCGAATGTGGCATTTGCCATGAATGGTAAGATTCAAAAGTCCAGTATTGAGTATCACACACAATAGCTAACATAGTTTATCATTTAGGTATCACGGCAAATGCCTCAAGATTGCCCGTGGAAAGGTCAAGGATGATGAACAAATGCATTGGGCTTGCCCGATTTGTGATCATCGGGTCAAAATACCACGCGATGCTGCCCGTCCGAAGCTGGAAGATCTCATTGCTTGGCGCGATGAAATCAATAACCTTCCCTTCCAGCCGGACGAAGAGGAACTTCTAACCAAGATCATCGACAATGCATCCAACTTTAGAAGCCACATATCTGGCTATATCAACCCGGCCATGTCATCTCGCTCTGAAGCCGAGACTCAAAGATTCTATCTTCGTAAGGTTGAGGGTGCCGAGGTGCTTCTGGTCAGGGAAACCAACTTTTTGCGACAAGAGTTGTACAAGTGGTGCCATGTTGCACCTGAGCCACCCAAGCTTATTGAGGAGTCCAAAAGCACCCGCAAGCCCCGACCAACTAAGCTGCAGAAGATGCTCGCTCTGTACAACGTCGATGATCCAGATGATCTCCCAGAAGAGGTCAGAGGGAAGGCGAGTAGTCTTCGCCGGAAGCTCCGTCCTAATCTTCCTCCTCACCTTGCTGGTTCCGGAGGGCCAGGGTCGTCTTACATGAATGACCCTTTCAGAATGCATAACCCCGGAGGGGCTCAGTATGGATCTTCGTCGGCTAATGCTAGTATGCTTAGCGATGACGGCGACACAATGAGCCTAGAAGAGCGCCTGCTGAATGACCACCATACCGGGCTTGACTTCAGTATAGAGACTGACAAGCGCCAGGCCATTCATGCACTTTCTCGATCAGCGGCTGGCCGTGACAAGGCCCGGGCACTCTTCGGCCCTGATGCTTTGGCTGGAGTCCCTCCTCTAACGGGCGGCCCTGAGCCTTTGCGGCCTGGCCCATCTGGAATTCGTGAAAGCATCGAGTCTTCTGGTCGTTCATCTGGAATTAGCCGCATCATCGACCACTAGCGATAGCTAATCTGTTGACATTTCCCCTTTTTCTTCACCTTGTCCTCTTTGCTCGATCTCCTGGTCTCTAATATTTTACGATTGCGATTCGATGGTGTATGCGGTTTGGTTTGATCTGGTTTTTTTGTGGCTTTTCTTCCGGTATGAGATTCAAGTACGGATTCCTCTTCTGCTCTTCTTAGAGACATGTTTATTATTCTCGTACATCGTACACTATTTTTCTTTATTTATCTTGGGCTGGACGGAACGAGGTTGGTTTCTCGTTTTTTTCTTTTTCCTGTTATTATTTCCCTGTTTTTTATTTCTATAGTTTTGTCTTGTTTTTTTATTATTACCTTTTCTCATTGACTTGGCGTGTACAACACCAAAAGGCGGGAGTTGTTTGCATTCTGCTGGTCTAGGTGTTGCTTGGCTTATTTTTCCCCATGAAACTTTGATAATACAAGTAGTATCACTAGACGTCTCTACTACGAGATTCTCATAGCATAGTTTGTGTCTAGTGCAACATTTGAGCCGATTTTTAATACAATATAAACAATATACCCAATATCTTCATAGCTCTATAGCTCCATAGCTCCATAAGATTAATGAATTAAAAAAAAACCCCAAAAACAATGTACCCTTATAAGATATTTTGTCTGATCTTGCCTTGACGTGACGTCTTGTGTAGGAGTCATGCTTTTATTAACAGTGTAATATCAAATGCATACTGTGCGCAACAACTATAGAGGCAAGTACAGGATGGATATGCAACATGTTCAAACTACATAGACTACAAAATCAGAGTATTCAGATATGAGGATGTAGATCTCGTCAATGAAACGACGGCCAGATGAGTGAATTAGTTTCCGGAAATCGTGATCAAAATGCGGATCAGAAGTTTTATCTTTGGGGCGCTCAGAAGAAGCCAAAATGGCCCAGCTGCCAATGATGCCGCAGATCGAAGAAGAAAAACCTCAGTTTTTCAACAGTCCCGAGCAGACACCTGACAACTGAAGCGCCCCAGTCCATCTGAAGAAAAAAAAAAAAAGAAGAAGAGAGACGAAGACTAGACAAAAGCTGCGCGAAAAAAGCTTTTGAAGACCCGAGCTATTGTGGGGCATGGTTGAAATGGGGACGTATCTGTCACGTGGGTAGACATGTGACCTAGAAATAAGTGTGGATAAGCTTGGATCAGTCGCTCTTGTAATCTAGTCGCAATGATTGGCTGTCTTTGAGCCGAGGAAACCGGGAACGCACTTTGACCCACAAGCCAAAAAGCAAGGCACTGTTGAATCGAAGAAGAGAAGCCGGCTGGCTTTTTGGAATAAGAGCGACAAAATAATAGAAACTTTAGAGGTTAGGACAAGACCCCAGAATTTTGGCTTAGCCAAGTAAATCAAACATAAAGCTCTTTAGCAGCTTAGTTGATCCGAAGCCAGCCAAAACAGGTCCCCAGCGGTCTTTTTTTTGAGCGTGTGACAGCCCTTGTCAATTTTTGGTCTACCAGCGAAACGAACCGGAATCGTGCATTTCAATTTAGTTCATCTTCAGTCCCGGTCTTTATCTTCTCGATTCATTGTTTTGATTTTTGGAGTTCTCTTACCAAACCAACATCATTTGCTTCAATTATACACAGACTAACCTTCTAAATCTGTTCAAAATGGCTGCTCCGCGGATGGGTTTGACTGCTCTGCGCAGTAAGTTATTACTCCCCCAACACCTGCAATATGAATTATAATCACCAACCTGTGTTCCGAAACTATCCCGATTATGAACCGGCTTCTCTTCTACCGATCCAAGATCATCTGACGACCTCGACTATTGCCATTGGATGCATTGCAACTCGGACGGTAATACTAGCTCTCGAGAAAGCTACTATATGGCACCGTACCTGTAATTATCGACAATTGACTGCAGCCCACGATGCGCTTACTATATCGAGACAATCCGAGGTCTTTGACAAGCTCTTGGTCGTGCGACACACGCTCAATTTCAACAATGGCAACTCGAAATGCTCTTGGCCTGTAGTAAACAAAGCTCTCCTCATAATTGGAAATAGAACGAAACACAATGGGATACCTATCAATCTACCGATCCAATTACTAACCCGTCACGCCTCCCATAGCTTCGATGCGCCCTAGCGTTGGCATCACTAACAACCGCCTTCCTCAAATTCTTCTAGCTTCGGCTTTCTCTACTTCCTCCTCTCGGTGTGTTTCACTCACTCTTAGATATCATGGTATCTCGGGCCGCTAAGTTGGCCCTTCCTTCGTCACCAAGCTCGAATGGCACCGCCAGACCCCGAACGTTCCCCATATCCAGCCGGCCTAACCACCGGACCCTACCCACGGCCATTGACTATTGCTACCACGTTCCTTCTTTAGCTAACCACCTGTATAATATTCACAGCTCCGCTATCATCGAAAAGGCTACCCAGGCACAGGCCCAGGACATTCTAGCCAACCAGCGTTTGCAGCGTCCCGTGTCGCCTCATCTGACTATCTACCAGCCGGCACAAACCTTCTTCACTCCCTCGATCTGGCACCGCGTGACTGGCAGTCTTCTGTCTGGCCCCCTATACCTCTTCGGCACTGCGTACTTGGCGGCGCCGCTGCTAGGCTGGCACCTTGAGTCGGCGTCTCTAGTAGCTTTCGCTGCTGGTCTGCCATTGGCTGTCAAGGGCGGCCTTAAGTTCTTCTTTGGCTTCCCTTTCATCTTCCACTTCATCAACGGCATTAGACATCTGACTTACGATGTTCTTCTGGGCTTCTCCAAGTCTCAGATCAAGAAGTTCGATGTTCTGATTTGGTCTTCATCGACCATCCTTGCTGCCTACATCGCTTTCTTCTACTAAGCCCATACCTTCACCGGTAGGAAATATAGAATAATGTTTTCGTTTGTCGTCTTTTTTGTTTGTCTTGTTTTGTTCCATGTACGTATGTGATGTTAGACAGAGGCGAGTCATAAAACAATGACTGGCCCTTTGTTCTATCACCACTTAGTTTACTCCAAGGGCGTTCCTTGCTTGTTATCACCCCCATTGTCTTCATTTTATCACTTTCTTTTCTTGTCATGGTTGGGTTCATCTAGAATTCAGAAGATATATAGCAATCACGTTATGGTTCAACCAGTCAAACACCAGAAATTTCCACATATTTCGTGGGATTCAAAACGTGGGAGCAATTCAGAAAAAGGAAAAAAAAATATAAAGAAAAAGAACATCTCTTTCTATTATTGACGATTTGATATTAACCTACCATTGAGATGACAGCAAAAAGGATAACTGAATCCGAGCTTGTTTCATGGACTGATGTGTGAACCCTCGAAGAATTAAACCACCTTATAGATAACGCCTGATGATATACTAAACAGAGAAAGTCAAGATGAATAAATGGTCGTGCTAGAAAAAAAAGATAGCACGAACCCAAACCATAAAAGAAAATTATGAAGAAGAAAAAAGAAAAGATAACCAAACAAGCATCGCACCCAAAACCACTTCGTGAGCCAAGATTTTATCCACCAAAGTCATAACATGTTTACACAAAGATATATCTTAGTCGATGTACCGTGCATCCAGTACCAACTTGTTCAGACGATGATTACCTAGTTGCAATACCCGCTCACCGATGTTTTTACCGAGGAACTCAATGATATCATTTGCCTGAGATGCTTCACCATTTGTGCCGTTTGTTTCAACGCTGATTTCTGAGCCGGTGATCGACTGTACGGTCTGAACTATAGCGCCTAGTAGCATCTCGTAGTCAATAGAGCGCTCAGGACCCTTTTCTTTGAGAGGCACTAGGACAGCGGAGTCGAAGTCCCGAAGGGTTTTGAGGACCAGGATACGGATAGATTCGGGGCCGCCTGCAGCAGCAAGACCTAGAATCGCACCGTAAAGCACGGGTATAGGCTTGCTGGGGTCTAGAAAGTACTTCAAGCAAGTGCGCGTCAACTTGGGACGCAGAAGGTGGTTGGATGTGGCATATCGGGCAGCAAGCTTGCCGACTAGTGAAGCTGCGAATTCGCGTAGGTGGTACTGGGCGCTAGTGCTAGCCATTGAATCTTCGGCCCCCAGCTTACGGGCCATCAGACACGTGAGCACTGGCGACGAGATAGGGCTGGCGTACGGGTCGAGGAATAACGAGGTGTTGGATATGAGTGCATTGGTCAACTCCATCATCTGACGCAACACAAAGAGGTCATCCAGGCGGTGGGTGACCTGGTTAGCGATATAGTTGATGAAGTACGGCACCAGTTGGTGCAAGCCCGGGTCGTCGCGGACAGAGGCTAGAGCAGCTTGGCGTAGCCGCTCGACTTCTTCATCGTTAGTCTCGTCGAGAATAGCGGCTTGAATCTTGTCGAAGTAGAGGACCATCTCCTTGCTAATAACGTGCTTAACGGATGGCTTGAGAGGGGCGCCGTCGTTTCCGGCTAGTGCTGAGAGCGCTGGGTTAGCGCCAGTGCCCTTGGGAACAAGTTCGTGGGAGCGCGATTCGGAGAAGACGGGGTTCTGGGGTATGGCTGGTTGGACGCCTTCGATAGCGAGCCAGTGTGCTATACAAAGAATATTGCTGGTTAGTATTCCGTTCAAAATCTTTTCCTGCTGCGGTTCATCTGAAGCTATAACAAATTTAGAAGCATACCGGTGAACATGGTATCGCGGGGCACTTTGGGTAGCGGCGCGTTGATCAACTTTTCGAAATCCACCTCCTCGTCCTCGATATAGTACAGTGGCTGACCAGGGCCGAGACTGGCTTCACCATAGCGTAGAGGCCGCGTCGAATCGTAGCCGTAGAGTGGCTCAACATCCAAGATCTTGAGGGCTAGAGAAACATCGCTGACCGTCAAAGACGTGCGCCCACATGCGCGCATGAAGCGCAGCGCCTCTATAATGACCTGGCCAAGGCGGTACTCAGCATCTTGCGTCAGAGTTCGCAACGCTTCTTCGCCAATGTTGGAGATTCCGACAGACTCGGCTACGTCGCGCACATTCTCCGAGTTCCATAGCAGCTTGGGCTCTTCGCCGGCCATGGTTGTGGGTGGCCGATGGGCTATATTGAATCGATGTAGTAGTCTGAAATGGTCGGGTTATGATGTGTGACTGATGGTAGGTTGGGCGGTGAAAGGTGTCGTTTGGAACGGCAGGTTAAACGGCGTGGAGGAAATAAAGCTCAATTATGTTCCAAGATGATATTTTATGGGCAGATCGTTTAAAGTGAACTTCTCAACTCATGGCCACTTTAAGCTTGGTACTGTCTTTGCCTATGGTGGGAGGAATTATGGCTTGCGAGGCTGGATTTGGAGCGCTGATTTATTCAACAGTGCCAACTTATTTGTGGGTCCATGAATGTACTGGCATTCATAGTTATTGTTGATTTAGCACCATGTCACTCACTTACAAGCACTTTGACCAGAAAAACATATTGTATGGCAAAATAAATTGAAAGATAATAAAACGACTTTTAACTACGAATACTTGTCAAACATGCTGTTACTTACTTTATGTACATACTGCCTACTGAAATGATTCACCAAAGCGGCGCAGTATACTGATTTCGTGGGAGAGGCCTTCAAACCTGCTGCACTTCCGCAAAGTTGTTCTGTTGTTCCTGTGCGACCTCTGAATCTTCCTCTGGGACGCCAATGTTGCTTACAATCACAAGCGCGCCTACATAAAGCCCGGCAGCCAGCAAAAACGGTAATCCCGGCCAATCACCGCCCAGCTTAAGGCCCAGTCGGTATAGAGCACCCATAACAGGGCTAGCTAGAACGATGCCTACGCCCTCCAGGAAGCCAATAAGGGAATATAATACAGCATTGTTGTGGGGCACCATAGATGTCATGAGGCCACGGACAAATATCGAGTATCCGAATCCAAATGCTGATAGAGCAACACCACTAAATAGACACACAGACTGCGACGCTCGCGCAACGACACATATTCCGATGATCTTGAAGGCCATGCTGACACGAGCAAGAATGAGATCTTTGGTCCGTGGGCCAACGAAGCCGAGTAAAACCTTGGTTGCAGTTGGAAGCACGATCAAGAGTAGAGTGAGACTGCATGCTGACTGTACACTGACCAACAAACCAGCCTAGCAATATAAAGTCGAGTTAGTATGTGTTGCTGGTCAGCTAGTTAGTTGATGAAGATTTAGAACTTACCTTTCCCCATGACCATTTGAATTTGTTTGTCACAAACTGGAGTAAAACAACCTGCGAGTCGCCAAACGTCACGAGAACCGTACTGATGAGCATGAGGCCAACCTGGCGTTCTCGGCTAGCCAGTAAGTGTAAGAATTCTTTGAAGCGGCCAAGATCTGCCCTAGTAGATAAGACAAGATCTTGCCAGTGGGTGGAATGGGATGTGTGCTCGGGCGGCGGTGACAACGCTAAATCGGCCTCTGACCGGGTTTCTGGCATGTAGAATCCGAATAGACTAAGAAGGGTCATGGTGATTATGCCAACGTAGATAGTCACCCATGTTCCGATTCTTATCAGACAAAAGGTGATTCCACCACCAATAAGACTGCCACCCATGAGAGAGGCACCAAGCCAAGAGAAGGCAACTGATCGCTCGCTAGGGTCACAGACATCGGCAACGATTGTGTATAGCATGGTGGGAAACATTGCAATACCGCCCCCGAGAAGACCAAATAGTGCAGAACCCCATACTAAACGGAGATTAACAAGCCCCGGAAGCGAACCTATATCCAGTCCAGAGGTCAGTAAGATAGTACGGCAAATAGTACGTGCCATGAAGCAGTCACTTACATATTATAGCGATATATATGTTGGAAAATGTCACGCCTAGCAAAGATGTACCCAATACCATATTGCGGCCATATCTATCTGCTGCTAATCCACATGGAACTGACATGATAAGGCATGGAACCAGGCTGAACACTACAGCCCAGGACTGGATAATCGATAGTTCGTTCTGAACCTCTTGGTCCTTGCACTGGGTTGCAATTCCGAGATTAGCCATTGTTCGACAGAGAAACTCTTCCTGAGCTTGGACAAGAGATGTGCTCATGATAGCGAGGTTAATCATAGTGATGAGCATGAATAGGCAGCATAGGCCGATGATGAAATGGCGCCGGGAGCGGGGCAGCGCACCCGGAGACCCTAAAACTCTGTCATTTCTAGGCCTGAGAAGAGGCTCCGTTTCTAAAGTTGTCATAACCAACAATCCAAAGCATTCCCTCGGAATAGTGAGAAGCCACGGAAACTTATTCGTAGAATATCTAAAATGACGGTTCAAAGGGTCTAGTAAAGCTAGGTTTAGGGGTTTATTCAGCAGATAAAGATATGGCAAAGAGGAGTTGCCGGTATCTCACTGCCTGCCATTAACAGATGTCTCATACAAAGCGTTGATATAAGCAAACAAAAAGAAAAGACAAGCAACTGTCACAAGGTGAGGAATCAACCCACAATGTTAGTGAAGAAACAAACGACCATCAAGAAGAGATTGAAATTCACAAACAGAAAACAATGCCTAGAGCAAGTCTGGCAGATATCAATCCGTGGCGCAATAGAGCACGCTAGTTTTGAAACTAGGAACACATTATTTTAGACTATTTGCCTCAAGACTGACTAGAAACTTGTGCTAGAAGCGTACCTTTAGCAAGTCAGTCAGGTTCTATCTGTCCGGCGGCCGTTCTAACATGGCATAGCGGCATTCCCTTGGTCCTTTTCACTACACTAGAAAACTAAATATGTGTCAAGTTTTTCTCGGGTAGAAAACAGAAATGGTTTGAGACTTCATGATTATTTCCTAGGGATCCTCGTTGTCCACACTGTAGAACAGAGGGACCTGAGGAAGTTGGCAACTTTGCGTCCCTTTGAGGCACATGTCTCCACATGTTTGGTAAATATAAGTTCAGGGTCTAGTCAGAAACCAAGCCATCTCATATCTTTTTGGGTGGATGGCCACTCCTCCAATCTTTATGGATGGGTGAGGCTTTGACCAGGCTTTTGTGAAGTCAATCGCTTTGGTTTTGTGTGGGGCAAACTCAACTCCGTTTTCTTTATTCTTTTGGCCACATCTGGCTAAATATGCAGACGAGGACAATGTCTTTCCAGAAGTTAAGATGGCAACATAATCAGCGTAACTGAAGCAGTTGTTGGAGCTGACGAGGGGTTGAATGAACAGCATGAAGAGGATGGGCGATATGGGAGAGCCTTGGGGGACTCCGCACGATATGTCTTTTTCCGAGAATCTTGCTATGCCGGCATTTTCTGTTTGTGGCCCATTTTATCGAGTTTGCCAGCCTTGTTCACGGAGGCGGCATTGGAGCTGCCGGTGAGAATGGCGTCAAAGGCTCCTTTGACATCCATGGCCACCAGAGTGCAGGCCTTTCACTCGCTCCAGTTATTCTCTATATCATGGATGACACAGGCCACAAGGTCTGTCGCACTCCGTTTCGGGAGGGCTCCAAACTGTTGTGGGTGAAGGATAGAGTTCTCGATAGCCGAATGGGCGATCTTTCTAGCGATTAGCCGTTCCAGCCCTTTGCCAAGACAGGGCAGGAGGGCAATGGGTCGCCAAGAACTGGGGAGAGACGGGTCTTTGTCGGGTTTGGGGATGATCACTATTTCAGCGACTTTGAAGGCCGCTGGGTGGTGTCCCCATGTTATGCACAAATTAAAGAGCAGAGTTACGAATGGCTCCAGGTCATCCCAGAGGGCTTTCAAAATGGTAACGGAAATGCCATCCCGGCCTGGGGTGGCGTTTTTCGCACCGATGACTGCTCTCCGGACTTCCGTTGGGTTGGGGCCGAGATCTAGCTCAATGTTGCGCAGAGGTGATGAGTGGAAAGAGGACGGATCCAGGTCCTTAGAAAGGTCTCCACGATTGAGGGGATGCTTTGCCAGGAGGTCCATCTTTTCCAGAGGGGAGGTAGCTGTCGTGTCGTTGTCTCGGAGTGGGGGGCTACCCAAGGAGTTGTTGGGATGCCTCCATCTAGCCATAAGCTTTCAGGGTTGTTGGCATCCGCAATTTTTTGTCTCAAAAGGGATCTCTTTGCATGCCTCACAACATTTCGAATATGCAAGGCAAAAGCTTGATGTGATGAGTGCGTCTTTGTACTCTCCAATGGCTTCATTGCACTCTTCATCCCACCACGGAATGCCTCTGCGAGGTGACTTCGTCCGGCGGGGCATGGTAGCAGCAAGGGCTGCATCAATGTCTATAGTTTGATTAACCTCTGTGTAGTGACGGGTATGATGATGATGATTTTATTTATAGTCTAGAGATTTATCTAAGAGCTCCTTTTCGACTCCGGGCGAGGCCGTGTTTTCTGGCACCAGTTTTCTATGTTCCTAGTATCCGGGACTGCTCAGACTAGACTGGCATCCATCCCTTTTACAGTAGCAACGCCTACGTCTCCTTTTAAAGCAAAAACAAAAAGAAAAGAAAAATCATTATGAATACTAATGAGACAAAGGAAAAAGAAGAGAGGTTTCCATGATCCTCAACCCTACTCTCTCTGCAGTGGCTGTGCCTGTTTTTGTGCCTTTTTTGCCAGTGTTCTTCTACCTTTCGTGGTCATGAGTAGTTTTTTGGTGAATACTCTGCCCCAAGGTTTCAGCCTTTTGCGACAAGTCCAAATGTGGGTCCTTTCCTTGCCACACCTGTGGAATTCCATTGTGGCGTTCTCGTGGCCAAACCTCTCATGATATCTGTGAAGTCACCATGATCAGAGAGTGCGGTCAGTACCTGTCCTTGACTGATTCTTGTCCCCCCAGGTATGGCGACTTCACCTGGAGAGGGAAACCCCATTTCTCGCCTCTCCATGTGATAGCTGCCTGCTCGTAGAACCATTCTTTAAACTTTGCCTGTTTATGTTCCCTGAACCACCTGTAAATAGACATGGAGTGTTCCGGAGTGCATTTGGCCGAGCCTTTTGCTAGTGCATCGGCTCTCTCATTACCGCCGATTCCCTTGTGCCCGGGGGTCCAGATGGAGTAGACCTTTTCTGCCTATCAGCCCATTTTTCAATGTCTAAATAAGCTTCTTGGCCTCGACAATTGCCTCCTGTGGTGTAGTGACGGGTATTTATTTATTTTATTTATTTATCGTTTTACGTCTTTATGTAGATCACGTGGATCCGACCCTAGTGGATCTTTAGACGTCGAGAAACCCTAATGGTCCTCAAAGATCCCCTCATAATAGAGGTCCGAACTAAAAAAGTAAAACAGAAAAACACAGAAAGCAAGAACAAATGAAGTGCAAAGCACAACACAAGAAGAGCCGGAAATGTCGGGCAACTGGAACCTTCAAAGTATTGCCCTCCGAGTGTGAGTGTGGATCTCTGAGTAGCAGAGATGAGGCTCGGGAGACCAGCGATTACGAAAAAGTGTAGAGAAAAGGGTGTTCGGTCGTTGGTGAGAATGACCCTCGAGAGGGGAAGAAACAGGCTCAAGACCTCACAAAGCGGTGCATCCTGAAATAAATCAATGAATGGACAGCGACATTGGTGATATGTGCTGGTCGCTCTTAAAAACCCATGACGAAGGGGAATTTTTCGTCTTTGGACAAAGGAGGAGGCACCTTAAACTCAAAGATACCCCCCCCGAAGGTTGTAGGAGGGAAGGTTCGTAGTAGAAGATTTCTGGTAACTCATATGCTAGGGTTAGGGTATATATATCGGTAACCATGTTTGTGTAATAGTCCATCATTTGTATCTGCTAACCTTAATGAGTAACAATCAATAAAAGTTCACTTGAATACTTTATATAAAGAATAAGTGCCAAGATGCTGAGTGCAACATAAGTCATGCCTGGGCTCTAAATCCGGGATGGTGTATATTTGTAAGCCTCTAGAGTCTACAATAGTTTACATTTCTCCCAAGCACTTTCTTGTGCTTATCACATTTGATATAGCTTTGTGCTATGGCGTATAAATACCCGCGGAACAATGTAACAAAGAGGAGATAACGAATGTTAAGTACGACTTAAACTCTATGTCGGTCCTCGGTTGACTCTGATTCTTTGGCTCACGTCGTATCTTATTGGCATATTAATAGCAGCGCAAAGAAGCTTAATGATCAATAAGTAAGGGCTTCTATATGCAAAGCCGAGCCTTAGACGCGAAAGTCGCTTGACGAGACAGCCTTTGACTAGATTTACATGACCTAGCCAATACTTCAACTAGCATGAATTGTCTAGATATATCGAAATATTACGGCTTGACAAATATTAAAATGGTCTTTGATATTACTAGATTCCTCTTCCCAACACGTGGAATTTCCCTGCTTACAATTCTACTTACAAAACAATATTCTCTTCGGGCTAGATATGTGCGTGCAATTAAGCAGCAATGCCGGCCTTCCGCCTTTAGTTTGTCCGCAATAGCGAGGTTGTAAATATGTAGTAGGGCGAGTTAAAAGCGGCAACGTTACTAAAACAGGAAAGTGGCTTTCCGGGCGGCTACTCTGGTTCGGAGTTATGATTGGCTCGATAGCAGGCTTGGAGCTGTTTCCCGCCAGTATATATCTTGCTAGTACCGAAACAGCAGTTGCAAGTCATGAGAAATGGAGCATTGGAGCAAGATGTAAGACTGACTCCACTTGTATATGCAGGAAGTTGCCTTTAGAGATCGAAAGTTCAATCAGCTGAAAGTATTTCAATGATCGATTTTGCTAGTATTAAATAAACCTCTTCTTCCCAACCTTATCCGACTCCATCCTCATCCAACTCAAACTTCATCACCACCTTCATTAGCATCACGTAGCTAAACATCAATCATCAAATAATTCTATCAATCCATCATGGCTCCCAAGGTTCTTATTGTTCTGACCTCGTTCGGCAGAATCGAGGCGATGGACCGTCCCACTGGCTGGTTCCTGGTGAGTTTACATTTCTTGTCTTCTAGCTCCTCTCCCCCTGTCATTTGCTAACTAGCTTTGTTACCTCTAGCCTGAGCTCGCCCACCCCTACGATGAGCTTGAGGGTAAGGTTGAGATGGTCTTCGCCTCGCCCAACGGCGGTAATGCCCCTCTCGATCCCGGCTCCGTCAAGACCTTCCAGGACGACTCATCGCAAAACTTCTTCAAGAACCACAAAGATAAGTGGGAGAACACCGAGAAGCTGTCTACCTTTGTTGGCCGCTCTTCCGAGTTCGCCGCCATCTTTTACCCCGGTGGTCACGGCCCCATGTTCGATCTGGCTACCGACGCTTCCTCCATTGCCTTGATTGCTGAATTCTACGCTGCTGGAAAGCCCGTTGCTGCCGTATGCCACGGCCCTGGTGTTCTTGTCAACGTCAAGGGTGCTGATGGTGAGCCCATCGTCAAGGGCAAGAATGTCACCGGCTTTTCCAACTCTGAGGAGGATATCGCTGGATACACTCCTTACATGCCTTTCATGCTGGAGACTGAGATGAAGAACAAAGGTGCCAACTACAGCAAGGCCGCTGCTGACTGGGGTGAAAAAGTTGTTGTTGATGGCAACCTCATCACTGGCCAGAACCCCGCGTCTGCCAAGCCTATTGGCCAGGCTTTGCTTAAGGCCCTGAACCTGTAAACTCATCTATGGGAATACACTTTCATCTGTATTGATATCATGAAAAGTAGCTCTAAAATTTTATACTAGTAAACACAAAGAGCACATGTCATAGCCACCTAAATCGATACTTGTAAGCTGAGAAAAAGAAAAAGAAAAATTGATTTATGACCTCAATAGGAATCGTGTTATCGTTAAGAAGTAACATATAAAGGCGTGTAAAGATAACGATAAAAGAATAACACCTGAGATGACAATATAACCAGGAAGATACACTCTGGAAGATGCAGAAAGTAGGAGCAAAAAAACAAAAAGACGAAAAGAAACCCCAGTAGATGCCCACCCTAAAAAACTAAAGAGAATAACCAGAATAAAATAACTTTACAGTGAAGAAAACAAAGAAAACGCTCCCCATGCACAGCTTCTATAGCACACTGATATCCAATTTCTTATCTACGGCCACGGCCACGGCCACCCATACCTGGCATACCACCCATACCGCCCATGCCGCCCATGCCGCCCATGCCACCCATTTGCTGCATCATTTGTTGCATCTGCTGCATGTTTGGCATGCCACCACCACCACCAGCACCGCCGCCGCCGCCGCCGAACATGCCCATCAAGCTGCCCAGATCTGGCATGCCACCCATACCACCCAGACCGGGCATGCCGCCAGCACCAGCCCCAGCACCACCGCCCATAGAAGCCATACGCTTCTGCATCGCTGCCATTTGACCCTTGGTGGCGCCGCCCATGGCGTTTTGGGCACGTTGGAGATTCTTCATGTTACCGCCCATCTTCTTAGCCATGCCCGCCATCATACGCTGTTGAGTGAGTAAATCCTCGACTTCACGGACAGATGTACCGGAGCCACGGGCGATGCGCGTCAAACGTGTGGGCTGCTCAACAATGATTTTTCCATCAGAGTCCAGCTCAGCTTCGGTCATAGAATCGCAGATATAGATCATTCTCTTGAGTTTGAGGGCGCCTTCTTGGTCGTCCATGCCCTGCATTAGGTTGCCCATACCAGGAATCATGCCGGCCATCTTGGAAAGAGGTCCCATCTTCATGATATTGGAAAGTTGGTCGCGGAGATCGCGGACAGTGAAGATACCCTCCTGGATGTGTTTCATGGTGTCTTTTTGATCAAGGTTCAGATTTTGAACATGCTCAACAAGGCCCATGATGTCACCCATGCCAAGCAACTTCTGAATAAAGCTTTGTGGCACGAAGCGTTCAAAGTCGAGCATGTGCTCACCAGTACCAATGAAAACAATTGGTGTGTTCGTAGCGGCAACAGCAGAAATGGCACCACCACCAGAAGCGTTACCATCAGTCTTGGTAATGATGATAGCACCAAAGTCGGCAGCCTCCTTGAAAGCGAGAGCCTGGGCCTCAGCAGCCTGACCGATGGAAGAATCGAGCACCATGATGGTCTCGTCAGGCTGGATGACGGTCTGGATATCCATCATTTCTTGGAACAGAGCAGATTCTTGTCTGTGGCGACCAGAGGTATCAACGATGATGACCTCAAACTTCTCCTTGCGGAACTTTTGCACACCGTCGCGTGCAACTACGGCAGGATCAGTCTCCGTCAGAGAACCGTAGTATGGGATTTTGGCCTTTATCGCATTCTGCTTCAGCTGGTCAAAAGCACCGGCACGGAAGGTATCAGCACAGACAAGACACGCCTTGAAGCCACGGGATTGGTAGTGTCTAGCCAGCTTGGTGCACGTCGTTGTCTTACCGGCACCCTGTAGACCGACAAACATGATGACGTTGGACTTGCCCTTCTTGACCTTAAAGGGCTCGGCATGTGGATCGACCAGCTTCACTAGTTCATCGAAAACGGTCTTTTGGATGAATCGTTTTTTATTGACAGCATTGGGGAGCTCTTTGAAGTTGACACTTGATCGGATAGATTTGCGCAGCTGGCCAACAAGACGCACATTTACATCGGCTTCAAGAAGGGCGCCGCAGATCTCCTTGACCATGTCCTCGAAAGCCTATATATGGGTAGTTGGTTAGTATGATACGCCGTCAACCTAAGAGGTTTCCCATTCTTGGAAGGCAGTACCTGTTCGTCGACATTTGGCTCACGGGTCAAATTGTTGACAGCCGTATTGATGCGGCGACCTAGATCTTGCAAAACCATAGCGTGGGGCGTAAAGGTAGAGCGATTGTGTCTTCAATGTGACCGATATCTCCGAGCGGTCCGGAGTAGAATCGTGAAAGCGCTTGTTATTTAGGCTTGTATTAGGGGTCTGCGTATTTCCGATTGAATAGTGTAGAAGTGGCCGCTAGAAATAGGATGTAGCAATGTTTTTGAAGGCGTTTAAGAATATTACCGATGCCATTCATTAAGGTGAACATCGCAATGTGCGACCATCCAAGCAGTGAGTGCATAAGCAAGCTTTAGCGGGGCAAAGGCTGACAGACATTTTTAAGCTTAGACAGCTGCTCACAGCCGTATGGCATCTCATGTTACACAGTCTTGAAGAACAGAGACATTTACATATGTACTTGGCATAAATCTGTGTGGCTAAACTTCGGACGATCTAGTACTTGTTTGTGTTCCAACACACAAAATGATAAAATTATCTTATACATGAGTTAATAGCCACTATCTACACGATCCATATACAATGTGCCTTTGACTCACTTCAACTGTAGATTCGTGTATCCTATGTAATTGATACAGATTGCTTCGTGTATTCTGTATAAAGTTTTATATGACTAGAGGCCCAACATCGTCCAATACTATCATATTCTATTCAAGAGCTTAAGTTAGCTGATCCATAAAGGCAAAGAAATATCGGCCGTCCACATCAAGTCAGAGTTTGCATACAGCCAGTACCATTCAAAGGATTAAAAGTTTTCACCGTCTATAATTCGGCTGGTTCCAACCCTCTCAGCAACCAACTTAACCCAAATAATTTCTCCCCCTAATCATCATTTGTGCAAGCATTCACTCTTCTAGGTCATATTCACATACTTGTACCTTAACTCGCTAAAACTTAAACCTTCGATACAACTACTGCTTAACCCTAAATAGACCATCATGTCCCAGCATCGCCTTCCTCTATCCAACCTGGACATCCAGCCTAAATACGGCCTCTACCCAGCTTCTGCTCGCAGAGAACCTGGCCGCCATGTTACTGCTCAAATGGCTGCCCGGCCGTCTCTGACTCGCCGTCTCACACCACGGCCCCGCGGCTTGGCCTTTGAGGGCATCTGGTCAGACTTCATTAACACCATCCGAAGTTTCTCGTAAGCGCCTGCTAGTCTCGAAAACCTCACTCTTTCTTTCATGATATCTTCATCGAGAGATAATGGGTCTGCGTTTGTTATACCGAGTTTCCGGCAACTTCACTTGAATTGTGGTTTTATCATTGGTTCTTTTTTCGAACGGCGTTCTTATATCCCGGATGAAAGCATTCCCGGCAGCACGGTGTCTTCTCAAACCTTTCTTCACTAATGGGGCGTTTCAAAAGTTATTCTTTGGAGATTTATCTTGTTTATTCGTTAATTCGTGTGTCGAGGACTATTTACTTATTTATATGTTGTTATGACTTGACTTCGTCTCGTTTATCTCAATGATGACCGTGGGGTCATTGTTATCTACCCATTTGCATTGGCCATTATAGCCAGATCCGTGCAAGGAACCCCATTTAATTCCCTTCGTGTTCCTTATATGTTTCCTGTATCTGTAGCCGTGTAACTCTATTGTTACCAACTCGTATCGTGTCCTTGTTTAGTTTGTCCTTGAACCGATGCTCTCACGTTGAACGTATCGGACCAAGAGCACCAGCTATTATGACCCATCAAAGCTGGTATTAAGCCCATGGGCTCTTACATAATATGAGTCTTTGGCTGATTTGGGGCAAATGGGTTGAAGTTCTTCCAGGCGGCCTTGACAGACGGCCCGCAGTGGGAGAAGTCAAGCGACTTCTTTTCACGCTTAGGAGCTTTGGGTGTTCGAATGAGGATCACTAAGTTCATCTTCGGCCAGTGCTCAAACGACCGCACACCGAGCTTATCGACGCGGTCTAGCGTATCTTCGTACACAATAGCACCGGCCTCGTCGAAACCAAACTTGCGATAAACCGGGTAGCCCTTCTTAGTCGATTCGAGGTAGATGGGTAGACTGTTCTCGTCAGCCTGCTTGATTCCCCATTCCATGAGACTCGACGAGAGGCCTTGGCCTTGGTGTGAGCAGCAGACTGCAATGAGGCTCAGGAAGAGATGCGGTCTATCGCTGTGTGTCCGCTCGCGGCTCTTATCGATCTCTTCAAAGAACCACTCGGCCACATCACTGTTCGATCGCGGAAGGCATGGTGGTGGAGTATGAGGCTGTGGTTGTTCGTCAACACGAAAGCCGTTGCGATGGTAAGACCACTTAGCAAATGCAATGACGTCTCCCTGAAGGTTTTCGACTACCCGTACGTAGTAAACGTCTTTCTCCTCCAGCCAGTGGCGTGCTTCGTGCTCCCACCATTCCTGGCCGGCATTGCGCTCCTTCTCCGGGAAACAGTACTGGCGCGGAGTACTATCGTTGAAGGCATCAAAATATACGTTGGCTAAAGCCTTTTCGTCGCCAAGGGTGGCCCAACGGTCGACATAACCGTGCGGCATATTTGAAGGTTGAAAGTTCATACTGAGTTCCATAGGTAGATAGACAATCCTCATCTTCTATGGGCAGTAAACCTTGGTAAAAGGGCCAGCAGTAAGCTGTGTTCGTCGAGAAAGCCAAACTTCAAGTAGGAGCTTTCTTAAGAACAGAATACTTCGGGGCGTGGGTTTCAGTCTGCTGTCGATATCAGAAATGGGTGGCTCCTCCCAATCAAGTCTCGGTACTTGTTAAATAAGGACTCTTCGCGATTACGCAGAATGAGTCCCCAAGCGAAGATCACGAAACTCTTGAGCTAGATGAGTAAACAAGAAAGTCGCGATTCTAGAGAATGGAAAAACTTTCACGGAACTGCCGTAGTTGAGAGGTCAAAAGTACACACTCCTAACGTGGTACCCGACAACGAAAGCGCTGCCAGAGAACAGGGAGAGAACGAGACCGGAAAATGAAGTTGCTGTCCTGGTATAAAGAGAATCTTGAACATATCTAAGAAACTCAGCAACCAGAGATAGACAGTGCCAGAGTTCAAATGCCGGTAGGTGGGAACGGAGATAAGATAGAAAGATGCAAGTCTAGGTTCCAAGAATCAGCACGTTGAACCGGCAAAGTTGGTATATTGAAAATAAAAGACGAAGCAGAAAAGGAAAAAAAGGTATGCTTGCTCAAGAGGTAGAGACTGGAAGCAAGAACCGAGTCAGTTTAGCATAAGTATAGACAGATGGGTGAAAAAAAAACATTGAAGAGGAAAATGGGAAAAGAAAGAAAGAGAAGAGGAAAAAGAATGAGCAAGATATAATTATATGAAGACCTCGCCGACAACCTACCTGGGCTTTAAGTAGAATCAAAGGCGGGTTACGTTATTTGGGATGGGACTTAACAATACATCTAGCCATGTACTCTAGAAAGGAAAGTACAACTTAACTAACCTTACATAAAACGGTTCAACATGGCCAAAGTAGAATTACGGTATCTATTTTGCGTAGAAACGGCACTAAACCGGGAAACTAGACTAGACTACAACTAAACTAGACTTGGATTTGTATTTCGGTGTGGCAGCTTTTTTACTACCTTGCTCGTTCATTTTTCAAGTCTTCCAAATCTTGTGGGTATAAAGCGTAAGGATTAAGCGGCAGATAAATTCAAGATATTTTGTCCTTGTCTCTTTTCAGCTTAGTTTAGCATCCCAGAGACTTGTTCTGTTCTTATTCCTTTATCCATTCCTTGGGGGGAGGGGAGCAAAAAATCGAAATTTATTAATAGCTAAAGTCAAAACTCCAAGCCTAGCCAAGCCAGGAACTGGGAATTTCAATGTCAACTGGTGTAAGCACGCAAGAGCGCATATACAGAAAAATCGGGAGCGAGAGATTTCAAGACGACAACAGGCCTGTCTAGCTGGAAAGGAAAATAGAGCCATTTCATTCCTCAACTTTGTCGGTCTAATATAAGACAAGACTGAGATATATTCTGCTTGACCAGGCTAGAAAGAAGCTTGGACTTGGAGTGTGTGTGTCCGTGTGTTGAACGTTTGCTATGCTTACTCTACAACTTGTGAATATCCAGCCGCCGCTGCTGCAACTATCCACGGCCAAGCGGCCACTTTGACCTCAATATGTGCAGTCTATTAAGTTGCTTCTACATATGTACTCTTTTTATATTGCACTCCTTGAGCACTTATCATGTTCCTTTTTAGACACCAGTTGATGCTACTACAATATCGGCGCCTAAGCTTGGGTCTGTATCTGTATCTACGACTTGGGACCGAATATCAGACCTCCGTACTAACGATTTCTGAAGCCCAACCTTCAGGTTTTCGCTTGATCAGTGGTTTTCCTTCTGTTGCATGCACCATCTTTGTATGGACCTCGCATCACAACTGCAGTATTTACCGGTGGCTGATTTGATAACTTACATCAATTTTTATTCTTAGTCAGTTTAGTAGGCCAAATAGAAGGCAAGACAATCAAGGCGGCGGGCCGTTTACCCCAGAAGCCAGCCAGAGAGCGGAGCTACAACTTCCGCCGCCATTGTGACTTTGTTGCTGCTTCCTCCTGTAGGCAGGCATTATGGACGGGGTCAAACTTTGGGAGGCCTAGTACATTGTTATGTAGCTCGCTTCGTTCACCCCAAGGCGGTAAGTATATGAGAAAAGCAGATAGCATGCCCTGCTTGCCTAGTATGCAGTTGCCATGCAGCAGCGCTACGAACGAGAAGGCCCAAAGTCAGGGTACCCCAAGACCTCTAACGTTTGAGAAGCAGAGCTAGACCAAAGACAGCTATGAACTGCTTCTCTTGCCCTGAATCGATATGTCTGTGTATTAGAGCCTGAAAAACATAGCGCTGGGATCTTTCCGGTTTTCTTCTAAAAGGTTGCCTACTCATGCTTTCCTAGGAAAATAATTAGAAAGCAAAGAACGAGAAACACTCAAGAGCTCCAAAGCCAAGCAAGAAAACTGGTTTAGTATGCAGGGAACGGGAAATCATCATGCTCTGTGGGCAAAGGCTTTGGAAGATAGTGTATCATCCTGCCCAGAACGAGAAGCTCGGTGGAAACGCAAAAGAAGCAATAGAACGACGTGATTTCCAAGCCGAATACACGACGAAGAAGTCATCAACGTCGCAATTGCAACCCCTGGGCAGATCTACTATGTGCAAATACAACAAATATGTATGTATCCTTAATGTAGCTTTTCAAATGCATAAAAGATATCGGCGGGGATCTTAGCAACTAGATTTGTGTACATACATCACGAAGAAGGAAAGCACACACGCTTGAAAAGCGCACGAAGAACAAAAACAGGTTGTTTTTAATCGACAGAATAATATGCAAGGTTTATTCTCACATTTCAAACATTTTGTAGTCTAGCCGATGGAGGGTCTATATGTACTTACTTTAGATATACATATATGTATGTCACTCAAAGCGGAAGGCGCAATTATCAGAAGACTCGATATCAGAGAAACAAAGAAGGGAGACAAAGAGAAAAAGAGAAGCACAGTTGCCTTGATTTCCAGTATCCAGTAATTATGCTAACCATTGTTTAGCTGATAAAAGTTTCCACAGCCTTTTTTCCAAGTTGTTTCCACATTTACGTTCTATTTTTGTACACGAACAATAAACAATAGCCAATTGATTAATCTGACAGTTCTGTTGTTGGAAGGTACGCCATTAGAACGGATGAAACTTCTGGACGACACCTCTTCAACAACAACAAACAACACTAAGGAATAAAATTAAAGAAACAGGAACAAAAAGAAACTATCACGACAGAAAATTAAAGCAAAACAAATTGATCTCAACCCAAACGATTATCATAATTCCCAACTATTTAAGAGTAACGGCATTAACAGAAAAATTGTCAGAAAGGGGTGAGGTAAAGGAAGATATTAGGTGGGCCCTTGCGTCTTCCGAACCTCCATATCCTACTTTGGGCTAAGGCTTGCCCATTTGAGCCAAGCTGATCGGGGGTCAGGACGTAGTGGGATTATCAGTAAAGCTTTGGCAACGACGTGGGAGAGGGGCAAGGAAGAAGTTGCAGCGTATCTTCAATACCAGATAGCAGTAGAGATACTAAGAGTTGTATTGAGTTTTTTTTTTCCCCTCGGAGTTCTTGCTTCTATACCCCCCCCCCCCCCCCCCCAAAAAGAAAGAACGATCCCCGTAATATGTAAGATACGAGTTTAAGCTATGCCAGATGCATGCTATTACACTCACAGCCATATACAATTAAGAACAGACTGTTATATGGGCACATGTATGTACGAGTAGCCAAAGTGGCGAAGACATCTTTAGAAAATCCTCGCCACTATAACAGCGACGAGATATATATTGCATAATGGTGTGATGGCAGATAATCAAAGCAAACTACTTGTGTCTGTCCATAGATTTTCCAATTATCCGTAGCTAGTTATATCTACTTCTGCCTTGAGTGAAAATTAGAAAAGGTCTGTCTGTGATGTCAACAAAAGGTACTAAGATTTTAGTCGTAGAATGAGTGTTAGCTATACCAATCTCATATTCTTAATGCTGTGTTACCGCATAAAACAAGTTATTTTATCAAGTTTAGTACAACTAAATATGTATTACAAGTTGTTTTTTCGAATATGCTATTCAAACCTCTAACACTAATCTATTTTACAGCGATTTTGTAACCCTAAAAATGTTAGTCCATCAATCCAATTTATCTTATGACAAACCTTTACAAAAGTTTTTTTTTCATACATACCAAGCCTAGAGTTAAATACGCCTATAATTATTTAAAAAGTGATTTCTAGCGAGACCTACACTTAGCTATTTAAATAAACACGAGATGTGAACTCCTATTGACAAAATTAATAGACGTTCTACTTACGCCTTGAAGCTTGACTAGCCGAGATCGTAGATCGTACTGATAACTACCTCAAAAGTAACAACCTAGTACCATTGGCCTTGATCCAGGAAACTAATTTTCTCCTTCGCAACTACCAGTGCTGATTTGATAATCTTAAAAAGGAAAACATATGTATATGTATATGTATTACTACATTATCTCTACCAGCTTGATAGAAAAGTATCCTATTCTAGTAATATAGCATGGTCCTTTGTCGTCTAGAAACAGGAGCTACAACTTCTTTGACAGGCTGTTTCTTTATAACCAACCATCAATTGCCTTATTCCCCTTTCCATCCCTCCCAAGCTATATCGGATTTAGGGTGATTGGAAGTATATTGAATTGATAGACAGCTGAGGATGTAGTTATCAGAGCATCATTGTAGTTCTGGCCTTCCATCATTATGAGGTAGGTTTAGTGAGAGATATTGTATAGAATTGACAAAATTTACCACATTTAATTATCTAGCTTCTATTCTAAGTAATACCCATGCATATCAGCAAATACAAGAATAAACAACATTGTGGTCACCAACTTGGTAGCTGTTACTCACAGCATTATTTTTATGCAAGGTTATATATTCACTTCAGACACCAAAACTCAACTATGATGTTGGTAACAATTGAAGGGCTAGCCTTTTAGCGTCATAGGATTCCCAAAATTCTCTATTTCCAATCATAAAGACACTTATTATCGTTTATATGAAGCCCCGTTACTAATAGTTCTGCATAGTATGTTCACCTCCGCTGTTTTCTACTACTTATAAGGCAAGACATGCTTGTAAACAACACCGAGAGTATAAGACTATATAGACCACACCCCCGAGCTTTCTCAAAATTCAAACGTATAAAGGTCCTCATACAAAGACCGTTTGTCAACAGTCCTTCAACTAAGAAATAACATAAGTAATTGTTATTACTAGAAGAACAGGCTACTAATGCATGTTGTAATTAGTTGTGTAGTCATTAGCTTAGTATTGCTCTACCTAGAGAACAAAAGCTTGGCCCTGGTGAGATGGACATGGAGATTGGTAGTGATGAATTAGAGTTCTTCGTACACTATAGGTTCGTTAACTAAACTTTGTTAAGTCTGGGGAGACCTAGTGACATCAATTAGCTAATGCCCTGCTGTGCTATTACAGGAAGGCGGAATTATAATGCCTGATATGTCGTATGATGACTGTATTTACGCAGTTCCTTCTTGCTGTCAAATGGGCCTCTACAAAGCGGTCACTTACCATCAGCGCTAGTGCGGCTGATACAGCGTCATTCCAAGAACCACATTCATACATATAACCATACATACATTACATACAACATGTGAACACTCGGGAAGATTCTCGATTCCGAGCCGAACTAACCTTCTGCGGGTAAATGTTCAAATATGCACCAGGCTTGTTTAGGTATCTGACTAGTTTTTGAATAGTATGGTGTTTACGGCGTGTCGTCTAAAAAACTAGACAGAAAAGATCTCACTTGCTAATTCGTTTATATCACTCCACACCACAGTCTGATGCGAATATCAGATTTCTTACAGTCCACACAGTCCAAATCGAATCACCCAACAACATTGTAGACGCTTCCATTTTTTCTCGCTTCAGTTCCTTTTCGCCTGTACTATACGCCCTTCATCATCCCACATGAGACCCGCCCACTGTCACTCTCTGTGCGGCACTGCAACTTTTTCTACTGCAAGTGGAATCATTGGCAGATGAATGATGGGCTGATGGTCTACACCTCCGAGATTTTGGAAGATCATGCATCATGCATGTGCTATGCTTGAAATGCCCACCTCCATCACGATGTAGCACATCAATACAACATATACGCACCTGGCTACATATCAAATTATGCAGTAAAAATGGCATGTGTTCCGTCCAACACGAAAGATTGTATCCACGGTCAGGTAGGTTGTGAACCAACTGACATTGATAAGGACGTTCCTTCGAGCTAAATCAAGCTAGAAGGAGAAATGAGAAGAGGCAAAAAGGACAGCCTGAAACTGATTAACCGTACGTATGGTACGAGTATATATATCTTCTAGAAGGACTCTCGGAGACTTAGGAGCTCTGGTTAACAACTATGACGGTATGACTATTTCACGATCTAGACCTGGAACTTAAGGCCTGTATTTTTCAATTGGTTACCCCAATCCTCTTCTCGCTAAAGAGAAAATACAGGCAGGCTTCGAAAATAGAAGCACTAACCGCCATACTCGCTAGGCTCGAGAGTTAGCAAAACGACTAGTGTTTTGAACCGCTGTTGCTCAGAAAGTGCCAAGCGCGTACAATATAACAAGAAACTAACTAACCTAACGTAGTTCATAAGCGAGTCGGAAATACAAGGGAATCGGAAACTATATATGACCACACGGCCCGGAACACTTGAACACAATTGTGTCCACCACAAAACATAGAATCAACCTATAAAAATAATCTTATACTTTTAGCTCTTCACGCTTTGAAATAAGACCCATATTGCAAGGTGAAGTATCCTGCTACTATCTACAACATCCCTCAATCAACACCGGAACATAGAATCAGAGACCGAGGGTCGCAACATGACAACATGATCAAACCATGGCAATTAACCAATCCACAGGATGAGAAGATTGTTCACTATGTTCTAAATCAATATTCTTGATTATGTTCTCCCCACATACGTGATGTGGAAGATATGATCAACAAACCGCCAGTACATCTCCCGTTGGCAGGCGGCGGGCCTCGAGCTTTGTCAAGCAGCAACCAGAACCAAAGACGAATTATTTTCTGAGTCATATCCTCTGATGGAAGGGCCAAATGCAAAGATCTAGAGGCCATCTGATCTTGACTTATGTTTGTTTGAAGCCAAATATGTCATCTTAGAGTCTGCTATAGATCTACCTACACATATGCCCAAAACGAAGGAAGGAAAGACAATGTGGTGTGTTCGGCAAGACAGGACATAAATCAAGGCTATATCAGATAAACATAGATATACATCAAGAGTAATTCCTAAATAACTTTGAGTTGATTCAGGGTGTTATGGTTGACGTTTCAGTGCAAATACTAAACATTTCGGATTTCCTTGTATTTCCGACTCGCTTATGAACTATGTTAATAGGTGTTGATATTTATCCTTTTTTGCAATGGAAAAAGCACTTGCTATTTCTTAACCTTGCCTCCATCACAGATGTTAACACCGTATTCTATTCTCTGGCTTACATATCAAGGCACACTTTACTTCAACATGAATTCAACGCCGCAAACATACAGATGTTTAGTAGTAATAGTTTCGAGAGTAGTAGAAGTACCTGTGATAAATTATATGTAAGTCCAAGTTATCGTAGTATTCTAGAATTCCCCTGTGTCTTGGTTGATCCGTGCTACTTGGATATGTGATTGTTGTATATTGTATCTAAGGCACTAAATGATAAAATCATGCTAATGTACAAGAATCAAGCCAAATGAGCCTTTAGTATCATATTATCACCTCCGAGTCCGAGTCACGAGGAAGGTGATTATTAGGTGATAGACAGTGCTCCAAATGAAAATTGGGTATGCAGGCTCATTATTGAGCTGATCTCCTACTATGCATTCCTAACGTGACTTTGAGACACCAAAATTGACGATACAGCTTATGTATGACATGTTCTTGTAAATTATATGTCATATTTGGGTTCAGCAGTGCATTTCAATCTTACTTTTGAAAGGATACAGTGTCAGATGGATCACGCACGTATATAACATTATTGATACACATCGTTAGTTATTGTACATTAGAATAACAGGCTTATGAACTTGGCACCGATGCTGCAGTCTTGGTTGCAGTAAAACATAAAGGAAGAGTCCGGTTACAGCCGATCAACCAGAACAGGCAAGAAAACAGAAACTCATACCGATAACTCGGCTTTTTTCTTATTTATTTACAATATCTCCTTCGTCACCCATCTCTAAGACTTTATCTGGATCGGTGGGACCAGCTTCGGAAGGAACTGCAGAATATGGAAGTACATAATTATAAAAGCATCGGTAAAAAGTGGTCAAGTTAAAGTAGGATTCTGATAACTACATGAAAACAAATACATAAATAAAAATCAAGTTAGAATACAGAGACGAGCCATGTCGTATCCTTACTGGAGTCTTAGCATCACGTCACGTCCTAGGAGGACCCTTTCCAGGTCCTTTTCCAGTCTCCAAGGGGGAGGGGGGATATTGGAAGTGTAGGATGGGGAATCGGATTAGCTATTGAACAGTGAGAAAAATTCGATCGGATTACACAACCTTGACAGATAAATCTGAAAATATCTGGCCGCTTTCAATCTGCGTTGGTAAGAGCCGTCACCCGTGGTCAAAAATTGTCCGTGTCCATTTTCCAATATGACATGAAACTCGGTGTAAGTGATCTATAGGGTTAATAAGGGTTACAAATCGCACCACTTTGAATGAACAAAGGATATGACAAATCATGGTTTCGGGCACGCGGTTTTTTGGCTATGACATGATTGTAACAATCTTGTACAATTGTTTGATGTCTAACTCGAGCTAAATGTGAAGCATTAAATTACAACTATAGTCACTAGCCGAACAAAGAAAAAGTAAAGAATCTAAACCCCGGCAATGCTGGGTTGCTTTTGCTGCATCGTATGTACGATAACTTTGGGACATACATAATGTGTACACATGTGTACCAACAGACGGTCTATTATTGGGGTCATGGGTAGTGCTATTGTGGTAGTAGAAAATAGCACTTGAGGAAGAACAATGGTATTTATAGGTGCGAAGTAGGATATCACCCAATATCACACATAAACGCAGGAGGGAAACATTATCACATACAAAAGAGATAGAGAAATAGACATATACGCAAGCTATATAATATACGTATTTACATACGTATGACACGTATTGCTTGATATATCCATTATTCGCGGTGTATACTGTAATGAAGAAAATGTGCTAATATTAACTATCATATTGCTCTTACGGAAAATCCAACGTTGTAGTATATGTAGCAAGTGTTTTACTTCTCTACCGTATATATAAAAATGTGGGAGGTTTTGGCTATACACTAACTTCAGACATTTAGCAACCCTTGAAAAGGCAAAATATGCCGGGGCAATCTTATAAACCACTAGAAAATATTTAGCCTGTGAGAAACAGAAACAACGTGTCTTCAATCTAGTGACTGTAGTTGCATACCCGGAGTTTTATGAATCGTTCTGCTTTGGGTATATTACACGCAGATTGATAGCTTTTATGGGTATTTTGTGTAAAGACACTAGGGAATATAATACATAATTGTGTTTTCCTACCAGATGATGCCTGCCTATATTTCTAGTGTTGTGATTAGTGAAGCTACTGGATGAGGGGGGGGTGGGTATAAAAATGCACTTGTTGACAGTTAAATATGTATCTGTATTAACAATTGTCACTACTTGATACAGATAATTAGGCCAACTGCCAAACGATAAACAGTGAGATGGATTAAAGTGTAATTCCTAATTTGGATGTCCATAGAAAGAAACCTCAAAATGCATCTTTGGTGTGACGAGCCAATATAGCCAAATCGACTTGAAAGATGTATATTTGTCAAAGAAGTCCGTATCTCACAAAGAATTGGATCAACATGCATGCATGTACCAAAACATATATCATGGCTTTATAGTTGTTATATAGGTATATATTGTATGTAGATATACGGTAGAGTAGATCATATAATAATAAATAATATTACAAAAGGAAACATAAAAGGTTAAGACAGCTGGGATATCGAAAAAGCAAGTATACGACACATATATAGCATGAAAACCAAAGAGATACAGAAAGGCCTGTAAAGGCGCTACAGAATGACAAGAAAACAAGAGAGATAGATATAATAGGAGATGATTGGAAGAGAGGCGTGGAAGAACCTGCTTGAGTGAGAGAGGGAGATATATGAAGTAAGTGTAGGTAGATTAGTTGGCTTGGCCAGATTGGGAAAGTCCATCCTAGTTCTAGTGTGGACCAGGGAAGATGAAAAGACAGTCTAGGAAAGCATTGATAGTAGCGAGTTGGAATGCCACACATAACCACATTAGTGGGAGCATGCACCAGCCAGAAGAGGAGCATGTGAGCAGCAAACTATTAGTGATGGAATAAGAGGGGCTTCTCTGGACAGTCGGAGACGGGAGAAGATGATCCATGGAAGATACAGATAGGAGACCCAGTATAGCGGGACCTTAGTAGTGGTCTGCTAACAAGCTAGTGGAATATGCAGTTGATAGACAGCACGTACGCACACTAACTGATTCATGATTACCCAGTAGATGAATACAGAACCTCTCTGCAGATCTGCAGCCTATCTTTCGCTTCGAGCAGCAGCTCCGAGCGCGCCTCGCCTAGGATCCTCTGCATCGACTCAAGCAGGAACGCCACGCCTTTGGACAGTGTTTCGGCCGTGGAGATCGTGAGCTCATCCAACTTGGCAATATTGCTGACATATTCAACCGTGCGGGCATGGAGCTCCAGATCACGATGTCCAGCCCCGCGCAAGGATGAGGCTAAAGAGGAGGTGGTAGAGGTGCTGCTACTGCTGGGATATTTGTGCTGCTGCTGTTGTTGTTGTTGCTGTTGCTGAACATGGGGCCCTCTGGGGAGATAGTTGGGTACTATAGCTGATGGTTGAGGCTGTGGCGTTGACTCATGTCGCACGGGATATACACGCACAAATGCCCAGATACTCAACGTGGCATAGTACATGATCCATGGCCGGTGGGGATCTGGGTCATCGCGTACCGAGTAGTACTCCGGAACTACCGTTCCACCGTTAATGGCAGCTGCCATCTGGCGCATCGAGGTTGCGCTTCGTGGCTGCTTGAGAACGCGGTACAATAACTTGAATGCATGTAGTATGGCTTGTCGTGTCAGCCCATCACGTGCCCATACCTTCATACGACCGACGGCATTCTGGTAATCGCGTAGAGAAACCTTGCGGCCCAGCAGTCGACGCACGCCAGCATAGACCTGGCAGTCGATGATATCAACACGCAGGCTGAAGTGCGCCAAGTGGTAGAGTAACGATGCCGACATAACGGGGCCTTTGACGCCCAGCGGGTCATCATTGCCACCAATGGCATGGTCAAAGGAGCCCTTCCACGAGTCGAAAGCTGCAAGAACTACGGAGAAGTTGCGGGCCTCGGGTGCGCTGGCTGCGGCTAATCCTCCAGCTGCGTTGAGGCTATTGCTGCCGCCGGTGTTAGTGTAGGTACCCGTACCGGCGCCTCCGCTGCTCTTTCCGTCCAGCCATTTAAGCTGGGATGAGCTACGGCGGATGTGCCAGGCCACACTGAGGAGACCGCTCATGATGATCATGCGAGCAAACGAATGGCTCTTGACCTCTTGGCCGTGTACCGTTTTGCGTAGACCATCCAGGAAGGAGATTGGCTCGACGCCATACATGCGAATGGTGGCGTCCATCTGGCGGCATTGCTCGGGGTTTTCTGCTGTCCATACGCTGTCATCACAAGGCAAGGGAAGCCGGATTTCATGCGGCTGCATATCGGCGACATGGCCAAACATGGCCGCATGGGTTATATCCAGCATGAAGGCAGCAAATACTACGCGATGCATAGACTCGGTCTCGGCCCACCGAAGCCAGCCCGACCTGCCCTCCCCTTCGTTGTTACGCCCGCTGAAAGCACTGCTGGCGAGTGACGGCATGTCGTCCGGCGGAGTCTCGGACCCGGCACGGCCAATCAGGGGACTGCCACGCCGCAAGAGGTTAAGAGTGATGCAATGGTGGATATGGGCTCGCTCATGAAGGCGTCGCACTGAGTACAGCTTCTCGTAGAATTCGACTAGAAGCAATGCCTGCGCAGCCCATAAAGCTACAGGTGGTGTTGCATCTTCAGAGCGCAGGATTTCCCAGCGAACACCCTCAACCAGCATATCAGCAAACACGGTGTAATCGTCGATGTTTGGCTCTTGCAGACTGACAGTGGCCGCGCCAAGAGCCATCATAGCAATAAGAAGCTGCGGCGAACACGTGTTCAATAAAAAGGTTGGAAAGTGAATGATAGGCAGACGTGGCGATACCAGGCGCCAGAACACACGCACGAAGTCTTTTAGGACATCTTTGCGCAAGGCTGGGTAGTCACCGTCATCGTTCTTACGCATGATATCGGCAACAGCCTCTCGCCGTTTTGTATCCGAGGCATAGAACTGCTCAAAGTGGCGTAGTAAACAGTTGCGTCGTGCTTCTGACATATCATCGCTTGCTTCGGTCTCTGCAATCCCACTGCCGGGGATACCGGGCTGCGACATAGCTGGCGAGGACACGCCATCGAACTGCGACCGACTGGCGCGAGAGGATTCATAGTCGTATGTGATGCTGTTGTTGAATGTAGACTCTAACCCGCCATCCATGAATGACAGCGTTGCGGGGCCATATTCATGAGACGGGTTGGTGTCGAATAACCACATCGTAAAGCTGTCCCGAGCCATCTCTTCTGGGGTCACATCGTTTGACAGGGACCCCATATTTGCAAACTGGGACATCATGGAGTCTGGTGCGTCCAAGAACGAACGCATTATGTTGAGATTGCGGTTGAGCAGAGGGCCTGTGGGCTTTGCGCGTAGAAATGGGTCTGCGGTAGGTTGTGTTGGTGTCCATGAGGGCAATGAGGCTTGCGGCAGTGTTTGCGAAGCCAAGTCAACGTTTGATATGTGCGGTAGCTGTGGCAGCGATGTGCCAGGGCTGAGAGCGGTGTTGTCCGGCACCGCCATTAAGCCGGGGACTAAAGCTTCAAATGGCTGTCTGCGTGTTTCCTGCTGCTGTTGTTGCTTATGCTGATGTTGGTGCTGGTGCTGTAGCGATGGCCGAGGAAGTTCATGATGGGAGTGTTGCAAGGAGACGGGCGAAGACAATGGCTCGTGGTTCTGCCCTTGTTGCCTTTGCTGATAGTTGTGCTGATGTTGCCGGGTTGACTGCAGAGAAGACATGGCAGCAGCCGCCGTGGCAGCTGTCGATACTAGACCATGTCGGGACGGGAGGAGTCCATTCTTGAATATATGGCGTGTTGGCTGTCGTATAGTCGAAGTAGAAGATGAGCAAGGCGGTGGCGGTAGCATTTGCGACTGAGGGCTGTTGAGATACTGTTCAGGCTTGGACAAGGGCGGCCCCGACGGAGACTGCTGTGGATGAGGAACAGGAGTAGGAGTAGTGGCTGCAGAAATTGGGTTGGTCTGCAACGTGGAAGGCGCAAGAGGCTTAGGTTGGTTCTGTGGTGAAGTAGGTGCGCTGTGATCTACCATAGAATCGCCCTCGGCCGGGTCACGGAAACTACGCTCTCGGTTGCGCGGCACATAGGACGAGTTATGGCGCTTTTTATGGCGGGAAAGTAGGTCAGCACGGACGAACTTTTGGTCGCAATTCGGTACATCACAGATATAGATCTGCTTTGGGTTGTCTACGGCCAGTGGCGGCACGGTCAGCATAGATACACAGATATGGCGTGACATGTTGAAACATGTAGACTCACGGTTAAGTTGGTGGCGGTTGAGATGCTCGGCGCGGGAATATATCTTGCCGCAGCCGCTAAACGGACAGGCAAAACGACGTGGTGCGTTTTTCCGGCTAGCGCGTTTGTAGCGGCTCGGCTGGTCGGCAGAATCTGCCATGTAGGTGTCGCTGCTTTCCATGCCATGGACAGAGTTGCTAGCAGAGCTCTGGGGGATAGGGTCACTGGGCGGACTGGGCGGACTAGGCGCAGCTTGGTGCAAGTTCGTGTGGTGCGGCGATGGCGGGGACGTGGCGCCGCTCGTCCGGGCCGGATCTGAGCCGATGGGCGGGTCCATTGTGGCAGCTAATACGAGAGACAGAGAGTACAGCTTGCTGCGGGCGTATTTGGAAGAGAGACTGTGTACAACAGCAACGGGGCGCTGATAGCGGCTGGGAACAAAGCGAGAAGGCAGGTCTAGAGTAGCTAGCAGAGCTAAATAGCCAACCGTAAGCTTCGACGGCACCTCCTCTACGGCTGGACAGCGCAATTCGAAGCCATCGCGGGCACTGGGCAGAGAAAAGTATAGCCGGGTTTTGGTGGGTAAAGCTTGCTTCGATTATTCACAGCATAGAAGTTGAAATCTGGTGAGAGAGCTTCTGGAAGATTATCGTCTGGGTCTTTGATTCTCTTGTGCTAGAGAAAAAACAAAGTGAGAATTCTATAAAGAAAATGTGTATGTTGTGTAAAAATAAAGAAAACTAAGCGTTGCTCAGCGAAGAAAAAAATGTTTTATAAAATAAAGGAAAAAGAAAACAACAAAATGTAATAAAGGAAAAGACTTATCAACAGGTTCTATCTAATCAGTTACAAACAGAAACCGCTCAAATCACGGAAAATAATGTTGTTGCGCTGGCTCACACAAAGTCAATTGCAAAAAGGAACGTCGACTGATTGGTTGAGGCCCTCCGCGGCCATAAAAACTACCCTATTATTACCCTACAAGACCAGACGATTTGCTCGATTTTCGATTTACAAACTATATACTGCAAACACCCACCGCGTATCTTCTGCGTGGTATGATATGACTAATCAACAGAAGTCTATATCTACCGGTTTCCACTCATTACAAAGTCCTGATATATCGGACTCTATAGGCTTTGAGGACAATTATCTATGTCCCGACCTCTACTTCTGTGTTCTCCCCCAATTCCGTGCCCGCCTCGAATATCAGTTCAGTCTGGGGAAGACAGCCTACATACATACTACGCCACTAGCCAAATGTCACTTCCAGGGCCCCCCAGGCATACATGGCTGGTTTTTATTCTCTTCTCTTCTATAGCCCCTGTCCAAAAGTCCAAAAGAGAAGACAAACAAGCTTTGTAGAGCCGGTCGCCGGCGGTTCTTGTTTTGCAAAGCTGCGTTTCAAGGCTCAAGAGTCAGTAGAACAGGCATCGGTAGCACTTGCTAGCTATGAAAGGCTAGCTTGTAAACGCAATAAACAATCGTAGCCACGGCGAAGCTGGCTCTTTCTGGATAACAGTTCCCCCTCAAGCATCTTCTTAGGACATTAGCTCGCATATCAGCACCCAATCCATCCAGTCACTCTAGGTCAAACATACAGCGGGCCGGCAGTAGTATCAGAGCGAAATGTTGCCTTGGGATATTGTAGTTGCTGATGATAGACCGCTGCTTTATCCAGATATGTATATACATACATAGTTTACTCGTAACCCGCTACTGCCCCCCACGTCTAGTCCGACACGACAAAACAGAGCGGTGGGGGATACTCAATAATTAGGTTATCCATATCGTTGTATCGTCGTGTAAGATATAGGTCAACCATGTTGGGACAGGCGAATCACCATCGCAGAGCATATCTAAATAAATATTTGTCTTTTTCATAAAAAGCCCTTGAGGATCTCTAACAATCATACACTTCCATTCTGGCTTGGATTGCTGTCTATCCCTGGCCGTCGACACATGCAAGCCAGCACGGCAAAGTCACCATGACCAATGCAACCTGAGCCTCCTTCTAAGCTGGGTGGGATATGTCCAGATAGGCCCTTTTCCTGTTTTTATCTGTAAAGAACAATTGTCTACAACCAAGCAGATATAGAAGCACATATATGTACAAACTAAACTTGGTATAGAGCTGCTATGAATCGTCCATCGTCGACATGGCCCCCGGGCTGAAGAGATCCAGCTTTCTCGACTCTAAATATTCTTTTGATCATCTGGGACTCTCGCGTGACCTTGAAGCAACGATCGTTCATCATGCATTTCAGGGGACAGAACAGGTTGTCGGTGCTCAAGTACGAGGTTTTAAAAAAACAAGAGATGGGTAGCTTCCTCTCCTACGGTAAATCAAGACGTTTAACGGTGAAGAACGACCCCCAAATAAATGTGCTGTAGATATTGGGTTATTCATAACCCTAGTTTCCACTCGCTATAGCTAAGGACAACCTTGCGACGTTAGCGCTACCGCTCAGAATTTAGCAACATTTTTGATTGAGATTCCTACATTTAAATACTATGTGACTCTAACAATACACAAAATTTTGTGTTTTAATCGATTAGTTCGCGCATAGATTTCGCTATTGTGCCTATTGTATAATCGCTGATGGGATCGGTGAAGACTCGGACAACATTAGTGTAACGTATAGTTTGTCTCTTTTTCATGGTAATTACCATCAAATTACTTGGTAGTCACGGGATGGGGTTAGTAAACACCACTGGAAATTAAATGATTTTCAAAATTTAGATGATTGTTTTTCTCATCACCACCATCGCGTCCATCGTTTTCTTCAAAGTTCATCACCGATCTCATTTTCTGAAATAGCATTACATTGATGTTTTTTAATATTGGATGCTGCTAAAATAATACAATGCCGTCAGACTTTCGCAAACATAATGTGGCAGCCGTAGATGACAATCCGCCTTCCACGCTACCCACAGGCAAGCGCCACAAGAAGCGCCAGAGCAAGCTCAAGAATACATCTCCAGTGGCTCTCCTAGAGCACAATGTGCTGAGCCGCTACTATCCGTGTGTTATGACGTTGCGTACATATCTTCTCTTGAATCTTCCAAAATCATCACGCCTCAGACGGCGGAAGATCGCCTCGCTGGGCCAGAGCTTACAACCAGACAGCGTAGGATATGATATTGAGCGTCGGACAGTCAAGTTTCTAGATTCCACGCTCATAGGTGCTTCATCTGTTGGTTCTCCCATTTCGAACACAGCACTGGATGCCACACAAGATTCTGGTGGTCAGACAGAGGCCCATGACTCTCAGCTCAAGGACATAAGGCTGGAGTACATTGCTCTATCTCAGCAGCTACACTCTGCTGTTGGCGACCCATCATACGTGACTATTGCTGGCTCGGCACGACAAGACCACTTTAGTCAATCCGAAATTGTAGACTTTTGTGTCTGGTTTTTGTTCAACAAGATCGAGTCGGCGGCTCGACGGCCATCTCATCTCATCTGTGACGGGTTTGAGCGTGGAGCTGGTATCCGGAACTTACAGTTAGAACCTCTCTACCAACCAATTCCAGGGCTATTCGTGAAACAACGCAATGAACATACAGATATGTTGAAGCGAAGCCCATGGCCAGACATCTTGACATTACTGGGAAGAACAGGCGAAAGCATCATGATGAAGTTGATACTAAAATGTGGAATATACACCACTCTGACTCCCGGCTCTGGGAATCTTTTCCAATTAAGTGGTAGGCTTCCTGTCACTTTTATCTACGTACCATACACGTGTCACTAACATGCTTCCCCAAGGGCATCCGCTGAATGATATGCCTTTACTTGAGGTGCAACCTATCAAGCCCGATGGCGAGAAGAAGGAAACCGTGACCAAGCAAAATATAAAAGTTGATGGTGATGACGATAACATCAGCGAGTCCGTCAAAAAACCAATGCAGATCGACATCTGTCGCCGCCAAATAATGTATGGACGTCCCGAGCTTACAGTCAGAGGCACAGTGAAACCTGGATTTCGGCATATACATCCACTCAACAGGTGCCCTCTGACTGAGAAGTGTGAAAAGAATCCCGAGAGTGATTTAAGATTCACATATGGTGATCTTTCCACCTTGAAAATAATGGCTCATATATTTCCACGACAATTCAAGCTTGAAAATGTCTTTACAGATGAGTGCAGCGATTCCTTCAATGCATTAGTGCGAGACGAGGAACTGAACGATAAGTTTGGCCGCATCATTAACGGCAAAAGACAGCTCTGCATACGAGTCCCAAAGAGACTCCGTGGCGAAGCACAAAGATTGGTATGGCGCATGCAGATTTTACACGAACGATGTTCCTATCAAGAGATGCTCAAACATTACTGTCCAACCCAACTGGATTGCCTCGAGAAGCAACCTGTGGAGGATATGGAGACTTCTATGGACATAGATATGGATAAAGGTATGGATACAGACATGGATGTGGATATGGACGTCGAGTGCTCTGTACCAGATGCTCGTCAGCCACAATGTGTGTCCGTCTCGAAGCCATTGAAGAAGTCCAAAAATCGCCTTCGACGCTGCCAGCCGGAAAAGAAGTTTATTCTGAGGGACGGCGAAGTCATGACCGACCATGCCACTCCACATCACCAAGTATCAGCGTTATGTTGCGCAGTCCTTGGCAAAATTGTGCCTGTGGAATTTTGGGGTGTTGGAGAAACCCAGATACATAACAAATCTGTAATCATGAAGATGGTAGATCGGGTGGTCAGACTTCGCAAATTTGAGCGGATGTCACTGCATGACGTTGTCGAAACACTCCAGATTTCAGATGTCCCATGGCTCACATTACCTGCATTGCGATCGCTACGTATGAGCCAGAGTGACCGACAGATGCGATTAGATCTACTGCATGAGTTTGTCTATTTTGTCTTTGACTCGCTGCTACTTCCACTCCTGGGGAACTGCTTTTATGCTACTGAGGCAGGCGGAGAAAGCGCAGGCCGATGTGCCGTGTTCTTCTTTCGACATGATATGTGGCGTGCTCTCTCTACGCCCCTTTTCGACGAGTTGAAAACTACGATGTTTGAAAAGATCCCGAAGGAAAAGACAGGCTCGGCAAACGAAGCACCAGTGGCTATCGCAAATCCACAGCAGCAATCAACGACAGCACCCAAAGATACTCCGCCGTTGGGTATTGCTAGTCTAAGATTAGTGCCCAAGGCGGCCACTATGCGTCCCATCATGAATCTCCGGCGACGCCAGGCCATCACCGTAGGCCGTAAAAACCTTAGGGGTAGATTCACTCCTAGTATCAACACGCTGTTAACGCCACTCCACGGCGTCATCAAACTCGAGAAGATGCGTCAGGGAACATCGCTCACGGGATCGACTCTCGGCAGTGTTGACGACATCTTCATACGACTGAAAGCCCTGACTAATAGACTACCAACGCCGCTTCCGCATCTGTACTTTGTCAAGATCGATGTACAGGCAGCTTTCGATACGATTCCCCAAGAAGCCGTGCTAAAACTGCTAGCCACTGTTCCCAAGGAGAGACATTATGCCATGTTCAAACATGTATCTATAAAGCCAGGAGTAGATAAAACAGAGCGGCCATCACGGCGTTGGCGCACAACGGCAGCTACTCTCCATGACCGACGAAACTTGATGCAGAGAAGCGAGGCTGAGCTTGTTGAGAACCTGACACATACTGTGACTGGACATAATCAAGCTGTTCAATCTACACGACGCAATACTGTGTTTCATTGGCCCGCAGCACCTAAAGTGTGGGACACCAATTACTTGATGAGAAAGCTTCTAGAGCCGCATGTTCGCAACAACACTGTGAAAATTGGTAAAGGGTTGTATAGGCAAATAAGAGGTATACCCCAAGGTTCTGTTCTCTCAGCAGACATGTGTAACCTCTTCTACGCATCTCTAGAAGCAAACGAGCTTCAATTTCTCGATCTCACCGAAAATGGTACAACGCTACTTATGCGTTTGATTGATGATTTCCTGCTGATAACAGTGGACAAGGCCAAAGCAATACAGTTTTGTGAGAAGATGGTTCGCGGTCTACCTGAATATGGCGTGCAAGTAAATCCAAGCAAGAGTTTGACCAACTTTGATCTTCAAGTAGATGGAGTTCAAATTCCTCAAGTACCGAATGTCACAAGGTTTCCTTTCTGTGGCACAGCTATCAACTGTCGAACATTGGCTATATCTCAGCGCCAGAAAGATTCAAACTCGAAACGTGAGTATCACTATCTAATATATAAGCTCTATAACTGTCTTCTAACGGTATCCTTTTACTTAGTTATCTCAAACTCTATCTCGGTGGAATATACGCGGAATCCGGGATTGAATTTCCAGAAACGCGTTATAAGTAAGGCCAAAATGCGACTCATTGCTAATCACCAAACTAGCCGATTGTTGACACTGTTTTTTAGACTACTTTCGTTCCCACTCCCGCGCTATGTTTTACGACAGTACTCACAATACAACTCGTATAGTACGGGCCAACCTCAAAATATCTCTGAACGATATTGCTCGCAGAGCCTGGATTTATATCCGTAGCTTGCCGCGGGAGAAGAGGCCAGCGCCCCGTATTGTGATAGGTAATATTATATCTTGGGACTAGGGACTGGTTAAAAAGAAGACAACAACTAACATATTTATATCGAATAGCTACGATTGCTCGTCTTACCGATATTGTACATCTTTTGATCAACTCTCAAGCCAAAAGCATCAAATTTCCAGGATACAAGTGCGAGTTGTCACGATCACAGACTGCATTGTGAGTTTGATTAATTTATATACGAGAAGCACAGGGACTAACATTCTTCATTCATAGAGTCATACTCAAAGCGTTTGGCAGTGTCTTTGCTTCAAAGATGGATTCATATAGCGATGTCGTCAAGTGGATTCACTCTGAGGCCCGCAAGGCAGCCACTGTTGCGGGTGGCGTGTCCAGAAGGCAAGCTGCTGCCTTGACTTGATTTGAAGGGTTGGAAACGGGCAATCAGTATGAAGAAGCAGCTATGTAGCTTGTCTATTAGTCTACCAATGTACTAACTGTATCGTCTATCTATTGGTCTATCTTATGGTCCATGTATTGTCTTTATTAGGTGCCGTATCCAAACTCCCACCAGTGTTTGCCAAAATACATCGATCCCATATGGCTTTCGTCCCATCTCCACGAGCTGTCACCTGGGTATCCAAAGCCTAATCTACGCACTAAAGAGTAAGGCGAGGGTTCCAAAGTCCAGATACTTCCAGCTGCAAAATCATTGCCAAGGAGAGGCGCACTAAAGTATAGCCAAACGAGGACAAACAAGAAGTTTCCCAGTTTACGTTGTGCCATCGAGAAACCGAGCGGCTTCAAAGCCTTCGAGCCAGCCTTTTGGACCATTATTCCGATACATTGTACAACGAAGAACATGAAAGGCTCGATCGACTGAGTCAACGGCACGGCTGTCATAGAAGCACCGCCGTGCATCAATCCACTGCCTATGAAGGCGGTAACTAGTAACGCAGTCTTCTTACCGGGAAATCGGCCATGGCCATGGCCCCAGATATAGCGCACAGGAGCACTGAACGGGGCGCGGAAAGTCTGATGCCATACAACACCCCAAAGACCAGCCAACCCAGCCTCGAGCACAGAGACCGGCGATCCAAACACGGAAGAATATATCCATGGCTCAGCGCGCATCGGCAGAAGGAAGGAGAGCAGGCCGGCCTGTACCATGTCAACGTAGGTAAACACGACCTGTAGTGCTGTGAAAATACACAACAGGAAGAACAGAGATCGATAGGCGGGAAGCAGAACGGTCGGCAGCCAGGATAGGATGGGATGATCTGGTGGTGGGTAGATGAAGGGTGGATGCATGCCACGCGGGCCAACGAGGAAGAAAGGATCGGCTTCTACAGCCACAGACAGCAAGTCGAGAGCGATGTAGCCGACAATTGCAATAAGGGTTTTACGTGTCCAGAACTCCGTGGCGTTGCGGCTGCGGCGAAAGTGGGCACGTGAGACTATAGGCACAGCAGCCATGTCAATGAGCTCGTTGGTGTGCGGGTTGGTGGGTGGTGGCGGATGAGGAAGAGTGGGAATGGCCCAGCTCCAGCCTAGGAGAAGATTAGCTGATCGGACGCTATGGTGATCAAGAAAGAAACGGCTTACCGGCGCCTTTGAGAGATGTGACGATATCGAAGCCCCAGAGAAACCGCTGGCCAAAGGACCCTTCGTGAGGATATGATTCCCAGTAATATTGTTCTTGCTCGACCAGCTGCTCATCGGAACCATCGCTGTTTCCGCCCTGAACGTGGCGAACCTTTACTCTCTTAGCTACGCGCTCCAAGTCCTGCGCATCCATGAAAACCAAAGCCATAGCAGCCACCATGGATCCCCAAACAGTGACCATGCCGATACCATAGCCACAGGCCACGTTTGTGCTCGTTGCGCGACGGAACAAATCAGCATTCAACGCTAGAACAAGTGCCATCGCGCCCCATCGTAACAACATGCGCAGCGGGCCTAAGCGGCGTTGTTGGTGTGGAATCGCTATACATAGGGCTGGTATGATGAAGCTACCCAAGAAGGTGGTGGGGATCAGAAAGGGTGCGGCATCGGTTGTGGCCATTTGCTGCCGTGCGTAGGCGGCATACCAGTCACGCAGAGCAATTTTGGGAAAGGGAGAGGCGAGGATGGCCTCGAAGTCGGCATAGGATGGCTGAGGCATGGCGATGTATAGCGAAATAAATGCAGGATAAGAGGATAGATGGGTTGAGTGTCGAGCCTGATTAGGGCAAGAAAAAGGGGAAAGATCCCACTAGAATATGCTTTCGTAGCACAGATAATGATGTTTGATGATAAGTTTGCAATATCCTTTACGGAAACACTGAATTGTAGAGTCAAGCTGACAATTAAATGCCAAACGTCGTCAAAAGCGGAGCTTCTTGTCGAGTCTTCAAGTCCTTCGAGCAAGAAACGGCAGTAATTGCCCGGAATATCATGGACTCAGCCGTCAAATCGGGGGTTCCTGTCGGATATAATCTACCTTGATGACCTTCTTAATCCCTAACGGTATCTACTTCATCGGGCTACGGGAGGTGTATCGCCGAGACGGTGCTTGGCATTGTTTTTGCTTTTTTTGCTTCCGTGGCTGGAAAAGGGTTTAGTCGGATAATCTAAAGGGCCTTAGCTTTTGTGGGTTTCCAGAACTATTCGTTCTAGGGGCTTTATAATGCCGACCCTGACGTCATGTAGCTTTTTTCCCAAGATATGGATTTTGATAGTATCTTGGATGTCGTATTATGATGTTGGTTTGAATTCTCTTTCTATTAAACACATGAAGTGTTAATTGAAGATATCCTTCTCTTTGACATGCAATCTACATAGCTAGGTAGCTTCTGAAGGCGAGAGGCCGTACTACGTGAGAGAATATGCCCATTCCATGCAGCCCCTTGATACCCGAAGCTCTGAAGCTCAATTGGCTGTTTCTGGGCTTAAGTTAATGGGCTCTCGGACAAGCTTTATAGGCTGGCATCGTGAGAGCAAGCGAAGCTCATGAAGAAAGAGATGGTATGTAACAACCAAAAAAAAAAAAACTCATTACATACCTAATGGTCGTATTTCGCTCTATACTTTACTTTCTTTTGTAGTTAATGGCGTTCACTTATTTCTGTAGGTGAAGCAAACGCTAACCTTGCGTTCTGTCACAAATGATGACTCGTGAACATAGCAGAATCACGGATCTCACTAGCTACTTCTTGTTACATGCAGTTATTGGAGCGATAGATGGAATAGTGCGTCTTGACAATATTAGCTGAAAAGCCTACTTTTCTCTATAGACTATCGATCCATCCAGCCCCCTGGAAATTGATTGCTACTAGTTGAGTAGTAGTGACATAAAAAGGACGGTGACGATTACGGTTCAGTTGGTGCTACTTTGGGCTGCCTCAACTCCAAAACTAAACGTAGCATCTATTTTTTGTATGTGCAAAATGAATAGATATGCACGTTGATGTCAGCAATGATGTTGAGGTTTAGCATAAAAAAGCATTCGAAGACTGCAAGGAGATTTTGACGCTCCATAGTGGAAGTAACCAAGCCAGGTGGGCTTTTGGTGTCTTAGACAACAGATGGGAATATAGAGAAAGCTAGTAAATAAGGGAAAATCAAAATAACTAGTCATGCATTGTTTAGGTAGTTCGTCACGTATTGTGATAACTAGCGGGGGTTCTGTTTTTGCCTGTTTTTTTTCTTCATTAGCACCAATGTCTGGACCGTGGAATGGGAATTTCACGAGATACCAAAGACAAAGGAAGAAGAATAAATACAATTCAAATGTATGTAATTACAGCTATATATCTCTATATATGAAGTTAATAGACCATAAACAGAAAAGAAAAAAAAAAAAGAAAAAGAATAAACTAGATAGAAAAAGCCTGCAAAGCCTCGGCCATGCCGATCTAAAGAATCCTCGCTTGCGTTCAAGTTCAGCTGCTGCTGTTTATCAGATGTTCCTTTTTTTGAATTTGTGCTGACCGAGGGGAATAAAAAGAGGAAAAGCTTTAATTTCAAGACGACGTCCATTATTAGCTGATTTATTTCCCTTTTCTACATTTCTTTTTCTCTTTCTTTTAATTCAGCCTTTATTTCCTATATTTTCTTTTTCTAGCCTAGAAAGTAAAGCAGGACAAAGCCTCGAACAAGTAGAACCAGTTTTCTCTTCTTCTTTTGTCTTTTTTTTCCTTGACGAGCAGACTGCTTACTGTATCTTTTTCGTTACATTTGTTTCTCCATATCTCCATAGACCACCAGCCACCGTATCACACATCAGCAACAACAGGAGGAGGAAATCAGACGGACTAAGCCAGATCAAGCCAGGAATAAAGAAGGAAATAACCCTGCTTCCAGTCTGCAGCTGCTTCGTCTTAAACTTGATATCGTCTATATCTAACATCTAGTTATTAACGGACGCTTTGTTCACCGTCTGTCAATCCTTCCTTCCACTGAACCTTAATCCAACCGCGGGTCTCTTGTGTACTTTTATCCCGTCTGTCTATCGCTCTTCCATAGAGCCATCATGTCCAACGCCGAATTTTACCAGCTAGACAACTACGATCCGTTTGCCCAGCATGTGCCTGGAACGCAGCCGACTGCGCCTGCCGTGGTTAGTATCCTCGCCCCGTCTGTATATCACCAGCCTTGCTAACATGTCTTCTCTTTATGTCGTTGAAGACCTATGCCTCGGGTGAACAGCGCCGTGACAATGCCACAGCCTCGCATCCACAGGCCAATCACAAGCCGGCTTCAAACGCGCCATCGCAGCTCACGCCTATGCCGTTCTACCCCAATGGGTCCGTCTCGCCGTACCAGAATTACGCGCCACCGCCACACGCGCAGCCTCAGTCAAACTCGGGATCGGTTTCCGTCGGCTACTCACCAGTCCCGTCCGGCTTCGAAACGGCCTATTCCGTCTCGACCTCAACCAGTATTGCTCCGTCACCGAGCCCGCAGGCCTATCCGTACCACATGCAGATGCAGTACGGGCCTCAGATCCCCGTGCCATACCCCGGATCGGCTGTGCCTCCGGGGTCCAGAGTCGACCCTGGAGCCGGAGCCGGAGTTAGTAATGGAGTGCCAGTATCATCTGTTCCACAAACAGACCCTTCGGTGCCAGATACCGGGCGACAGCAACATCAACAGTCCACCGAAATCTCGAACCACACAACGCCTACTGATACGGCTAATTCGCCTAGCGAACTTGAGTCCCCATCTGCCGAAACATCACTCGGAATGATACCTCACCAACCTCAGCCACACAACTCGCAGCAACAACAACAGCTCCAGAAACTGCATCAAACAGCACAGACGCCGCTATCCGAAGCCAACAGTCAGCAAGTTGCCCTACAGGAGCAGAGTCAAATCTATACTCAGCAACCGGCACAGCATCATCACCAGCCGGCTTTTATCGGCCATCCTATGTCTCAGCAGCATCGCTTAGAGTATCACGCATCGTCTTCACCACAGCCACATGGACAGCAACAACAGCAGCCGCAGCAACAACAGCCACATATTTCCTCAACGCCACACCCGGAGTCAGTACCGCCACAGTATCTTTATACCCAACAATCATCACCACAACCACAACAGCAGCAACAACAACAAAGACCGCCTCAAGCTACTCAAACGCCCCAACAGCACATCCAATCAGCCCAACCAGTGTCTACCCCACCCATGCAGATGAACTATCAGCAATGCCAACAGCCAAATCACCATACGCAGCCGCCGCCTCAAAATCACCAGCACGTTGCTCCTGTCGCGTCGCAAAATGACAATAGAAAGCAGAAGCGCAATTTCTGCGGCGCTGTCTTTGGCGTGCTGTGCCTTTGCTGTGCCATCGAAGCGCTGGCCGAGGCCATGGCTAACTGTTGTGACTGCTGCATGGATGCCTTCTAAACGCAATGTCCACTTCAACTACTATATACCTTGTTTTCTTTTGTCCTATATGTAATGTATATCTCGTGGGTTGGTTCACTCTGCGTTTTTTATCCATTGATTGTCTTCTTGCCAATGAGTTTGCTTGTCTCCATAAAGTGTATATATATATTCACCGTAATATGTCGAGCGATGTTTGGTTTCGTTGGCGTGAAAAAAGTTTCTGCGTTATGTTAAATGCTACAAGTCTCATTATGTCTCCTCTCCTAATAAAGATAATATAAAGATAATGGTCATGTAATGGCAAACAAAAAACGCCTCACCCTCCCTTCGTCCGTCAATCGTATATGAGATAATCATTGCATTTTCTTCGACCTTCATTCCAAGTCAATCACCAGCTTAAGCACAAGTAAACTCAAATCATCATAGCCAACTTCTACTGCGACAACTCTACGTAGTTGGCTGGGAACAGACCGAAGCTGCCCTGGTAGTGGCCAGACCACCAATCATCATCAGGGAATTCAATGTTGGTGATAGTAGCACCTTCGGGGAACGAAATCTCTGTACAAAATCATGTCTGTTAGTAATCATACATTTGATAAATTCAAGGGCAATACTACTAGGGAGAGAACTAACCATTGTCTTCCGCTGCTTCATAGTCGTACTGCGCAATTGCGGTCTGGCCAAGGTCGGCACCAGCGGCGGGAGGAGCAGCAACTGGTGTCGGATCGGGCTCTGGGATAGCAGCAGGAGCACCGCCCTGTCCGTCACCCTCATTGAGTGTCACATAGTTGCTAGGGAACAGACCAGACTCGCCACTGCTGTTGAAACCGAACCACCAATCCTCATCGACCATCTCAATGTTGGATACCAGCTCACCCTCCTTTAGCTCAACTTCATTATCCTCAGCACGCTCGTAATCGTACTGCGCAATAGCAGTAATACCACCGCCAGCGGCAGGAGCCGCCTCCTGGTGCGGATGCTGCTGGGGAGTGGCCGGTTCTGGAGCCAGCGCCGGAGGAGGGGGAGAAGGAGCTCTCACGGGACTAGGCGCTCTCACAGGAGCAGCTGGGGGAGGAGGCGGCGGCGAGGGGCTACGGGCCACTGCCACGGGGATACGAATAGGCGATGGCTCACGCTGAGGTTCGGGCTCATATTCAGGCTCGGGTGCCGGGGGAGGAGCTGACCGAGTAGGAAGGCCAGGCATCGCAAAGCCACCAGCCGGCTGGGAAGGCCGTGTCGACGAAGGAAGAGGTGGGGGTGTATCGTTAGCAGGAGGGCGAGGAGCACCCATTCCAATGGGCTGAACTTCCTTGAATCGGTCACGAGCTGAGGCAACATTGGCAGACTCTTCCTCTACCTGCCGAGGCTGGGAAGCCGGCTCTTCGTTGTTACCAGTAGCATCGGGAGACAATATGCGGCCATATGAGGGCGCATTGACTGACCAAGACTTGCCAGTGTATCCACTCTTCCATTCGCCAGTCTTCTGCACGCCTATAGGAGCAGCAGCGCTTAGAGAGGGAGCGGCAACAGGAGGAGCTGCCGCCGCCTTGCCCTTCTTCTCAGCCCAAATCTGGGCTGGGGTTTTGCCGCCTTGGTCAGCGAAAGTACGGCTAGCGGCACCAGCAGGAGGGACAGTAACAGCAGGAAGAGCACCAAAAGTGCCTGGTAGAGGCGCCTTGGTGCCAGTAAATGAAGCAGCAGCACCAAACTTGTTAGCAACCTTTGGCTTAGGCAGAGACGTGAGACGTTCAGCCTGAGATGATTGTGAGAAAGCAGCGGAGCGCTCAGAGAGGCTCTTAGAGGGCTCCTCGTTGTTAGACTCAGCAGGTTTTTGTGCCCGAGAGCGGATAGCAGCAATATCGACCTTTCCTACAGGTTCATAAGCACCCTTGACGGGAGTTGGCCGTAGATCTTCCTTCTCTTTGGCCTGCGCGCGAATGGAAGCAATGTCAACCTTACCAATAGGTTGGTAACCACCTCTCACGACATTGGCAGCAGGCTCTACAACATTCTGCTGGAAGTGAGACACTTGCTTCGTCTTGGTGAGCTCGTGGATGTTGACTTTGGTAGGTTTGTATGCCGACTCGACCTTCTGGATCTCGCTGCGAGTAACGGGGGGCGCATCAGCACCCCAGCCATCCTCATCAGTCTGGACATTGCTGGTTCGTGCGGCAACAATCGGGTTCACGCGAGAACTAGAATTGAAGGTAGTGGGTGTGAAGACAGGCTTAGAGGCAACAGGTGGCCGCGGGTTTGAAGAGGCAGGCACGGAGGGACCACCGGCGTATTTTGCGCCGGAAGCGTCGGCGACCTTTTGGATGATGGATTCGGGGCTCAAGTCGGAATCGTTCCGGGCAGTGACTTGAACATGATAGCCATGGAGGACCTTAGAAACGGCGGCAAGGTGGCTGGTGAAGTAGCCCTTGGTGCGCTCGGGAACACCGCCGCCACACCAAGCGATCAGAACATTCTTGGGCAGGGCCGAGTTTGGGTCCTTCACTTTGACAAAGGCAAACTGGATGCGGCCCTCGTTAAAGTCTTCTAGAAGCTCGTCAAGCTCGCCCTCTACAGAAAGGTCGGATTATCAGCGTTATTAGCTTAGCAATGGGGAAGTCGTTCGTCGGTTATGGTCGCAAACTTACCTCCTGAGCTCTCGACCTTGAGCACACTCTCTTTGTTGCCAGTATCTTGGAAGGCGTTCATCAATGGCGCTTGCACGGAGAACAGTGCCCAATGAGCAGCAGTCGAGGACTTGGAAGAGACCGTTGCATTGAGGACAGCATTGTAGCTATTTCTGATGGATGGGCCGTTGGCCGACAGGTTGATAGAGGCCATGATGGTGGTGTCCTCTAGTGTATTTTAAAGATATGAGGGGGGGAGTGGGGTTGTCGTGAAAGGGAAGAGTCGTGGTCGTCGTACGGAAAGAAGGCCGGAATGGGAAGACAAAGACAAGTCAATCAGACAGAAACGGACGTCGCAATAAGTATATGAAGATGAAAAAAAGAAGACGAAAGCCCCCAGATAGGGTTGAGCAGCTAAGAAAGAGCTTCAGTGGAGATTTGGAGAGGAGGCTGGAGAGCTGGCTGCTAGACAAGCTTGTATGAATTTGAATGTTTGCGAGCGGATGGATGAACAGGGAAGCAGAAATTTGCAGATATGCAGCGCCAAATTGGAGTCCGATCGGAATCAAAGGGAATAAAACCTGAACTACTGCAACGCAAGCCAGGCAACGCAAAAGCAAAGATAGGAGCTAAAGTAGAAGAAGCAGAAGCAAAGTGACGAGGGCAAGGCTGAATAAAGTAGAAGAAGACAACAACAACAGCTGGATCGAATATGTAACTGAAGAGGCTTTGACGTTCCGGAAGGGGAAATCAGCAAGGGCCTCAGAACGTTAGTTGGAAAGACTGCTTTAATCGATAAAATAGTAGCACAATTGGCAGTTGCCTATTTCCTATTTGTGCTTAGAACTAGGCACGACTATAGAAAGTACACTGTATTACACATATATGAATCTCTGCTTTAACTTCAAGTCCACAATGATGCCTCGAGAAAGAAGATTATAGTTAAAAAGTCCACGAAAGTGACTATGAAAGTTATCCAGAATTATCATTATTTCCATATTCCGAATATCGTCATGTTTGTCTGTGATTTAGCCCCTCTATGAAATTGATTCAACTGAAGTACCGGCTGTCTTTCTTTCCCTCAATACGACTGACTCAATCAGGACCCCGCATTTTGTGCTTCTATAGATCAGAGAATATTACGAAGCCAACAAGTTTGGAACACACATATAAGTGACATAAAATATAGAGTTCATAGAATTCCATCGAAACTGAGTTACAAGTTCGGATAGTTACGAGCGACTGGTCGTCCAATTTGCAGGTCTAAGTAAAATAAACTATAACAAAAAACCGAAGACCCAAACTGCTGTAGTGTAAACGTGCTTCCCGCCCTCTGCAGGTACTTTTTATTAATAGACCTGCCGAGGTGGCCATTATTTGTCTGCCTGTTCTGTACCCTGTTTCATTAGAACAACTGATTCACGCTTACAGTCGAACTGGCCACCGGCATGCTAGTTGCGTCACCCTTCCTTCTTGCTTGACCGAGAACAGCTTCATGTGTTTCTGCCTCCTTCGTTGCCAGGAGCTACTAATATGTTCCGGGGGGTGGCCTCGCTGGTCTAGAGGCTGTGCAAAAACCCTCCAGGTTCGAATTCATCGGGCTTCTTAAGTATCCGTTTACGAAGGAAAGCTTACAGAGCGGCTATGCGAATTACCGAAAACTTCAGCTCTAGGGGCTTCCGACGATTCCGCTAAACCTAATGGTCGGAACTAAAATCAGAACTAGGGTCTATTTCTAGACAAAATAGGGTTTACTCGAGTGCCCCACTAGTCCCTTGGTTCTCTTAATCGCAACCCCGATTCACTAAAATGCATCCCGCTTTCTAACAAGCGTGGCTTCAACGCTGGCCTGCTTAGTTGACGTTGTACTGCCGTTTTGAGCTAGCAACGCAAGTACCTTCTCGGCCATCAACTAAAGCTCCCTAATATTTTTTGACGATACTCGTATAAACCAAAGCCTTGCCGTTTCCCATTGGCCATTTAAATCGAACGCCAACTTTGTTCCCACCTCTTCGTTTCTGCCCGATCCAATTCGTCGATATTGCCCACCATGGCACCCGGAATGTCGCTGTTCTCTGTCAATGCCATTCTCGTTCTGAGCGGCGAGGATGGTTCGCGGATACTGGCTAAATACTACACCGCGCCACACCAAGGCCCAGGTTAGTCGTCCCTAGGCTCATTCTAGCTCTAAGCTACCCCCCAGAGACCGTGTATCTTGCGCCGTCAGCTGCGGTTATCCGTATCTAAGCCGGTCATTGAGAATCCCGGCGTCTGGCTGGGGGGCTTGTCACATGGTCGTCCATCGTCGCCCTTACCATAATGCGCTCCGCTAACGTTGGCCTTTCTTGCTATCCATAGGCTCGCCCGCCAATGCCAATGCCTACTCTGATGTCAAGGCGCAAAAGGCCTTTGAGAAGGGCCTCTTTGAGAAGACCACCAAGCAGAACAACGATATCATCCTCTACGACAACCGGGTGGTGCTGTACAAGATGGACTCCGATGTCATGATCTACATCGTTGGCAGCCTGGACGAGAACGAGATTCTGCTATACAACGTCATTCTTGCACTACGCGACACTCTCCACCTATTATTCAAGTACATCTGTCTCTTCAGCTACAGCTACGATCACAAGTCCCTCTCTACTAACACATATCGCTACTCTCTAGACAATCCGTTGATAAGCGCACCATCAGCGAGAATTACGACCTTGTTGCTCTCGCCATTGACGAAATCGTTGACGATGGAATCGTTCTCGAAACCGACCCCACCATCATTGTGCACCGCGTCAGCAAGGCACCTACACAGGATGTCAACATTGGCCGTATCGATCTCAGCGAGCAGGGTGTCAACAACTTGGCACAGCTTGGCCGCGCGAAGCTTACCGATTGGTTACGGCAGGGCCTGTAAATTTGCGCCTGGTGTGGGAAAGAACGAAAGAGGAGAGTAATTGGGCGTCAAACGCCCAAAAAACCAATATACGATACGATACCATGTGATATCACATGCTGCTACTATTGCTTGTAGTACTATTTATTACTGTCACAATATCGGGTTACGGAATCAGGGTCTTTTATATTGAGGAGATGAGAGAGCGGCCGGGGAAAAAAGGGAACTCCGCTGTGTTTGTTCTTTTATGATGTGTTGGTTTTGTTGCGTTTGGTGCTGTAGATACCGGTCTTTTATATCTCGACGCGGTTCTCTTTTTATGGTCTCCCCGTCCCTCTTGAAGGTCTTTTTCTGTCTTTCAAACGACGTCTATTATAACATTGATATACACAAGCACATTTCACAGATTTAAAGGTCATTGCTTCTATTGTATAAAAAAACGAAAGCAAAACACGAAAAAGAATGGCTACTTTTGTCTATATCATAACACCCATCATTACCTCTAAACAACCATCATATCCGTATATCGGTAGCTGCCTTGCGAAGTCGGTTCATGACTGCGCCGGCTATATCTAGATCGTCTGCTATTCCATCTACAAATATAGCATCTACGTTGCGTCTGTCAAGCGTTCTCAACGCCGAGAACAAGCCTTGTGCAATGCCTCTGATGTCTTTGCCGAGATCAATATCAAACACTATACCGATTGCTTCTCTGGAGTCACTCTTCAAACTACCTTCTAAGATCGTGAACGACTCTTCTTCGTCCTCGTATCCTTGAAGTTTTGGTGCAGTCACTAGCTCACTGGTTTTCAGGCCACCAGCACGAGCCCATCTCTTGGTTCTAATGACTCCGATCTTGACTTGCGACTTCCCTCTAACAGCATCAGCAACATCGCCGACCAAGATGCCAGCTCTAGCTTCAGCTGACGAGGCCTCATACAACGTTACCCGAGCCTTAGGGCTATAGTGCTTGTACTTCATACCTGGCGCACGCGGTGCCGCCTTGCCGACCTCACTCTGGTCTTTATATCCCACCACCACGCCCTCCCAACCGGGACACGCGCGAATCTCATCGATGCTCACACCGCCCGGCCGTAGCACAGCTGGCGGATTACTCAGTCCATCAACCACCGTACTCTCCACCCCAACACTGCACGAGCCGCCATCGATGATGAGGCCGATACGTCCATCCAGATCATCCAGTACATGCTGCGCCGTGGTCGGTGATGGCTTCGTGGAAGCGTTGGCGGACGGCGCGGCTACCGGAACACCCGCTAGCTTGATCAATGCCAGCGCCAACGGCGTCTGTGGCATGCGTACGCCCCAGGTCGGCAAGCCTGCAGTGACTTCTGGGGCCAGTCGCGAGTCCTGTGGGTGGTTGGGCAGCAGTATTGTTAGCGGGCCGGGCCAGAATCTTTGGATCAGCGGGTAGTAGATGGATGGGATCGGGTCGGTGGGTGGGTTGGTGGAGCGTAGGTGGCCAGCTGGGTCAAGCAGATCGCGCAGCATAGAGAGGTCGGCGATGTGACTGATTAGTGGGTTATCAGATGGCCGTCCCTTGGTGGTGTAGATGCCGCGTACGGCAGAAGAGCGCGTGGCATCAGCACCGAGACCATAGACGGTTTCGGTTGGAAAAGCGACTGGCGTATCGTTCGTGGCAATGTACGATGCCGCTGCTTGTAGATCCGCTAGGGCTTGTGCCGCTTCTGGGGTCGATGAGGAAGAAGATGGAATAACCCAAGTCTCGAGAGAGCCTACAGGCTCGAAGGCGCCAAGCTCGCTGCCGCTATGGCTGACTTTGATGATACGGGTTTGGAGCGTCATTGTGGATGGTAGCGAAGATTGTACAGAGACTTCTGCTCTTTTAAGATGCACGGCTAAAAATGAAAAACCTCGACTTGTTGGAGGCGCTGCTATCGCAAACGAACTGAACCGGAGCGCCACAATGAGGACTTCCAAGTATAGCGTATAGTAGAGGAGTGCTTGTTATATAACTGGATATGAGGGTATCGTCAAAACAGAGGCAAATAGTGCTTAGGTTAGACTATCATTAGAAAATAGTTAAAACCGCTGGATGATCGTTATCAATGGATTGTACAAAGTTCGGTCTAGGAATATCGAACTATCAAAAAGATTGATTAGATAGGAATGGAGGGGCAGTCGCTTGTTTTCTAGATGATCCCAAACGGATGGGGTTTTTTTTAATTCATTTATCTTATGGAGCTATGGAGCTATAAAGATTTAAAACGGATGGTTACTTGTTACCCAAACCATAAATAGCGGCATACGCTTGCTTGACTCATTCGAAAATTTTGTGCTGCTATAAAATTGATGCAAGAAATTTTGGAAATGTTGCACCGATTGCCCATGTGATTTCTTGGATTCTAGAATCCATTATAAGCAAGAAAATGAAACTATAATCAAGAAAATAAGAAGATGATATTCAATTTTTTTTACCTTTCTTGAAATTAGTTTTCTGGCGGCTCGTCGGTTCTATATATTCGGTAGGAAATGTATAGTAACCCACATACAATACATAAAACCCTAATGACTACATTCCTCATTTCAACATGTCTTGCACACACATCATTTAGTAATACGTGCATCATCATACATGACCTAATTATTTTTTAATGTGTAATGGCGCTCCCATCTTGATCATGACTTGACCAAAGTTCGAGCTTTGTTACGCTCATCTTCACTAAGTACCCAGAGAAACCCATCTTCATCACCAGCCTCGGCCGCTAGGGCAATCTCCTCCCACTCTTCCTCTTCCATATTGACAATCATGAGGATCTGGGAGATCTTGGAAAACACCTCTCTGATGCTATAATTGCCCTTAGAAACTGTGCCGATCATGCCACTAAAGTCCTTTTCCATACGGATAGCACCGTAACCGTTGGTGCGGCCTGCGTAGCTCCAGATGCGTTTCTCGAGAATACGTGAGAGATAGCGAGCCGTGATGTCGTGCAAGTCTGCGTATGTTTTGGGTGTCATAATGCGTGCAATTGGCTTCATTAGGTGATCCCATCCGTGCTCAAAGCGTCGTGGGACTTGATCTAGTAGCTCTGCCACGTCTTGGTCTTCTTCCTCGGCAATTTCTTCTATGTCTTCCTCGCTTAGCGCATAGTCTACGTCCCGGAAGGTTTCTGAGAGGACAGGCCGCAGTCGAAGCTTGACGACATTGTTGAATAAGACTTGGATGCCTTCGGTCATGAGCTCCGTTGTTTTGGCGGTGAACGAGTGTAGCATGTTGGTGAGATGTGTGGCTACAATCCCAGCGTCTTTGGGGAACGGGAAGGCGTGACATAACTGTGAGCTAGGTGCCGGTGTAACTGGAGCTGAAGCTATGACTAGCTCGGGCGTAGTTCCCGTTTTACCTGCTACAATTCGACTTAGGTAGTCGTTGGACATGTCTAAACTATTGATCAACACGATAAACTGGATAATCTTGTCTTCAGGCGGGAACCCGCCCTGAACCAACGGCTTGGGATATGATTCGTCTCGCATCTTGCGCTGGATCATCCCGACGAAATCAGCGCCTAGAACCCGTGCAATCGTTGGGACCACGGATGATACGATATCCTTTTGTGAAGTTGATAAACACTTTTCTATCACAGCATTGACAATAAAGATGACATCGTCCACGGCAAGGATTATAAATGGTGGACTGCTTCCGAGGGGCTTTGTAGGAACCAATGTTAGGCCTGATGGATACTCGTCCATTTGGAAAGCCTTCTCAACTGATCTTCGGAAGAAGAAGGTTGACATGACGTTGTAGGGTGTGGTTAATTTCGAAGAGATTTTCTTGTTGAGATTGGACTTTTGCAGTACATCTGGAAGTGTTAAGCTTGCATCGTCTGGTGTATTTGGGACCTGCGATGATGTGATTAGTTAGTTTAGTGTAGCTAATATCTGTAGATACCAACGTACTTTGCATTTGGCAGCTAAGAACCGGGTATATAGAGCCCAGCGGCCCAACATGACGGCAATTTCTCCTAGAAGGCCATCGACCTCCTTCATATTGACACCCTCATCTTCACTTTGCCTTGGATTTGCTCCGGTGCCCATTGACGGTGAATTTACTCGTGGAATGGCATTACGTTGTTGCTGTGGTAAGAAGCTTTGCACCAAGAAAGAGAATGGATAGCTCTTGACGTCTGTAAGGCGGCGTGAAACATCTCGTTCCTCGCTCCACGAGTCAATGATAATGCCGCCCTGCACATCAACTTCTTGCTGTAGACGCTCAATGACTCTGCCCATTTTGCCCGAGCCATAATGCCGCTCAACAAGACCTCCGTGGCCGTCGACTACCTGTGCAATATGCTCGAAAAGTTTGGTTAGCGCGTTCGCATAGAAGAAGCCTTCAGTCTGCTGTGATTCTGTGGCCAGCTTGAGTGTAGCTCGGGCCGTGCCCGAAACGCCCTGACAAACGAACTTGCCATAGATATCCAGACCGACATCACCACGGCCAATAAGTGGGAATAGCTTAAAGAAGCGAGTGACCTTGGCCGAGTCGTTATCCTGCGCCGCCTTCTCAAATTCGCGCAGGAAGAGACCACAGAGACTCTCCTTGGCATTCTCCAGCGTTACCCACGGCGCATCAGGTACCTCCACGCTAGGGACTATCGCCGCTGCAAAGCCGCCGCGCGTGATCTCCTCCGGAACCTTGCTAGCGCGCTCGATATAACCTGCAGCAGCTTCCCAGTCCTGTGGTGCGCCCATGCTACCTACAACACCATTGATGCAGGCCTTGAGCTCAGCAACCTGCTCGACAACCCCCAGTGTGGCCTCCACGCGGCTCTTCTCGAGATCCAGCTCGCGGACCTTGTCGCTCAGTCGTCCCGCGGTCTCGGCTGCCGATGCCACCATCTGATTACTGACAGAGCGCACGGCTATGGCTTGACTTCCCAGTGTGGCGCGCAGGAATTCGAGGCGCTGTAGCTCGCGCACAAGCTCGATTTGTGAGGCTACTAGACTGTCGAGCCGTGAGGTTAGGGCTTCATCGCGCTTTTGTAATGAGGCAAGTGCTGCGCGCACGGCGGTGACGTCGTTGGCCTCGTGGATACTAGCCGCTACGGTTGTCTTAGGATCGGTTCGGAGGCCGCCGGTCAGGCCTGGAGTCGTTGGGGGCCGGCTGATGGACATTTTGGACGTCGGAGATCAGGTATTGCGGTAATAGAGCTACTATGGTGGTGTGTGGTATGTGGTATGGTTGTCGTAGCTAGATAGGCATTGCAGCTGTGAAGAGAGAGGGTTTGGGCCTAGGGTTAACTTGTTTGTTGCTGTAGTAGTCGGCCTTTGTGAATCTGAGTTCGCAGGTTGGGCACCAAACCAATTGGTAGGAAAATATTGTTGTTGAGTTGGAATTAAAGAGCTAGCGCCAAGTTTGAAGTGTCTGCCGTTTGTCGGTGATCGAAGCTACTCAGGTTTTGGAGGGGAACGTTTAATTTACAGGCTGTTCGTCTTAATCTACAAGCTCTAGCAGGGATGTTCAAAAAAGATACTTAGGCCTTCAAAACACAATGTACCCCATGCTAAGTCTGCCAGCTGCCAAAGTGCCGTCAAAAATGTGTAACAATAAAAACGAAAAGATTAGACTAGGCATACTGAAAAATATACCGTATAAGTGTACCTTGATTCACTAAAGTCTCAACATTCGGCTATGATTATTACATTATTATCATTACCAAAACAGGCTTTAAACCTTATTTACCCGCCCACGATCACTTTGTGATAAATCTAGTTCACTTATCCATTGAATAGAGGAGAGTGGTAGATCAAGAGCTTGTGAAAGTTCCATAACATTTGAGGTATATAGACAACAAGCAGAAAAGTGTTATGTAAAGGCACTGGTAGTCAAGAAGAGAATAGTCGGCAAAGAAATAGATCAAGAAAAAAGCTAAGTCCAAGATCAAGTCATATTTATCAGAAGTAAAATACAAAGAGAGATATTGAAACAATGTCAGAACCTATATCTAGAAAGTAGATAAGTGCAATGCTTGGTCTATACGATGCCTATCAACCAGTGTTAGATAGTGCAGTTAGCTTTATCTTAATCCGTTCTAATTCAAATCAAAGTCCAATTTCAAGAACTGGCATTGAAATCCTAGAAACTAAGATGTAACCGTCCTGTGCATATCTTCATAGCTCTATAGCTCCATAAGATTAATGAATTAAAAAAAACCCGACCATTGCAGTTAACTCTCAAACTTCAATATAAACAGTATATGTGTGATTTTTGACTTTTGATAAACGTAGGTGGCCAGGATCAAAAAGCAGTAAAGAATATAATATAAAGAGAACTCGTTATAAATGGAGAGTACTTAGCTGGACACTGTTGAGGCTATAGTAAAGATTGTAGAAATTGTAGAGATGTAGGAAAGTAGTCAGAGATCCTTACTTTTGCACGCCAAAAAGCCTCCGCAAGCTCTATTTAGTTAAGTGTTTACTCTCCTTAACTACACACATACAATACAATTAATTTGTGGCAAATTCGAACAGTAGATAAATGGAGAGAGGGAGTCCACAGGACAATATTAAGATACATTTTGACAGAAGAGAGACGTTAGGTTGATTACCAAGCTCAAACAAGTTAACTGTAATCAAGGGTTTAAATATATAGACCTGAAAGAGAAAAATTGTACATAGTACAGGGTATGGGTTTTGTCGTAGGATCAGGGTGCAGATCGGTTTCTTGCGGAACAATGTGACAAAGGGGAGATAACGAATGTTAAGTACGACTTAAACTCTATGTCGGTCCTCGGTTGACTCTGATTATTTAGCTCACGTCGTATCTTATTGGCATATTAATAGCAACACAAAGAAGCTTAATGATCAATAAACAAGGGCTTCTATATGCGAAGCCGAGCCTTAGACGCGAAAGTTGCTTAACGAGACAGCCTTTTTAACTAGATTTACATGACCTAGCCAAAGTCTAGATATATTGAAATATTACGGCGTGACAAATATTAAAATGGTCTTTGATATTACTAGATTCCTCTTCCCAATACGTGGGATTCCCCTGCTTACAATTCTGCTTACAAAACAATATTCTCTTTGGGCTAGATACGTGCGTGCAATTCAAGCAACAATGCCGACCTTCCGCCTTTAGTTTGTCCGCAAGGGCGAGTTAAAAGCGGTAAAGTTACTAAAACAGGAAAGTGGCTCTCGGGTGACTACACTGGTTCGGAGTTATTATTGGCTCGATAGCAGGCTTTGGAGCTGTTTCCCGCCAGTATATATCTTGCTAGCATTCAGGTTTTAGTGGTGATAAAAGTGGACACCCAGTGACAAGTATCTTAGCCGGAATCAAAAAGATTTTAATCAAATAATTATCCACTACAAATTCGATAAAGAGTATTCTTGTCCATTTCTTAACTAGTTAACGACAGTGTCAGTGAATAATAGTGCTGTCTTTTGATATATCTTAGCTATCAAACATTAGGGTTGACAGGATTATATGAACCCTTGAGAGCTAGTCATAGTTATCTCCACTTAGGGAACTGGTTTTGTGGCTGTCTTTTGGGGATGGCTCTGTAGAGGCACTGGTTGAGCATTGGTATTGGAGGTCTTCTTGAGAGAGCTGGGCGTTGGTGAACTAGATATAGTAGTTGATATTCCAGAACTGCAGTGCATAGATATCTTTATGATATAGTAACATGCGTAGTTCCTGACTTTTTTCATGTACCCTCCTGAAAGCTGCCCTGCAGGCTCTAGGTTACAAGAGGATAGATCTCTTCTTTTTACGTTTCTTACTTCATAGTTTTAAGCTACAAGAATGAAACAGTGTGAATACATGCAGTTCACATTTTAGCGAGAATATACCGGTTTTTTTCTTCTTCTTTTTTTTCCTGACAGGACTTTAGTGGGCTTGTTACTGGGCTGGGCTCCACTAAATGTTTTCCGATGTCAGCCTTGCCATTAAGCTACTTCTAGATAGCTTCTCAGGCAAACTAATGGGCTGAGTTCATCGCTTTTATCCATCAATATCCTACCGAATATCTATCGATATCCCCTAAAATCACAATAATGGAGCCTTCAGCCAAGAAACCGAAGTTCGATCTCGACAATTTCTTAAAACAAAAGAAGGATGCTGACGAAGCGGCTCGCAAGCCAAGATGGATACCAAAATCCCAAAGAGATGCTCTGGCTAAGAAGCAAAAACAAGAGGAAGAGGCCAAAAAACAACAATCTAAGGCCATAGCCGATGAGCGCGACAAGAAGTGGCTCCAGGGTGACAAGGCAAAAACTAAAGAATCGACTATTACCCCACGATCGATCGTCGCCGCCCACGAAGCGATGCGCGCCGAGCGCGGAACTGGCAAATTCGAGACGGAGAAGTGGCTAGCAGCCGGTCTCACACAGGCCGATATCACAGAAGAACGCAAGTGGCGTGAACACTACCTCGGGCCAGACGTCAATAAAAAATCAACATTTGTAGTCAAGCGTAAACGCACCAGGGCTGGTGAACAGTTCAACTTTGATTGGAGTCTTGAAGACGATACTACACGAACAGATAAGCTGACCGAACAACCTCGAAAACAACACAAGTCGTCGGCACCAAAGACGTTCTACACATGGGATGAGCGCTTCGATGTCGCTGCTGAGGAGCGTCTCAAGGAGCAGATCAAGTTCATCGAGCAAAAGGACCCTGTGACTGGCCGCGAGCGCGCACAGGAGCTACTTCGTGAATTCTACCGCGGCCGTGACCGAGCTATCGAGAAGGACAACAAGACAGGCATGGGTCGCCACTGGTCCAAGAAGAAGCTGTCAGAAATGAAGCAGCGTGACTGGCGTATCTTCAAGGAGGACTTTGGTATCGCAACCAAGGGCGGTGGTATTCCCGACCCGATGCGCAGTTGGCAAGAATCAGACCTGCCTGAAGAGATTCTTCGTATTCTAGACTCCGTTGGCTTCGACGAGCCATCACCTATCCAGCGTGCTGCGATTCCTATTGCCTTACAGGCCCGAGATCTCATTGGTGTAGCCGTTACTGGCTCCGGTAAAACGTTGGCTTTCCTACTGCCTCTACTTGTCTACATCTCAGATTTACCACCTTTCACCGAATTCAACAAGAATGACGGACCGTATGCACTTATTCTGGCACCAACCCGTGAACTAGTGCAACAGATTGAGAAGGAAGCCCGTCGTTTCGCACGTCCCATGGGATACCGCGTTGTCAGCATTGTCGGTGGTCACTCACTGGAAGAACAAGCATATGCGCTGCGTGACGGTGCTCATATCATTGTTGCCACGCCTGGTCGTCTTGTTGACTGTATCGACCGTAGACTTGTTGTCTTCGCGCAGTGCTGTTACGTGATTATGGATGAGGCTGATCGCATGATCGATCTTGGGTTTGAAGAGCCCGTCAACACGATTCTGAGTGCCTTGCCACTTTCAAACGAGAAGCCCGACACGGAAGATGCCGAAAACTCATCAGCCATGAAGCAGTACATCAGCGACCGTGACAAATACCGTCAAACGATGATGTACACAGCCACCATGCCTTCACAGTTAGAGCGCATCGCTAAAAAGTATCTACGTCGGCCAGCCATTGTCACTATCGGTAACCTAGGTGAAGCCGTCGATACTGTCGAGCAGAGAGTCGAGTTTGTATCAGGCGAAGAACGACGCAAGTCCAGACTCAAGGATATCTTGCAGTCACACCAGTTCACGCCCCCCATAATCGTGTTCGTCAACATCAAGCGTAACTGTGAGACTGTGGCACGCGATATCAAGCACATGGGACTCTCGGTGGTTACCATGCACGGAAGCAAGACACAGGAACAGAGAGAGGCAGCCTTAGCATCGGTACGCAACGGACAAACGCAGGTACTAGTGGCTACGGATCTAGCAGGTCGTGGTATCGATGTGCCAGACGTCAGTCTAGTCATTAACTTCAATATGGCTACAAATATTGAGAGCTACACACATCGCATTGGTCGTACGGGCCGTGCTGGCAAGAGTGGTGTTGCTATTACATTCCTGGGCAACGAGGACTCAGATGTTCTGTATGACCTGAAGCAGATCTTGTCCAAGAGTTCGATTTCAAAAGTACCAGACGAACTCAGACGTCACGAAGCCGCCCAACAGAAACCAAACCGGACGAAACAACCTAAAGCCCTGGAGTAAGGGCAGAGGCGAGATGAAATAGGCGGGAGTTGTTCCAAATAGATTGTAAATACTACTACATGGTCTACAGGGTGTAATACTCTTACCGTTTATGAGTTTGGCTTGATCAAGTTGGCCGTGGGGGTGTGCTCTTGGCTGATATGACCCATCCTTTAATGCTATACGAAATCAATACAACTAATTATCACATTTGCGCTTATTATCATCACGCCCTTAAGAAATATAGAACAAAATGCATGCCGATTCGGGACCTAGTTCCCCTAAGATTAAAACACCGACCATAGCTTCATGTCCACTATGTCCATCCATGTGCGTCGTACTAACAAAGACAACAGAGCAGAGCAAGAATTTCTCCTGTAGCTACAATCCAACGGAGACTCCCCCCCGCGTTGCAAAACAAGTGAAACATGCTGGAAATCTATGTACGTATGTTTGTATACGTATATTAGTATATAATACCGAGTACGGTAGAAAGTACTTGTGCGAGTTTGGAAAGTCATTTTTCTCAAACACGGCACCAGCGTATTCTGTATGTCCGAAGCCGAATAGTCCCATAAATTGACTGCATAGAAAAGCTTTACCGTCCTCATTTACACAGTAGTAGCCATATAACCACGATATAAACCAAGAGATGACTGCAGATGGTGTTTGGTGTCCTTTGGCGATGGGAAGGTGTGCCTTCATGAAGAAAGGAAGATAGCGGGGCCATAATGACCACTAGCCAGTTCTTGATCCAGACTTGCCCCGTGGTTGGATGAATACTACTGTAACATAATTTTCCTTGTCAACCTCGAACAAACGATCTGATAAAAAAATACTTTCATAGTGAGGCCCCACGTTGGAAGAAATATAAGTGCGATAATTTAGTTGCTATGTAAAGAAAGATGAATTACTGAAGGAACTAAAATTCTTCAATAGCATAGGCAGCACTTACCACATTGAGATAGTTAGCCTTAGCAATCAATATATTTCGTGTTTGTTGATATTTAAATTGTCACCCTCCTCCATCTTTATCAGCCATCAGCCTCTTTTGACAAATTCTTCTTCTTCAATCGATAGCCACGCAATTTGCACTTTTCATCGATCCGGACATCACACAGTACTCTACTCATCAAAATTCATTGATGCAACTTCAACTTCGTTTTCTATTCAACACCAGCTGACTACTCCTCTTGTTAATCTCACTTTTCTATCAAACAGCAAAGTGGCGATCATCAAAGTGTTGATCATTTACCCTTTTTTTTGCTTCGGTTTTCAGCTGTCCAGGGCTTTTTCCATCAAGGCTCTACTCTTCTAAAATCTTTCAGCTATCGTTGCACTACCCCATACATCTGCCTCTCTTCTATTTCAGTAATCAGAAAGTCATTTTTCCCCTTACTGTTTTCAGGTTGCACCGTGAACCACCATTTGAAAAAAGAAGTGTGGTACTAAATAACGAGCAAATTAATCCCACCAAACAACTCAGCTCTTAATATATAATAGGCAGTGTACTCTACCTACACTCTACCTGATACACTATCATTCAGAAAGCCTACTTCATTCAAGCTTAGAGGCGATACGAAATCCTTTTTCATATATACCAACAAGCCACAAGAACTTGTCTACCTCAGGACATTCTGGTATCACATTTTTGTGCGTTGACTTATTGACAGCACACGCAAATTTCACCATCTTTATATCCCAGACTCATCATTGATATACAACGCCTTTTCGAGAACGGATCAACCTCTTCGTTCACGCTAATATAAGAGCTACTGTATATCCACTTTTGGCCATAGCTCAACAGTGCATTCGGCCATTCCTTTTATTAATCCATCTAAAACTCCTTTCCCTACCAAGTCCTCCAGCCTCGAGCCAAATCAGGATGGACGCTCTTCAAGTTCAGAATCCCGGTTCACCGCAAATTTCTTCTATTGTAGTCGAAAAACCATCGAGCGCTGCACGAGCTATGGAAGACATCGTATATGGCTCTGTAAGTTATAACTTAATATCACTGAGTGACTCACCGCTCATGTTTCAAGTTGTTAACATAAACTCGTCACATTTAGATAGCAGGTGTTGTTGGCAAACTAATCGAATATCCTTTTGATACCGTTAAAGTGCGCTTGCAATCACAGCCGGATCACTTGCCACCACGATACAAGGGACCTATTGACTGCTTCAAGCAGTCTATTCGTGCGGATGGCTTTGTTGGTCTGTACCGGGGTCTGAGTGCACCTCTTGTTGGTGCTGCTGTTGAAAACAGTTCCCTTTTTTTCTTCGAAGGTGTTGGTCGTTCCCTTATGTATTCGACTGGTATCGTTTCAAAAGGAGAAGATCTAGCCCTCGGCGCTTTGTGGTCGACAGGTGCATTTGCCGGTGCTTGCACATCAGTCCTCTTAACCCCAATTGAACTGGTCAAGTGCAAGATCCAAGTTCCTGGTGGTTCCTCAGAATCAACAACTAACCTACGCCCGATTCCTGTAATCAAGGAGATCTACCGTCACAATGGCATCAAGGGATTCTGGAACGGACAGATGGGAACTTTGATCCGTGAGGCTGGTGGTTGTGCGGGTTGGTTCGGTGCCAAGGAAACCGTGTCCGACCTTTTCTACCGTCGTCGTGAAAAAGCAGAGGCTCGAGACGGTCTACAAATATCACCCAGGTCGAAAGCTTTGCCTCTATGGCAACAGGCACTGGCAGGAGCTTCTGCTGGTGTCACGTACAACTTCCTTTTCTTCCCTGCTGACACCATTAAGTCGCGCATGCAGACAGCACCCATGGTTTCCGGTGTTAAGCCTCGCACCTTTGTCGAGGAGTTTTCCGCGGCGTGGAAGCAGACTGGAGTCAAAGGGTTATACAGAGGCTGTGGTATAACTTGCTTCCGATCAGCGCCAAGTTCCGCCTTCATCTTCATTGTCTACGATGGACTGAAGCGTTGCTTCCCTATGTCTGGTCACTAAACAACGTGCATTCATCCCGTCTTTTCTTGCTCATTATTTTTGCATGGTTTCACAGTTTATGATACAACAGGAGTTTTCATCTTGGTCTATTGCGCGGCGTTTGGGTATGTTCACAGTATCAGCTAAAAAGTATTATTGTTTCTATACATAGATAATGTGTTTTTAAGTTGGTCAATAAAAATTGTGTATGTTTAGCATTCGTCATTATAGCGGTAGATAGTGATTATACTATACCATGCTTTTGTGTTTCAGCTACTGAAATCCCATCCGTTTAACATTCCAGTACCAGCACTTAGATAAGTGCCGAAACTCAACCATGCTACATATGGCACCATACACCAGCCGGCAATCGTATCCAACTTGCCAAAGCAATAAGCCAGATATGCGTTGATACCAACCAGAGAAGCAATGTCTAAAGTGGCCTCGATGGGCCGTCTAGCAACGAAGAACAGTGGCATCCAGACAAGGTTTAGGCCTAGTTGGATGGTGTAGATAGCGGCACTCTTGCGTGTCAAGTTGGCATTTGCTGGCGTTGACAGGCCAGCAGTGATGGCACGATGGGCAGCATAGCCCATTAGACTGATGGTAAGGATTAGCTTTTGGCTTATATTGTAAGGTAAAGGGAAGTTCTCACGTGTAGAGGCCAGTCCAAGCAATCGGGAACACCTTGGGTGGTGGCATTCCAGGGGGCTGCTTGATGTTGAGTTGGGCAGATCTCTTATTTCTTGCAGCTAATATGACAATGTCAGTATGTAGTCCTATATCAGAGCAAATGGGGGTGGGTAGCTTCTCACGGGATGAGGCATGACCGGTGATACTGCCTAAGACAATGGGCACCAGCATGCTAGCGGCGGGGCTAGTAAACACAGAGCTTGGCAGCGTGAGATACGGTATGTAAGTAGTCATTGTGTGTAGTTTCAAGCTGGCGATACTAGATGTAAGTAGAAGAGGTAAATGGATTAGATCAAAATGGCAAAATGGCAAATGGGTAACATATGTACAATATTGAGCCGACTCTTTCAAAGTTAGGGTACAGCTAGTTTATCTACATATGTTCATAGCTGAGCTGTGGCCAAGCCATTCAATCATTGGCTTACGTCTTGGTGACTTGCTGGTGAGGCACGAATTCGGCGCTGATGCAGGTACCTTGAAACGGGAGCTGGTCCTAATGCGGAAACTCTTGACTCCACTCTAGCATCGTTGCTCGGAAGAAAGCACGCGGATTTAGCGAGCTCATGAATTCGTGATCGATTACTATTCGTCTGCCTTCGCGGCACAGATATTGATTCCAATACATGCCACAATACGTTCTATAACCGATACAACCTAATATTTTGATTGATACTCGTTGATATGTTAGTCAACAAAGCTTCCCCATGCTTGACACACGTGACCCACTTTGCGCCCAGACTCTTTTGTTTAGAGCGGTAGGAAGCTGTTTAGCCCGTATTTACCCTTTACGCGTTCCTTAGGTTCTTCTTTCTGTTGCTGAGCTGGGCCAGCGGAATCACGGTATTTACTTTACTACTTAGTCCAGTTTTTTTCTTCAATTTTTGCCTGTTTGGTCGCTCTTGCGATCGTTTACCTGAGGTTTTTTTTTTCGTGTACTTTTTTTTTCCTTTTTTCTGGTACCAACCTTTTTTTTTTCTCAAACACGCCAATTACATCTCAAAATCCCGTCGAGGATCCATCGTACTGGACTTGGAATCGGTTTCTCTTACACGTCTTCATTTTTGTTCGCCGTGTTTGTCCTGCTGCAATTCCTCGGCCTCTTCTTTTTTTTTCCATCATTTTCTTTCTTTCTTCGTTGTAAACCCACGTCTATCCATCGCGATCTTTTCTTAGATTGTCGAGGCGACTCTTATTTTCATCGTTTGGAGTCTTGTTTACTCCAGCTTTTTCTTCTCGTCGAAAGGCACTTCTTTGATCCATCAAACAGTTCGTTCTCCCCATTTTCATCAATTCAGTCTTTAGAATCTACCCTCGATCGTTTCTTCCATCTTGCGTCATTTCATCGAACGCGCTGCCCTTCTTGTTTTTCTCAATTGAGTCCATCTTGCCTCTTGTCTTGTCAATTAGTCCTTAGATATCTTCTCTTCTTGTCGGCTCTTTCTGCCTTTTTTCTCTTCTTTATTTCTATTTCTTCATATTGATGCATCGTGTACTATCTGTGCCAACTGTGTGTCGTTGGTCCATTTAGTATCTTCATCAATATGCCTCTTAGATGATTTCTCATTTGTAGGCCAGTTAGGTCGTCGGTTCTGCTTGCGCGACACCAACTGGCCATTGTTTGTTACCCTTATTATTCTTTCTTCTTCCCTCTGTCATATTGAGGCTTGCTCACATTAGCATATTCTCTCTTGAGGCTATTATCTCTCCCTTTAGGCCGCTCGTTGCCTGGCGTCATTCGCTTCTCTTTTTGTTGCTTTTTCCCTCTTCTTACTTCACTTGATCCTCATTCTCTATGGCTCATTCTCTCTAACATGACGTATCATCGCCGCTTAATTAGGCCTTTCTTTTCTTCTGCTCAGCTTCCGTTTTTAGCAGTTTGTCTTTGTTACCCCCGAGACGCTTTTATCACATCCTCAATCGACAGAAATCCGAACCGAACATTGTCTTTTAAAAAGTTACACTCGACACTTCCATATTACAACGTGTCATGGATAGTTACTATCGCGATCCCATCCGGTCTCCCATCGATCGTTTGAGACCAAGAGACGATATCAGAGTCAAGGAAGACAGGGCCTCTCCAGCTCATTACCGCGACAGAATGCGTTCACCCAGTACGCCATTACCTATCCATTCTACATCCTAGTCGTACACGCAATAATTGAGACGCTACTTATTCTTATAAGTACTCTATCTGGTATGATCCAGCTACTAATTTTTTCCATAGTTCATGAAAGAGGCCATCGTCGCAGATCCCGCTCACCAGGTGGTGGTTCTGGCGGCGGCGGTAGTGGTGTTGATAGATATGAGCCCCGTGGCCGCCGAGACGATTATGCGCCACGTGATCGGGACGATCGCTCCCGTCGCATGATCTCACCTCCCGCCAATATAGATCGTTATGTTCCCGGTCAAGACATGGGCAATGCTGGGCCTGCGCCCAATCCTGTTCCTGATCCGTCAAAGCTCCCATACCAAGTCGGATTCTCATACTTTGGTGAATGGTGGCGTTTCAACGAAAGAATCAGGGAGGAGAAGGAACGCCAACGTACTGGACGTCGTCGGGAACCCGACCGCAACAAGCCCCCTCGCGAACTTCAGGAAGATCGGGAACAAGAGAAGATCAAGATTCAAGCAGCCTACGACCTTTACAAAGAAGAGCTTCAGGCTAAGATGGCCCGTCAATTCGTCAGTGAACACAAGAAGGAGCAATGGTTCAAAGAACGCTACGACCCTCCTATCCGTGATGAGTTCCGCTCTGCTCTAGGAGAGTTCCGCCGTGGAGCTTATGCTCAGTGGGAGCAAGACATGGATGCCGGAGTGTTTGATAGATTTTCTCTTGAGGGTATCAGTAAGTCCGACAGTAGCAATAATGCCGCCCAGGAGAAGGAAGAGGGTGAGGCTATTGCAAGCAACGAAGTCCTCGGTGTTAGTGATCTTGTGTCTGCCCCTGGATCCGATATCCGTGATGAGAATCTGTACCAGCCCACCCTACTCATCAAAACCATTGCTCCTCATGTGAGCCGCCAGAATCTCGAGAACTTCTGCAAGGAACATCTTGGCGAAGATGAGGGTGGCTTTAAGTGGCTATCACTGTCGGACCCTAACCCAAGCAAGAGATACCACCGCATCGGCTGGGTAATGCTACACCCTGCTCCTGAAGCAGTCACCCTCATTGATCGTGCCGATCCTCGAGATGAAGATGATGACATCGACATCGAGGCCAAAACTACAGTTGGTCTCACCCAAAGCACTGCCGAGAAGGCGTTGGAGGCAATTAATAGCAAGACAGTGAAAGACGAGGTTCGTGGTGACTTTGTCTGCCACGTAGGAGTTCACAACCCCCCATCAAACCCCCGTAAAAAGGCTCTATGGGATCTTTTCTCTTCGCCAGAGCGTATCCGCAAGGACCTTCACCTTGTCCAAAGCTTGGCTAACAAATTTGAGGAGGACTTTGGTGTTGAATTCAGTGGCATCGCTCGTGTTCAAGAAAAGGTTCAAGACCTTATCAAGGCCGACTTGCTGAAGCCTGCTACTCCTACTACTCGTCGTGTTCGCAAGGAGCGTGATATTGACTTGGATGTTGAGGATGATGGTGAAATGCATGATGACGAGGGAGAAATTGATGATGAAGAGGGCGCCCAGGACTTTGAGGTTGATACCGAAGACTTCGTCGCTCAGAAGAAGGAACTGGATCTTCTGATCGAGTACCTTCGCCGTGTGTTCAACTTCTGTTTCTTCTGTGTATTTGAAAGTGATTCCGTTCACGAGTTAACTCGCAAGTGCCCTGGTGGTCATCTTCGCCGTCCCAGAGTTACTCTCACTCCGGCTGCTAAAGAAGTAGCTCTAGCCACTGTCACTGGCCAACCTTTCCCTACAAAGAAGAAGGCCGAGCCCATGGAAGAAGGCGAAGCTGAGCCGTCGGACGGCGATAAGAAGTTCCGCCCCGCTACAACCAAGGCTGAGCAACAGCTGCTTCGTGCCTATAATTGGGTCAAGACCTTCGAGGACAAGATCATGCAGATCCTAGATCCAGCTTCGGTTGATCTCAAGAAGCTTGGTGGCCGTCCCATTGAAGAGGCCGTAGATGAGGAACTTCTCAAGTTCGTCAAACGGGAAGAAGAACACAAGTGGCGTTGCAAGATCCCTGATTGCACAAAACTGTTCAAGGAAGAGCATTTCTGGAAGAAACACGTGGAAAAGCGCCATGCTGAATGGCACGAATCACTCCACCATGAAGTATGTTTACATGATACTTTTCCTATACCTACGAAGAAAGACTAACCAATATATCCCATAGTTCGCATTGATCAATGCCTACGCAATTGATCCTTCTCACATTGCACCTTCACGCACGGATGCCAACTCAAATGGTCATTTCCCCCCTTCGAACGGCCAGTCCAATGCTGGTACTCCTAGAGGCTTCAGTCTTCAGAACATCAACAGCGTTGGTGGTGGTGGTGGTGGTATAGCCAACGGAGGCATGCCTCATATCATGCAAGGCGGTTGGGATGGCCGTGATAGTTCCGGACCTGTACGTCGTAATGGAAATTCCCGTAACAACACCCGCTCCACCCCTTATGACCGCCGTCAACCTGGACGATGGGATCCTAACACCCGTAACGCTAAAGGCTCCGGTGGTCGTTGGGGTGATGGAGGTTCCAGTGGCTCGACTGTTGGCCCCCGCGAGGCTGTGCAGGGCCGTAGCCTTAAGAGCTACGAGGACCTTGATCAGGTCGGTGGCGGCGGTGGTAGTGAGCTGAATTACTAAGTACTAGAAACTTAAGTAATGCTTCAGCTTCAGATCGGTCTTCAAAATCATCTGCCTCCTACTATTTGAGTCTTTTTTGCAAGCCCTGTCGATGACTGTGCGAATCTGTCAGCCTTTCGTTCTCTCTTGTTCTTCTCTCTCATTTTCTTGTATTCCTTTTTTTGTTTTCTCTTTCTAAAGAGTAAAACCTACTAGCACTGTCCATGTCTATCTGTCTTCTATTTTTTTTCTATCATTAAGTTATCGTTGTGCCCGTCTAGCTAGTTGCAAGACTAGCATTGGCCATTCTTCTAATCGGCACCTGTTTCTTTATTGTACTTGTGAGGCCGCGTAAGATCTCGAGGTGCTATTGCATTCTCGTAATCCGTAATAAATAAAATAAATACCTACATTGAACTTGTGTTTGTTTATCAAGAATTTGAACATGGGGTGATCATGATGGGTTTTATAGTTTTCAGGTCATCAAAGTGTTGTCATTGACAACAGTAGACAATGTGATGATTCGTATCAATATTAAAGTGTGGATCATCATATGACTAATATTGTTATGTTGTCATTTATACGTACGTATGTGTTGTATGAATAACAATGAAATGATGTAAAGGTGCAAATATAAAAGTTATTCTCAAGTTACACGCGATCAACCCTTGGGGTTAGACAACTACATATATCAATTTTTGATAGGCATCGACATCCTTGTTTGTCCTAGTAACGAGCAGGATAGATATATTTTGCTTTTTAATCGTCTCCCTTGTTAATTTCCAATGTTTACTTGATTATTTATTTCCTTCATAATTTTTACTCTAGCTTGGATTTCACGCAGTTCTTTTGTTTCTTCACCTATTTTCCATCTTAAGCCATATTTAATTAACTATTACTCTCTACATTCACCTTCACGACAACCGAAATCTGAGCTCAAGATTTAATTAGGGCGATATTTTTTTTTGTTTTATAATTACAATTACAGAAATCTTGCTATAATTTCACGTGCTTATCTGTTTGAATAAACAATAACTATCCGAAATCTGCCAACACAAAGTTGCCTATAGGAGTATATCAACAAGACATTTGTTTATCGAATATAAATGAGACCAACCAATAACACTGATGCGCCCAGCACATAAAAGCGAGTATCTTAACCAAGGTATCTTATTACTTCGCGACTTGTATATTTTCGGCACCAAGACTCGGCATACAGTGGGATTAGACCATTTATACCATACGACGATATAACGATACCAAATTTACCTATCTCGAATACTATATACCATATTTATACCACAGACTGCCTAGCATCCATCTGTTCTATACCGAACTCAGGACTCTAGACTGTTCTCATTCATCTCTTCTTTGTCCTTCTTTTACTCAACCTAAGCGCCATGACTCCTACATTTCTAGAGAATCAATGGCAAGCCAAAGACCTAACGATGGCTAGTTTCGAGCAATATCCTTCTTCAATCTCTCATTCTTCACACATGGCCCAGATACAACGAAAACGCCGGCAAGACGATATCACGATTCTAAGTGTCCCGGACCTCGACTACTCCAACGGCATGCTCACACCATCTCTATCACCGACAAAGCTCGACCTCTCCTTTGCTGTCATGGATCACAGAAACGCCAACAACTCCTCACAGCCTACTCGGAATGTCCGGCGTATTCTACCGATTCCATCTAGCAAACGCATGCGCATTTTCTCCGATGAGTCTAAGAAGCAGACTACACTCCAACAACAGCAACCGGGCACCACTAAAGGCATCACATTAACACCCTGTCACATTTGTCATCGAAAGCCTGTCAAGAAATCAGACTTGGAGAGCTTCATGGACTGTGAGGGATGTGGTATGCGCGCCTGCTATATCTGTATGCGAAGTTGTACCGGTTGGACATGTTCTTCTGCCCTGCCCATACCACAGCCGATACCAAGTCATTCTCCCGGTCTCACAAACAACATGGAGGTCACATCTTCAGTCTTGGCGAGACAGTCCAGCAACGATGTCTTTAGTACTGCAGCAAATGGCTTAGAGTCCCCCTCTTCGACTACTCCTCAGCTTCAGTCATTAGATCAGACGGTGCCGTGGTTGGGCCGGTCACACTGTGATAAGATTTGCAGTCGTTGCTGTGTTGAGAGAGGAGTCGATGGAGATGTCATGTGTATGGGATGTTATTCTACGGAAACGGGGGCTAAATAAGATAAGAAAAGAATATCTGATAGTAAGGTCTCTCTGACGAAGCGAAACGAAGTTTTTTCTTTTTCTTGTTTATTTTACTTTATTTTTATTTTTCCTAAGATTGTCATCTTTTTTCATGGACTTTGATTCCTTTTGCTTTGGTTGTTCTTTGCTGTTTTTAATAACCTTTTCATATCACGTTGTAAGATTATCACTAGTTAGAATACATATACGTACTAATACATTGCCTTTAGCATTTTTTATGTTATATTTTTACCTATGTTGAATTGGTTTAGAGATTTATTCCTTGTTTAGAAAGAGGTATCTATGTCTGCATCTTGAACTTATGTATGTCATCATGTATGACTTGGGGTGAAAGTAACCCGCATATTGAATATATCATGACATGTTTAGTGAGGTTTAAAGGTGATCAGGGATGACAACAGTCTTGTAAGCATGGATATGATTCATTATGAGATGTAATGGTATTTAATTCTTTCTGAAGGTTTATGTTAATGCATGCTTGACGAGATAGTTTGAGACTATACGTGAACAAGACCGCTAAACAAGGTTTGATGAAATCGGTAAGTTGTTGTCGTTGTTGTTGTTGTTGGTATGAGGAGGGTGGGAGGAAGAGAGTTGGAAGGTAGAAGATGTAAATAAAATCAAAACAAAAACATGAACATTAGTTGTACTGCATGTACTGCGCAGTAGAGTTGAACTTGAGGTTGCCCTTGATGACCTTCTCGACTGAGCTGAGGAAGTCCTTCTCCGTCGCCACCTTTCTTCTCGCACGGATAGCAAACATACCGGCTTCTGTGCAAACACTGCGCAGCTCGGCACCGGTAGCGTTGGGGCACAACCGGGAAATTAGCTCCCATCTGATATCGCGTTCAACCGACATGGACTTGGCATGGATACGGAGAATATTCGCGCGGCCCTCGAGATCGGGTAGGGAGAACTCGATCTTACGATCGATACGACCAGGACGCATCAGCGCGGGATCCAGCGTTGAGGGTCTGTTGGTGGCGAACATGACCTTGATGTTTCCACGAGCGTCGAAACCATCTAGTTGCGTAATAAGCTCCAACATGGTACGCTGAACTTCATTGTCACCGCCAGCACCGTCATCAAAACGAGCACCACCAATAGCGTCGATTTCATCAAAAAAGATGATGCAGGCCTTTTTGGTGCGCGCCATTTCGAAGAGCTCACGGACCATACGAGCACCCTCACCGACGTACTTTTGCACTAGCTCACTGCCGATGACACGGATAAAAGTAGCATCGGTTCTGTTGGCCACAGCACGGGCACACAATGTCTTTCCCGTACCGGGAGGTCCGTATAGAAGGGCACCCTTCGGCGGGTCGATACCCAGACTAGCGAAACGCTCGGGTGACAGCAGAGGCATTTCGACAACCTCACGCAGCTTCTCCACCTGCTCCTTGCAACCACCAACATCGCCATATGTTACGTCGGGCTTTTCCTCGACCGTCATCATGGTGACGCTGGAATCGATCTTTGGCGGCAGTGGGAGCATGATCTGGTACTTGGTTCTGTCGACACCAACACGCATGCCTTCTTCGATATCAGTAGGACTGATACGGTCACCTAGCGATACGACGAACTTGGCTATTTGCTTGACATTGATCACATATTTAGACTTGGACTCATCGCCCTGCGAGTCTGCGATAATCTTGGTGCAGCGGGCAACCTGGAGGGGCTGCTCTTCTGACATGCGTTGGCGATCGGCCTCGATATCCCAGAGATGGGGTGGTGCCAGACCAGTATCGGACTCCTGAACACAGCACCGGAGTTAGTATGTGTAAAATGAGAGTGACAGTGATTGAGAGTATACACCATACCTTGACACCAATCATTTCATCTACGCGGGTCTGCTTTTCTTTGATCTGCTGTTCCAACTTCTTGAGGATGGCACTGTACGGAGCAGCACCGTAAGTCTTGAGCACTTGGATATCTCTGTCGTAGTGGTCGGCATTGTTAGTGTTGGAGCTCCTAAATCACTCATTGGACAATGGGTCACGATTGAAGGCCGAGGTAGTGGATGGATCGAGGACAGAATGCGCGTACTCATCGGTAAGAGGGTTGATCTTCTTCTCTTCTATCTCGTCGTCGGCGAACTTCTTCTGGTACTTCTCCCAGTTTTGGCCAGTGGCAGAAGGCTAGACAGCGAAACGGCAGGGTTAGTGGACAAGCCTGGCGATGGGGTTGAACGGCGAGCAAGGCCTCACTCACCATGGCGGGCGATCAAGACTGCAGGCTGGCGCAGGCGGATCGAAAATAGCTGGCCGTGACGACGATACGGATGCAATTGGACGAGATGGGCGAGATCGATGCGGTGCGGAAATGCTGTTGTGATTAGTAGAAAGGCTGCAAAATGGGTTGACGACGGGTCGAAGAGGCAATTGTTGATCTAGATGTGGATGTGGTCGTGATTGAGGTGACGTTGATGATTATAAAGATACAGAGGGTATCTGTAAATGGATAGATAGAGGGTGAATGCCGTGCCAGAAGCGAATACAGTGCAGGGAAACGGCAGGTGCTGTTTTCTCTAGTTAACTAAGCAGTAGTTGCCAGCCAGCAGAAAGCTTCCGTAATGAAAGCTGCCTGAGAAGCAGCCGCAACGCAGCCGGCAGTGTACCTGCTGCCTTGCTGGATTTGGCTAGCGCTGGGTTACTTTGGCAAGCTGGACCCTGGTTGGCTGCCAGCTTTCCTTACAGCTGGTGCTAGCTGGCCGCACACAAGGCTGATCGCTAGAAGAGGCCTAGGGTTTGTGCAATGGTATTATATTTAGGGTTGTCTACTGAACTGCTCCCCGCTAGTGGGGCAGCCGTGTTGATGCTGTTGTTTTTGGTGGGCTGGCGAGAAGGGAGAGGTGGGGGAAGTCTCGACAGAGGGCCCTAATGGAAGGCTCTAGAGGCGCTTTAGGGGCCCGTAGTGCCGGGAGCCACTGTTTAGCGCCTCTGCAGAGCCTTTTGCTGGCCTTTTGCTAGGCTTTGGTTGCCGGCATCACGATCTTTTCTTCCCCTATACCATCCACCAATCCATCAACCTCCGTTGTCACTCGTCACTCATTCTTTCCATTCGAGAATCCAAGTTCTCTTGCCGAGCTTGATCGTCAATTGTTGCCTCGTAATACTCTTTTAATAGTCCCCAACTTCATCACAATATTCAGCCATGGCGTCCACTGCTGCCATTCCGTCAGGCGGCAACACCGCCAACGCTTCTTTCAGAGTAAGCTTTGCGTCCTTGTCCCAAACTTTTTTTTGCTCCTACGGCGATGCCCCTGGTGTGCCCCTCCTTAGCAGTTAGCCTTGCTTGGAGCGGCAGCATCGCCACCAGACGTCAAGTTATGGCCCACGCCAGCATTGACTACTGATAGCCTTGATATCTAACCTCTGCCTGTAGGACAAGGACAAGCCCACTGCCGTGCGCTCGGCCAACATCGTCGCCGCTCGTGGTAAGTAGCAACGAGCTGCCCCTCCATGCACATGCTTTCACATGCCCCCGCATATCACCAGACCGACGCGCTCGATCACAGACAAACTCTAACATATACGCCTTTATAAAACAACAGCTGTCGCCGATGCTATTAGAACGTCCCTCGGCCCCCGAGGCATGGACAAGATGATCCGGAGTGGAAAGGGCGAGACCATCATTACCAACGATGGCAACACCATGCTGAAGAGCATGTCAGTCCTGCACCCTACCGCCAAGATGCTGGTCAACCTGTCCTCTGCCCAAGATATTGAAGCCGGTGACGGTACCACCTCAGTTGTCGTCATTTGCGGCTCTCTCCTGGGCGCTGCTGACCGTCTACTGGGCAAGGGTATCCACCCCTCCGTCATCTCCGAGTCTTTCCAGCGTGCCGCTGCCGCCGCTGTCAAGGTTCTCCACGAAATGTCCCAGCCCGTCACACTGAACGACACCGCTTCGTTGCTGCAGGCTGCCAACACCTCACTTTCGTCCAAGATCGTCTCTCAGTACTCTAACTTGCTGGGCCCTATGGCTGTTAACGCCGTCACCAAGGTTATCGATCTGAAGACTGCCGACAATGTTGACCTGAAGAACATCCGCGTCATCAAGAAGGTTGGCGGTACCATTGAAGATAGTGAGCTGGTTGACGGCCTAGTTCTGAACCAGCCCGTTCTCAAGAACGCCGGTGGCCCTACCAGAATAGAGAAGGCTCGTATTGGTCTTATCCAGTTCCAGCTCAGTCCTCCCAAGCCCGATGTAAGTTACTTAAGCATATAAGACTATATACATATATACATGCTGACAGATAAAATTAGATGGAAAACACTATCGAGGTCAACGACTATAGACAAATGGACAAGATTGTCAAAGAGGAGCGGTTATATCTGCTAAACCTGGTGAAGAAGATCAAGAAGGCAAAGTGCAATGTTCTTCTGATTCAGAAGTCGATTCTACGCGATGCTGTCAACGATCTGTCGCTACACTTCCTGGCTAAGCTGGGTATCATGGCCATCAAGGAGATTGAGCGTGATGAGGTGGAGTTCATCTGCAAGTCTACTGGCTGTAAGCCCATTGCCGACATTGATGCCTTCACTGAGGACAAGCTTGGCAGCGCCGACCTGGTTGAGGAGACTCAAGCCAACGGCGCTCGTCTGGTCAAGATCACTGGTGCCAAGGCTACTGGCAAGACCGTCTCTGTGGTTGTGCGCGGTGCTAACTCTCTGATTCTGGAAGAGGTTCACCGTTCGCTCCACGATGCCCTATGCGTTGTCCGCTGCATTGTCAAGAAGAAGGCCCTAATTGCCGGTGGTGGTGCCGCTGAGATTGAAATTGCCTCGCAGCTGAACAAGCAGGCTCGTGAGCTGACCGGCACTGAGGCCATCTGCTGGAAGGCCTTTGCTGATGCTCTGGAGGTTATCCCTACCACCCTGGCCGAGAACGCTGGCCTTAACAGCATTAAGGTCGTCACTGATCTGCGTCACAGACACGAGAATGGCGAGCGTAACGCTGGCGTGAGCATCAAGAGTGGTGGTGTCAACACCAACATTGCTCGTGAGAATGTGCTGCAGCCCCTTCTTGTCAGTACTAGTGCCATTGAGCTGGCCGCCGAGACTGTCAAGATGATTCTGCGGATAGACGACATTGCCATCAGCCGGTAATTGAAATGAGAGATATATTTCTTTTTCTACTTTCTTTCTTTCACACATATCTACCCAACCAAACATAGACCCTTCGTGCCACGTCTCCCTCTTCTTCCCCTTCTGTTTCTCTCTTCATACTGGACTGACTGGCTCGGCCTTTTATTCTATCTTCTTTCTCATCTCTTTCTGGTCTTATTTCTTATCGTTTCTTTTGTACGAATATAATATGGAATAGATGACAAGAATTCAAAAGGAAAGAATATATCAAGAGAGGAAAGAAACACTTCCTCTACAAAAGAATAAACCAAAAAAATAAACCCAAAAAAATCCCAAAAGACGCCTGTCCACCTTTTTAATAGCATATATGTAATTTATCCAATGGGCCGTAATTTTATTAAAAGAGAGAAAAGACTCTGAATTTATTTATTCTCATCCGCTATATCTGCTTGTGTTCTCATCTTCTTGGTTGTTGTAAAGTAGGTAACGAGTAGGTGCTGACTTAGAGTTCTCAAAGCCTGGCTCTGAATGCTACCCTGTCGTCGTCAATATATCAGAGAAAATAGAGGTTGGAGATATTGTAGTATTTAGGATGGATATATGTATGTAGGCGAATCACACGGTTCAAGAACTACAAGATATGACCTTTTTTTGTTTTTTATATATCAGGTAATACTAAGCATTGATATCACATGTTTAAATCGATGTGTGATATAATGATTGGATTTATGGCGTTTGTGTAGTTTCATGTTTTAGAATTACATTATTTCACACAGCGGAACCAACATATTGGATTGGTCTATGCTGATTGTATACAATGACGAGGAGAGGTGATGTTGGAGAGAGAAGAATAACAAAGAAGATGATAGGATCATAGAATATAATGTAACGTGAACAGGCAATATTTAAAATCAATACAAACAAAAGAAGTCAATAAAATAAGATATAAAGAACAGTTTCATAGTACACAGAAAATTAAAAGAAGGATATTAGATGGCATAGTCTTCTTTTGATTTTCTACGGTGTTTTTCCCTTTTTTCTTCTTCTTCTACGCACCCTCTATATCTATTATAGAGAAGAAGAGTATGTTGATATGTATGAAGCTTCTTTTTCTTTAAGAACCATAGATAGTTTTGAGGAGATAGCGTTTCTTTCAAAGTTTTTTTTTAGGTTGAAAATTGGTATAAAGGCGGCATTTCTTCCGTCTTCGTCATCGATCTATTCTCGTACAAATAAAACCCAACAAGAGAGAGTGAGAGAGTGTGTGTATGTGTGAGGGAAGGAGAGAGATGGGGAGAGAGGAATAGAGGGTGTAAAAAGATAAAAGGAAATAAAAGGATATATGTGGAAAAAGACAGAAAATGGTCCAATTTTTGTACTTGGAAGGTGTTCCAAACCCAAAAAGGCTAGACGAGAATGAAAAAGAAGAGGACATATTATCTTTCATCTCTGTAGCAACTTTGAGGTTTTCCCAAGACTTTTTTCCCCTTCTGAAATAGCCATTTCACTCCTCCCCTGGACAGAGTAACCTTGCGCTATCTTCCACTTAATAATTAACGACATTGCTATCGTGCTAACGAGTGATGTATCAAGCGCAGGGTGTTTTCTGTATCGTATTTACCGGCGAATCTTGGAAGAAGCAGAGGGAGGATCATAGACGAGCTTTCTCGACTTGAGCCAAGCCCACTTGTAGCGCTTGACCCAGATGGAGGCAGCAGTCAGACCGGCGGTGACAACCAGGACCTTCATACCCATCTTCTTGCGGTCATCCATCTCGGGCTCGGCAGCCCAGTTTAGGAACTCGACGACATCCTTGGCCATCTGGGAGGTAGTGGCGGGAGTCTCGTCCTCGTACTCGACCAGGCCGTCGAACAGAACACGGGCCATGGCGATACCGGTACCGGGGAAGTAAGGATTGAAGTTCATGCCGGGGGCGACTTGAGCACCGGCAGGGGGCTCATCGGGGTAACCAGTCAGCAGAGCCCAGATATAATCGCAGCCACCGTGACGGGCCTTGACAATTAGAGACAGATCCGGGGGCAGAGCACCGTTGTTGGCGAAACGGGCAGCCTCGTCGTTCTTGTAGGGGGAGGGCAGGTAGTCGGAAAGCTTTCCGGGGCGCATTTCGATATCACCCTGGTCATTGGGCTCACCGGGGTACTCGTTCTCCTCAGCAAGAGCCTTGGCCTCATCGATGGTGAGGACAGTACCGACCAGAGTACGGTAGGGAACTCTGCTCAGGGAGTGGCAGGAAGCGCAAACCTCTCTGTAGACCAGGAAACCACGGCGAAGACTGCATTAAGCAAGAAAAAGAGCGCAGAAGTTAGCATGAAGACAGCAGAATGGGTCGGGTCCGGAGAATCTCGGAAAGAGATACAGCGAGGACGACGTAGGGGACGAAGTCGACGATATGGCGATCAAATAAAACCAAGGTATCCGGACAACTGATATGGAAAGGAAATCTTACGCCTGGTGGTCGAAAGTCTTGAAGGGCCGCTTGTGAACCCAGGGCATAGGGGTAGAGTGCAGACTAAAGTGGTGAGGAAGCGGTTAGCGAACGGGCCAATGAGAGTGGGCGGATTTGACGGCGGTGCTGGTGCTCTAGGTGCCAATGACGAAAATTGCGGGATTGTCGGTATGATCGGTATGGCCGGAATTCCGAGAGAAGGGTCGAGATGACGAAGATGGTTGATGGGCGGGTGGTGTTGTCTGGGTGACAACGGACTGGCGGAAGTGAAGGTCATTGGCGGTCAATGGGCGAAGGGAGGGGAAAATTCGAGTAGCTAAAAACGGTGGCTTCTGAGGGCAGCACAGCACCGACGAGAGAGTCACAACAAAGGGGAAAAACGAAGGATATCAGAACTCACCCCTCATCAGCGGGAGCAGAGGCATCGGCAGAGTCGCCGTAGAGGTGGTAGTACCACGCCATGGTGCCGACAGCAACACCAGTCGAGGCGAAAGCAGCCATGTTCAGGCGGGTCGACGAGGCTTCGGAGGCATTGGAGCTGGTGGACGCGGCGCGCTATTTGCAGGGCAAGAAGTCAGCCAAAACAGAACATATTGAAGCGAATCAAGATGGCAGCGAGGTCAGAATCGGCCAGTCAGTTGCATAGTCGAGCCATTGGCAGCATGCAGGTGTGCGATGGCGAGATATCGACGGTGCAATGGGCGGTGATGGCGATTCCGGCTTCGACCGACTAGGCGTGGATATTTTGCATAGTGCTAGGAATGAGCCAGATTTGGGTGGGCAAAGCCGGCATCCAACCAAAACACCAGCACCAAAAAACACCGCCAACAGCCAGCCAATACACCACCAAGGCTCGACTGTGGGAATTGGAACGCCTGCGGTTCGAGACGGGAGAGCTATATATTATGTACCTTGGCCACATTCACAGCGCCAGATCTCGCCTGGGCGACGATGCGCGACGAGCGCAAGCTGGACCGGGCAAACATGTCGAATCGAATTATTTTATAAAAACAAGAATTACTCCTTCAACCCGGGGGAGGACGACAAGGACGGAGGAGGGAAGAAGCAAAAGCAAAGCAAGAGAAAGGCGGGTTGAGTAGAAAAAAAGAGACGAAATTCCAGAGGAAGGAGAGAAAAAAAGAGAGCAAATTAGCTGGCCCAGAAAAGTAGACCAAAAGACAAGAAGGCTAAAACGTGCTAGCTAGCAATAAGTGTAGGTGCTCAGGCAACTAAAACCCAAAAAGTAGGAAAATAGATACATATAAAAATCCAGAAAATTGCGTAGATTATTAGCAGCCACTATATTACTACCAACTATTCTTACGACCAACCGTTATTACTACTGTAAATTTTAGAACCCAGGCGGGCCAACGGCCTGGCTCTGGGCAAGAAAAAAAGCCACCGCTAAAAAACCTCTTTTCTCGGGATCCAATGGGAATGAAAGCGGGCCGCTACCTGAGGTCCGATTTAGCCCGAATCTAATTGGCTAGAGACCACGTGATGTGCGTCAATCCACAAAGTGCAGATATGAGCTGCCAGCTGCTACCGGCTGGTGCCAGGTATACCCCCCACGTTTGATGACTGTCCTGAATATCTAGCATCCAATAGGCTAAAGGTAGTTGGGTGGGTTACAATCAAGAGCAACACAAAAATTAGCTTGCTTGTTTTTGTTTGACATGTGTGACAAATATTATCGCAGTAGGCATATCAATCAGTCAATAACATCACAACCATCGTAGCTCATTCGTAACGCAGTTGTAGATTTCAAATCTGCCTGTATTTTCATCACATGTCTATATTTTACATTGATTCTTCTAGACCAACTGCACACCTGTTTTTTACGCAGAAGCCGTCTTCTTCAGCTCTCTGCGAGTCTTGACGGCAGCGGCCAAGCCAGCCAAAACTGATTCAGTATCGCTCCAGCAGATGCAAGCATCAGTGATGCTGACACCGTACTTCAGGCCAGACTTGCCCTCGGCCGGAACCTTCTGGTTGCCCTCGTTGATGTTGCTCTCGATCATAACTCCCATAATGGCATCTTCGCCAGCCGAGATCTGGTTCGCCAAATCAGCAGCGACCAATGGCTGGTTGCGGTGATCCTTGTTAGAGTTACCATGGCTGCAGTCAACCATCAGTCTGTAGTTCAGACCAGCCTTGAGCAGAGCCTCTTTGGAGTCTTGGATGCTGGTAGCGTCGTAATTGGTTCCACGCTTACCACCGCGCAGAATTACGAAGCAGTCCTCGTTGCCAACAGTGCCTACGATAGCCACGACACCGGGCTTGGTAACTGATAGGAAGTGGTGGGGGTGGCGCACAGCGCCGATAGCGTCAATGGCCACGCCTAGCGTGCCGTCGGTGCCGTTCTTGAAGCCAACGGGGAACGAAAGACCAGAGGCCAGTTCACGGTGAAGCTGTGACTCAGTGGTGCGCGCGCCAATTGCACCAACCGACAGACAGTCAGCCAGGAACTGGGGAGAGATAGTATCCAGCATCTCGCTGGCAATGGGCATACCGCGATCAGTCAGATCGACGAACAGCTGGCGGGAAAGGCGCAGGCCCTTGTTGATCTTGAAGCTGTTGTCGATATCAGGGTCGTTAATGAGGCCCTTCCAACCCACAGTGGTACGGGGCTTCTCCAAGTACGAGCGCATCACGATCAAAAGCTCATCTTTATGCTTCTCTTTTTCTTTGAGAAGCATATCGCAGTATTCCAGCGCCGCCTTGGGGTCATGGATCGAGCAAGGGCCAATGACGACCAATAGACGGCCATTGGGATCACGGCCTTGGACTACGGCAGCAACTTCCTCGCGCGACTTGACGACGGTGTTCTTGGAGTTCTCGGTCTGGGGGATCTCGTGCTGTAGCAGGTCGGGAGGAGTGAGCGGGTTGTAGCCCTTGACTATTAAATAGAGACGCTAGTTAGTATTTCTTACAGAGAAGCCATTGTAGCTTGTAGTAGAGCGATATCTTACTTCTCCAGTCCTCGCTGGACTCCGTGTTGCCGACATTGGGGTTTGGTTGGAAATAAGCCTATTGAGTGTTAGCCATCTTGTAAATATTTCTATGAAGCCATTGCGATTGGTGGCGAGAAAGCATGCATACCATTTTGTATATGATTTCCTTGCGCGGAATATTAGCCGTAGGAAGGAAAAAAAAAAGAAGAAAAAAAAAGGAATAACAAGACTCTGGGAGAGGCAAAATGTGAGCTGTCGCTGAAAATATGTGGAAAGAAATTATAAGCAAGCAATCAAATTGGGAACAAAGCGCTTTATGGTTTTCTCGGGCCAGAAAATGTGAGTATGGAAGATGAACAGAGAAGAGAATAAGGAAAGGACAAGACGGAGAGACGAGTCCGGTCAGATATAAGAAACTATCGCAAGAACAATCGAACAAGAGCGTGTAAGAGCAAAATGCCCACAGGAGCCAGCGTAGCAAATAGTAGCAGTCATAACTAAGTCGCAATAATAAGGCATTAGTCACTAGTCACTAGTCACACCATAAAATAGCCAATAGCCATACTACTAATAAATTAGGGGGGCCCAAGCCTTGGAATGACGCAGCCAGATCAAGAAGAGAAGGTGGGGAGTTTAATCGATACCAGAATGACTCTTTCGTTATTAGTGTTCTAGTACACAAATCATGCCCTATTTTTGGCCAGCCGGATCTGTGGCGGTCGTAGTTTCAAAGCAGATACAATGTTTTCAAGTAAGAGATTCCATAACAAAAAGAAGCCTCGGCTAGTCCCTCAGCCAAATCTAGCCCAAGGTAACAGATAATCTCAATCTACACAGATCATAATGAGAAACTAACAAGCACATTCTCATAATTTATCTTTTCTCTCTATCACGTAGTACTGCTACAATAGCATATATCATGGGAAACCAGACACTAGAATCCCGCTGCCACCCGCATAGCAACGCCAGTTGGCGACTGCGTAACAACAATGGAACCACTCGTTCATACATAGTCTACATATACTGCAACCAAGGCCTGTTCTTCAACTCCTTCGTTTCCTTCTCAGGCAAGCATATCAGAGTTTGTGGGATTGTTAAAGCGGTGTGTGATGGACTGCTTCGGCTGAGTTCGTCACACCAACCGTGAATCCCGACTTTTGGCCATGCTTAGCAACTGTGTGTGATTTCCGCTCATTGCCTGCAAAGGGCGGCATGTCGTGACTATGTAATCGAAGGGCTCCATTTTCGTCCAGGTCGAGAATATCATCGGTTGCCCGTAACATCTGTGATTGAACCGAGCTTGAAGCTGCAAAATTCTAGTGCTTGCCAAGGCGGTGGCGTGGCGAGTAAGCAGCCGTGCCGACATCTATTTCAGTTCATTTGCTTCCTGGAGATTCTTTAGAGTTGACTGAAGATTGTTGGCATATGAAGCAATATCTTTCTGTGTCTTTATGGGCCTTTGACCTCTTTGGAAGCCTTGTCGATGGAGGATGGCCCATACACAACTAGTCGAAATGGCTGGTTGTCATTTTTAGCATCATCTTTGCCATGGCTTGTATAGGTGGCCTGAGAGCTAACAGCAATTGACTCGCCAGCAACATCTAAGATGAGCAAGTAAACACAATCAGTCAGAGCCTAAAGTAAAACTTAGCTAAACCAAGGCAATGGAAATGGCAAAGGTAAAGTCGATGTCAAAAGCATAGGAACTCTAAAATCTTAGACAAGGCAAAGACAAATCAAACTCTAACAATGAAGATGAAAAACAGAGGGGAGTGGCCAGCTGCTACACTTGGCTATTACTCCCAACTTATCAAGATGACTTGAAAGCTTCTTTTATTAGAAACTATTAATCTTAGTTCGATATTGCTCATTGGAGAGATGACAGTCCATGTAAGTGCTTATACAAGGCATACTACAGCATAGAAGTATAGAGATAAGAAATAAAGAAATATACGGTTAGTATCCAAGATAAAGGAGCTGGTTCTCAATTAAGAGCCCAAGCAGAAAAGAAAACCAACCAAAAGGCACTTACATACATAGTTACGGACTTTCCTGAAAGTCAATAGCTATCTTGTCTAAAATGTCTGACTTGAAGGTCTTGATATCAGCACTACACAGATTTTTTTTTTTTCTAAAAAAGCCAAGTTCAAGGTCAAGAAGTAACAAATGATACAGTATATATAACTACAAAAAGGAGTATGTAATCAGAGACTGTAGTATGAACTTTATTAAAGGCCGTAAACACTACAAATATACAAAAGAACTAGCGTCATGAAATGACAATCTTGCACTCAGACTATGGATTATTCCAGAACCCTTCTTAATGTTTCACAAGGTTCCACGAAGAGGGTTATTCGCCTTGTTCCGTTCATTGAGTAAATGTTTCCTCTTTATTCTATTCTACCTAGGTTTTTCAGTCCCACCTGGCTTCTCAGTTTTACCGTGATTGAGTTTGTTGATAGGCTCTTCTATGATACCTAATTGACCAGCACTTCACAGAAGCATAAACACTGGCCTTCCCCTATATTTCCTAGTTTAGTCTCTTCCTTTTCCCACATATCTGCAACTCATTGGGCATCTTCTTTGTTTCTTGTCATATATAAAACAGTAATCTGTAAAATTACACACTTTTTTTTTGCAATAACTTACTAGAGTTAGGGTTAAATATATGTGTAGCAAATGTGCTTGTGCATTTAGGAGAACCCGGAGGGTAAATTACAGATTGTCTATATTCAATATTACATCCTAATAAGTGATTACCAATATAACCTTTTCACCAAACATACAGTCAATAATCAGTAGGCAACAACTTTGCACCTTCATCAAACTATTCTCATAACAACAATACTCTAGATACTCCTAGAATTGTTATTATATAGTCTAGATAACAGATGTTGTATACAAAGGTTACTTAGGTTGGCATTTCACACGATCGAGTCTAACAAATAAGGATATCAATAAACAAGTAGCCCATTTTTTGAGGGGAAGTACTATCTAAGTGGAAGATGTCATAAGACTAAAAGTGATAAAGAGCCTTTACTGAAAACCCAATGCTGGTATCGACGCACAAGTGCAGAACAAAGAGCAACATCACCAATCAATGCCGAAATATTCCAACCTCCCAATACAATCAAGAAGGTTTGAAATAGAGAATACAAGTGGAGGACATGAGAAGATATGGAAGGTAGATATGAGAATAGTAAGATGGAAGAGGAGGGAAGTAGTAAGAAAGAGTAAGAGAAAACATGATAACAAGAACGGATAGATAGAGCCGATACTAGATAGTGTTGTATCATCGGCAACTAAGGCGGTATCGTTCATGGACGCTTGCAACATGACCAGGTATCACCCACCATCCACACCCAATACGATATGCGCCGAGAACGCCAGCATTGAAATCCAGCCCACCCAAGGCAAAGGGCAAATACAATAAGAGAAAAAGAAATCATAAAACAATCTTGAGTGGTTTCCTGCTTTTTATATCGTAATTTTTCCCGTTTTGTCTCGCTGTTTCAATATGAGACTACCTGGGTAGTCTTATATGAGCGGAGACACGAATAGACATCTTATAACTGATACTACTAGTTTGTTGTAGATATAAGCTATGAGACATACCATATATAGTGGCTGTGAAGATATGGATGAGAGGGGGAATAGAGAAAGATAGAAGAACGAATAAACTTATCCAAAGTATTGTAAGATCCGGATGATGTTTTTACATGAAGAGTCTCATCCACCGAAACAAAAGATATAAAAGAAGTAAAGGAAACCTAGAAACAAAAAAAAATCAAGTGATATGCCTGCCATCTGCGCCGAAAAAGTTTGAAAAAGAGCAACAAAGAAATCCTAGCTAAAATACGTCAAAAGGAGAAGAAAAGAAAAATGCAAGTCAAGTATGGTATCGTTTACGCCTCAACAGAGACGGCATGAGTGGCAGCAGGAGCAGCTTCAATCTCTGCTTCCATCTGGGCGGCCATCTCACCACCAGCCTCACTCTCAGCCCAAGCACCCCAAAGGCCACGCTTACCGCGTACCCTGATGGGGGCACCTAGATCAGCACCTTGTTCAACCTTGATGGCATCTTTAGTAGCGAGTACCAAGCATTCGAAGAACATCTTGGTGGCATCAATCTTGGTGGTCTGGCCCTCGGGCAGGAGATCCTGAAAGATAACAGTTGTTTGCTTGCGCTTCTCGGCATCGTGCTCAGCATCAGCACCGAAAAGTTCACGCAGGATGTGGACGGCATGCTGTGTACCAACTGAGACAGGGCCGCTCTCGGCAGGATGAACCAGAGGAGCGACAGTCTCATCAAAGGCAGGAGCAGCAGTTATATCTTCACGCTCTAGCGTTTGATCCTCTAGGTCTTGGTCATCATCAGCGAGCTCCATTATGGTGTTGTCGGGCTGGGCAGTATCGTCCTCGCCACCAGCGGGAAGAGCGGTACCCATGCCAAACATATCATCATCACCGAGTTCCAGACGAGGAGACTTAGCGTGTTCAACCTCAATCTCGCTTTCGACGTTGTCGCGCTTACGCTTCGATTCAACCGTCACACGAGCAGCCGACATCGAGAGTAAGCCTTTAAGCTCAGGAGCCCACGAGGCAGCACGCTTTTCAAGAAGAATGCTGCTCGAGAAATAGCCGTTCTTGTGCGAGTCCATGAGAGAGACGAGGTGTGCATCATGAGGGACAAAGGACTGTGGGCGTAAGATATTGTCGTGTCTAGCCTGCTGCTCCTTGATATGGGCACTGGAGAGCATGGTCTCCTCATCGGGAAGAATCAACTTGACCTTGCGGGCTCTGGCAGCGGGGCGGCGAACAATTACAGAGCCCTGCTCATCCTCTGGCTCGTAGAAATCGGTTTGTTGGTGACGGCTGTACTCCTGTTCGACCTCCTTGGCAAAATCTTCGTCAATGTCCGAAAGAGGGGATTCCGAGATACGGGTACGGCCAAGCTGAGCCATGGAGGTGGCTGGGACCATAGATGGGTCATCACCAAGGTTGAACTGGAACTCGTCATCCGCCATACGAATATCTCCTTCGTCGTCGGCAATGCGAACAGTATCCTCACCAAGATCCAGATCGAGGGAGGGTTCGCGTTCGATGAGATCCTTGCCTTGCTGACCACGAGCCATGACATCTAGTTCACTGAACATGTCGTCCTCAACGGAAAGGGCCATTGGGGCGTCACGACCCAATTCAGCAGTCTTGTCGAATCTGCTGGGGCGCTCATCGATATCCATGCCGAAGTCAAGATCTAGCTGAATATCATCGAGGGGCGCTAGGGCAAGTTCTTCGTCAAGTGTGTCTTGGATATCGAGGAACTGACTGTTGTTGAAATCTTCCTGGAGGTTGATATCGCGGTTACTAACACGACCCTTACGACCAAGAGCAGCGCCAGTAGCATTCGGATCCTCCATTTGCGAAAGCAGCCAGCCGGCATCCGGAGGAGGGGGTAGCTCGAGGCTATCGTACTGGGTGATTTTGTCGGGAAGCATGAGGGCTTCACGTGTCGGGGCATGGATAGTAGTGGTAAGATCATTGTTTCCACTGGAACGGAAGGCCTGGAATGTAAAGTTTAGTAAAATGCGCAAAGCACGGTCTCTGTTTAGCGCCGAAAGAACATACCATTTTGATTTTGACTAGAGCTTCATTGCAGTCGTCAAGTAGATAACGCGCTTTGCGACTGTAGATTCTGACGACACCAAGCAGCAGCTGGCCACTCAGACGCAAGGCCATAGGCGCCTGCGACGGGGTGATGATGGCCTCGATACTCTCGCCAAGATCTGACTGCAGAATGTGTGTCTTGGATAGCTTGCGCTCGAGATTGGCGGACAGCCAGACTCGGGCCAGAGGGCCACTCTTTTGGAGCAGCGTCTCGGAGTAGAACATGATGGACCGAGGCTATGAAGCTGAGGTTATATATGACGATATAGTAGTGATAGCACGGTAGCGATGTTTGCAGAAAACCGCGAGGGCAAGAGTGCGCGCACGCGACGATAGATGAGGACGATGCGATCAAATCGATGAGGAGGGAGTTGAATGGAGTACAGCAAGTCAAGATCTCCAACGGCAAACAACGACAGCAGCAAAAGCGATGACGGAGTAGTGGGAGGAAAAGCGTAGTCTAAAAATGGGAATATTGGTTGGAAGCGATGTAGGGTTGGCGTAATGGATGGAGGAGAGTGGATTAGAGGGGATAAACAAGCGTGGGAAGAGAAGACGCGTTGCGATGCGATTAATAGAAGAAAAGTCAGCGCCGAGGCGATCAGGCGATCATTCAGCGGAATGGGCCCTGGAAATAACGTGCGCTAGGGCTCTTCTTTTTGATCTAGAGGGCTGCTGGACTAATTGTAGACGGTTACAAGGCTTGAAAACAACAATAGATAGCTAGAGATCAATTGGTATCAAGCAATTAATCTATATACGGCAAATAAAAAGCAGATAAAAGGCAATTGAAGGTTATATAGTAGCGGCGCAGAATGACGCCGACAGTCAAATCAACGAGTGCAGAAACAAAGGCACAAATATCGCGAAAATACGTAGCTCAAGAAAGAAGAAAAGAAAAGGAAAAAAAAGGGTTGAGGAGGGCTGCTCGCATTTCTGGCACGGCAACTACCGAATTTTGCAGGTTCTACTGCCTGGGCAACCGTTGCAATGGGCGACCCAGCTAATCACAGCTACATACAATATAGGCAACTGCTGCTCTGCTACTTATTGTTTAGAGCAGCTAGCTTAAGCGCACTACCCGCTCGCAGGGGCCCTCGGCGCCACACTTGGATACTGCCACAAATCGCGGTGGCTGGGTCGGGTAGCGCGTAGCCGGCTAAATACCGGCGAACGCGTTGACGACTAACAACGGTTTAAAGTCATTCTCATTTGTAACCAGGGGAGTTTTGGTCACTTTTATTTAGTTTCCTTTTTTGCTGTCTGTAAACTGGCTTGACTGCCTAGAAGCAGAGCTAAGATGAAGCTAGCATTAGTTAGTTCAGGGTTTGCCATTCGGTTGACGTCGCATGGACCTACGAACAGGAACGACATCCTGTCTGAACGAGGGGCGGCCACGATTGCAAGTGCCAGAGCTTCATTTTTGGCCTGCCGAATGCCAGTGCAAGCGGTGAGCTTGGCGTGTCTTAATTCTATATAATTGTATACTAGACTGTCTGAGATGGCATTAGAATATCTAGCAATCACTGGCTGATTCTGCCTCTGTGATATTACATTGGCTCTGCTATTAGGAAGTCTGCGTGTTCGAGGGGCCGGCAATATCAATATCTTCAAATACATGGCCTGGACCATGGTGCAGGCCATCGTTGTGCAGCATTCCAGCGAGTCGCTACTATGCGATCGACAACCCACGTCGACATTGTATCTGCTTGTTGGTCCCATCCGCATCTTTTCCGAGGTGTGCGTGTCCTGCCCCAAGGCGCTGGGGAGAAAGGACGGAACCGGGGGCAGCTCGCCGCCGGACGTCTGAAATGTTCCTCTTATAGTCTAGACATACACTGTATGTATGTCTAGTATGTACAGCCAGAGGGCCAGCTGGCCAGTAGCAACTAATCTCAGCTAATATCAACTACCAACTGATATCAACCAATATTTGCTGTCCCAGCGCAACTTGGGCCGCAGCCTGCAATTCAATGTGAACAGCTAATCAAAGCTCCAGCTAATAATTATCCATAGAAGCATAGCCGCTAACTCAACGGGCCAGGCTCACTAACAAACAGCCTGTAATGCAAAACCTCCACGCAACCTAGACCAAATCCCCACTCTAAAAGGTGCTGTAGGGCATGCAGCATATGCAACACAAGTTAATATACAAATTTCAATTTTGAAGCCAACATGGAAGCCGACATGGAAGCCAAAGGTCAAGCACTAGCTGGCTGTCGTTGCCCACCAGAAGGAGCAACTGCGCTTGTTTGATTCCTTCCTCTCACGACATGCCTTCCCTTTCCCACCGCAACTACCTGACCAGAATCAACAATACGAATATCACTCAGCCTTTCCACTCTTTCTACACCTATAATTGTACATCGAGAGCCTCGTTTCTCCTTCTTCTTTGCCTTGACCACAACGCTGTAGCATATATAGAGCATTTTTACAGTGGCTCATATTTTGCTTCTCCATTGCCCGTGCTGCGCCGTTTCATCTTGCTATAAGTCCGCCTGTTTCTTTTTCAATTCCTCCTTATGTCAGCCGCTTTTGTCTTATACTAGTTTTTTTCTCCTTCACCGGAAGCTTCTTTTATCTCCTCTTGTTGCCATCGCCCTCAAGTACTATCCCTTCTAGTATCGCTGCCGCTCCTTTTTTGGCTTATGATAATACCCTTACACGACCGTCCTGCCACTGCTGTGATCGGAGCGTCTCAGCTCATCCCGCCGTCCACTGGGTTTATGCTAGCCAGCTAGTTTAGCCATTCGAACACAACATCTTAGCCTCTCTGAACGCCTATTGATTTCCTTTTGCCGTATACATATCTCCCGCTGCCATGAGCATGCCGTCATGGGGTGGCCGTGGAGCCGGTCCGAACGATATGCTCCTGCCCACCATCTCAAGTCCCGGCTTGCCGCCACCGGACGCTGCCGAGGCCTTCCGTCCGTCACGGCCTCATCGCCACCAACGCACTACTTCATCCCAGTCAAGAGCAAGTCTACCATATATGCCGTGATGCCTGTGCTTTCAATGTGCATTGCATGAACTTAGCCGTGCCCTATCTAACAATTGTCCTCTTTCCTATTTGCAGACCATCGCCGAGCAATATGCTATCATGACACCCGAGGAAACCGCCCGCCGTCTCAGTACGTCCCTTACTCATGGTCTATCTACAAACGAAGCCCTGAAGCGCATTTCCGAGTACGGCCCGAACGAGATTCCACACGACGAACCTGAACCCATTTGGCTACGCTTCCTGAAGCAGTTCCAGGAGCCCCTTATTCTGCTCTTGCTAGTCTCTGCTGCTGCTTCTCTATTGCTTGGAAACACCGACGACGCCATCAGCATTGCTATCGCTGTCACCATCGTCATCAGCGTTGGCTTTATCCAGGAATACCGCTCAGAAAAGTCCATCGAAGCTTTGAATCATCTCGTCCCCAACCATGCTCACCTTATCCGTTCCGGCTCGAATTCTGCCAAAGCTGCCGACACTACCTGGCCCCCTCTAGAGGTCGGCATCGACGAAAATGGCGAGAAAATCACTACTCCTGGTGAAGAGCTTCTAGAGGCTACATCTACCAAAGTCATGGCTTCTCAGCTAGTTCCCGGCGATTTGGTTCTCTTCACCACTGGCGATCGTATCCCTGCCGATATCCGTGTGACCAAGGCTTCTGACCTCACCATAGATGCCTCTAATCTGACCGGAGAGACTGAACCTGTGCGCATTGTCTCTGATATCTCCAACCGTACCAACTCATACTCGAGCAGCCTTGTGCCGCCACCGATCCCTGCGGCCACTCATCATGATGGCGACGGAAGCAACATTGCCTACATGGGAACTCTGGTAAAGTCTGGCTATGGACAGGGCATTGTGTTTGCTACTGGCGGTACTACCAACTTTGGTGCTGTTGCCACTAGTGTCTCTAGTACCGAGAGCCCTCGCTCGCCGCTACAAATTTCCATGGATGATCTCGGTTCCCAGCTAAGCAAAGCCTCATTTGTCGTCATTGGTCTGATCTCCCTCGTAGGCTGGATCCAAGGCAAGAAGATTCTCGACATCTTCACGATCTCCATTTCGTTGGCTGTTGCTGCTATCCCCGAAGGCCTTCCAATTATTGTGACAGTGACCCTGGCTCTTGGCGTGCATCGCATGGCTCGCCACCATGCTATTGTTCGTCGCATGCCCAAGGTCGAGACACTAGGGTCTGTTAATGTTGTCTGTACTGACAAGACGGGTACCCTGACTACCAACCACATGACTTCAACCCGGGTATGGTACTTTGGTACCGAAAATGCCATCAACATTGAGAATGAGGTTGATAGTGTAGATGCTCAGCCAGACAACGCCACTATACGTATCATCCAGATCGGCACTTTGGCCAACAATTCTCGCCTAGCCCGCAAGTTTGCCGATGCTGGCGACAATGCTAACCGTGCTCATGCTGTACTATCTTCGACCCAAGATGAAAAGCATACCAACACACTGACTCGTTGGGTTGGTCAACCCACGGATGTTGCCATGATGGACTTAATGGACCGGTATAAAGAACTCGATGCTCGCGACACACTTGGCCCCCCTGTTTCTGAGACGCCTTTTAGCTCCAGCCGCAAGTGGATGGGTGTTGTTATGGGTGACCTGCAAAATGACAAAGAGTTTGCATACATGAAGGGATCTATTGATAGAGTCCTAGAAGCTTGTGATACTTACACCGATAAAGATGGCCGCCAGATTACTCTTGATGTCCAAAGTCGCCAGCAAGCCATGGACGCAGCCGATGCCATGGCCTCTGAGGGTCTACGTGTTCTTGCTTTTGCTAGCGGCCCCGTCTCCCGGGGCTCTCGTGCGTCTAAAAGCCGCAGTGGTACTCCCTTTGGTAGCGACTCATCTCCCAACCCTGAGGATTCATACAGAGAGCTTTCGTTCGCTGGCCTGGTTGGTATGCGTGACCCCCCTCGTCCTGGCGTCTCGAATTCCATTCGCAAGCTCCTTCGTGGAGGAGTCAAAGTCATCATGATTACCGGTGATTCTGAAGCGACTGCCCTAGCCATTGGAAAGCAACTTGGAATGTCTATTGCCACCCCTCGTGAGGCTACACCTGGCCAGTCTGCCGTTCGTCCCGTGCTTCGTGGTGAAGATGTTGACCACATGACTGAAGAGGCACTGGCTGATGCTATACAAAACACCACCATCTTTGCGCGTACCAACCCTGATCACAAACTCAAGATTATCGAAGCCCTGCAATTACGCGGTGACATTGTTGCCATGACCGGCGATGGTGTGAATGATGCCCCCGCTCTCAAGAGAGCTGATATCGGCATTGCTATGGGTCGCAACGGTACTGATGTAGCCAAGGAGGCTGCCGATATGATTCTTACTGATGATGATTTCTCCACCATTCTACATGCCATCGAAGAAGGAAAGGGTATCTTTTCAAACATTCAAAACTTCCTCACGTTCCAGCTTAGCACCAGCGCAGCCAGCTTGGGCCTTGTTTTCCTCTGCACCTGTCTCGGCTTCAGAAATCCTCTCAATGCCATGCAGATCTTGTGGATCAGTAAGTACTGAATATTATATCACATGTTTATGTATTCCTGAGTTTGAAACTAATCTTTCGTCTTTCTAGATATCATCATGGATGGCCCCCCAGCCCAATCTCTCGGTGTCGAGGCTGTTGAGAAAGACGTCATGAACAAGCCCCCCCGTCGTCGCTCTGATCCAGTCTTGACTCGCAATGTCATTAGCCGTGTTTTCCTATCCGCCACAATCATCATGATTGGTACTATGATCATCTACTACCGTGAAATGGTAGCAGATGGTGAAATTACTCGCCGTGATACTACTATGACCTTCACCTGCTTCGTTCTGTTTGATATGTTCAACGCCATGGCGTGTCGGTCAGCCACTAAGTCCATCATTCGTGGCGAAATTGGCATGTTCTCAAACTCGTTATTCAACTGGGCCGTCTCGCTAAGTCTTCTTGGCCAATTGCTTGTCATCTACTTCCCCTTCTTTCAGGACGTATTCCAGACTGAGGCCTTGAGCTTTGGTGATCTCTTGGGCATGGTCGTGCTCTGCAGCACGGTATTCTTTGCTGATGAAGCGCGCAAGTACGTTCTATACGGCGCGAAACGCTTTGGCTCGGGATATTCCCAAGCCGTATAATAGTTTTTGTGTTCTGTTATTTCGTTATTTTTTCTTTCTTTTTCTTCCTTAGTTAAAAGGGCTAGAAGCGGTGAAGGGAGGGCACATGAGAGCACATTTACCAGCTCTATACTTAATGGTGAGGCTGTAGATAGAACTAGCTATGACGACATAGACGTGGAAACAGTTATGGACAGAGTGTAACTAATACTGAAAGATACATAGCACTCACTACCTTGTGCGTGTTTGTATCACGGTGTTGTATATACATGTGTACCCCTCGTCATGGTGGTATTCTTTTTTTCACATTTTTCTTTCTTTCTTTTGTTTATTCTCATGTAAAACATAACATAGACGCATTCACAATGGCAATTCGAGGTGCGGATAGCGTATGCATTTTATACATTTAATATCGAAATATACTGTTTAAAACTTGATCTTGGTTAGTGTGTAAGTGCCCTCTGACGTTGCTGACATAGGAACAGTTTATAGCCAACTGAGCACTGTATTTAAAGTTGATCTACCGAAGCTACTCAGGTTTTAGAGGGGAACGTTTAATTTACAGGCTGCTCGTCTTAATCTACAGGCTCTAGGGGTCCCCTAAAAAAGGATACTTAGGGCATCAAAATACTATGTACCACCAAGGCTGCCAGCTGGCAAAGAGTTATCAAATTGTTCTTGCTTCTCTGCATAGACAAAAAGTAACAAAGAATGAAGCTGACGTTCAGTCTGCCGAGGCTGCTGGCGACACCTCCACGGCTCAATCCGGTATGGGCCTGTCCATCTTACATTGTTGTAGAAGATCTTTACCAGGCCTTTTATCGTCATGACAAAGAGATCCTTGGAGGCCTATCTCCAACCAAATGGCTAATGAGAAAGTTGACACCAGAGTACCAGCACTACAATTTTGCTCCAGGAATAGGCCAAGATGGCGCCCTTCTTGATCTCTTTATTTCACCTTTGAAGCATGGTCACAGCCGTGAAACTCATTCTAGTTGAATATCGTCGTGTGCTGGAAGAAGAAAACGTGGACTTTCTCAGTGTTGTGATAACTGATCATCAAGGTCTGATAAAGGCTGTTATTGAAGTGTTTCCCAAGGCTCGCCATCTTCTATGTGCTTGGCACATCAGCAAGAATGTGTTAGCCAACACTAAGAAGTACTTTCCTGCTGCTACCCAAATAAATCGTACAAATTTCGTTTGTCACAGTTCATTCACTGATTTCACCAAGGAATGGCATCACTTGATATCATGAACACATGAGCGTGATTGCGAGGTAGCACTACAAACATTCCAACAGCTAAACCGTCACCCCGAGCCTGTCGTGAAATAAGCAATGGCAGTATGGATACACATACAAGCATGTATTTGTAATCTGCTTCCTTATGGGCATGCCTCACTTTGGATTTACCACAACATCAGCGGCTGAATCTTCACATGCTACCATTAAGCGGCGTCTTGGAGGTTCTGGGTCAGATCTATCTACGGCCTATAAGAAACTAGTGCAGTTTTGGGCACACCAAGCCCAACCAGTGGCCTCTCGCAAGTTCATACAGACGAATCGATCTTTGAAAGATGTACGGGCACCTACCTGGCATGAAGTGAAAGGAAGTGTATCTCCATAGGCTGTGGGTGGAATGATGACAGGATTTAGTCGTGTTCCTACGGAAGGAACATCACCTTGTTAGCCATAGTGGCGATCGGTGCAAATGTCTCATGCTACTCACTGGCCTGCCATGCTTATATAATGTGGTCTTATCAACTAGACCAAGTCAGTTTGCCTCTGAGTACAGTCCACCCTTTCTGGCACTGGCAAGATGCTATTCCTACTGGTCCTCGTTTTCATCTAAAAGAAACCACGAGCTATCGAATATAGACCTAGACGACCTATCGTACAAACTGTCAATCGTATACCAAGTCAGTTTGAAACTACAGAGGCCCAAGAGCTACTTTAGACACCGCAAACGACTTCACTAATACTGGCACTGACTCGGATACAGATGCAGAAGGCGAGCCTGATCTTGACATCTTCGACATGATGAGAGGGCTATCGATGCGATTGCAGCCTGGTTCTAAGACCGGAAGACTAGTCTTCTTCATTCTCTAGGGTTTTGCTTTCTTGGGGCTTTTTTTATACAGTTTTATAGGTAAATAGTCACTTTTGCTAAAAAGTACAATCCCGATATCTGCCTTTACAAAATGCTCCTTGCGGGCTGTGAAGGCGCGCTGGCCGCCCTCAACAATCGGATGCTGGCCGCCAAAACGATCGCGTTGCTCCTAGAAGACGCGTTGCAGCAGATCAACTCGCGCAACAACACCGAAACTGAGACCGAGTTTTGCACCATGCTATTCAACTGTGAATCAACAACAACTCTCTTGGTTGTATTCTCACTAGAAAGACCACTAAAAGCCTCTCCGGCGGCCAAAACCAGACACCATGAACAAGTTCACCAGTGTAACGCCTGCTTCGGGTTCCACCGAACAGAAGGCTGCCCCAGAAAGGAATTATGCCCTAACTGCGGTCAGCGACAGCACACAACTCCCTGCCCGAGGCCAGTCACCTGTGTAAACTGCCTTGGCCCACACATATCAAAGGATCCAAGCTACCCGGTTCGCCCTTCTGTCAAGAACGGCACTGTACGCTTCCTCCCGACTGAGACTGTGAAAAAGATCCGGGCCAACTTCACCCAGAGACCGGTGCCCGCCTCCCCCGCGCCCCCAGTCGAGCCAATGACCATGGACGAAGATGAGTCCACCACCAGTGATGCCGCTTCTACTTCCCCTCGGGAGGTAGCCATGGAAATGACATACGACGCCAACGCCAACACCACCCTTCCTCCCACTGTATCCGAATGTTAGGACAACCTAATCGAACGATCCGTGGACAGGAAACACCCACCAGTGACTATGCCCTTCTTTCTAGAAATACGTATAGCAAATTATCTCATCATGCTCTATATCGTGGCATCTTCAGTAGGATATGTCTTAGTTCAAAGCTGGCTACTCCTAGTGGTCGGATAGCTTTGTACTTATACATTTATATAATTCAAATGATAGATAGACAGATGTAAAAACCCTTCCCTAACCTTAACAAACAAAGAAATAATAAAAATCCTAAAGTCTACTCCGATTATTCAAGACTTATTGATGACGGGGCCTCTTGTTTTGAACCTCCGCATTGCTTATGTCATCCTGGTCGCTTCTCTTGGGATGCTGTTTTGGTTCTAGCGGATATAAACGGGAACGATCAAAGTCGATGATCATATGTCGTTTGTACTGCTCGTGGTATAAAACGTTCGGCTCTCTAATATCACCGTGGTCAACTCCTAGCTCATGAATTTTCGATTCCAAGAACTTAACATTAGTCTCCTCTAGACTGGGCACTGGTCGACCTGAGTATGACATTAGAAGAATATGTCTGTTTATTTGAAAATTTATACAGAGATTCTTTTCCAGTGAAATGTAGCCTAAACATACTGGCACAATGGAGCCCTGCAAGCTGTACAACCGATCATACACTTGCATCTCATACTTGATAATAGGGAGGCATACATCTACAACAGCTTTGCCTACAAATGTATACCCATAAGGGTGTGCAGTGAGTTTGACGATGGACCCAATGAACCCACCGACTTGATTACATCATATTTTTATTGGTGGTAAAATAATCGCTGCGGTTTGTTCGAAAAGACCTGCAAATTTTGGCAGAGGAAAAAAAGAGTCTATATTCTTGCTTGCCTAGGAAGTTTCAATTATAACCGGTTCATATCTATCCCAAATATGAAAGATTCCAACAGGTCCCCCGGGTTGATTTGATTATATTTAACGTCCAAGATCATAAGACACCGGAGCTCGACGAAGGGGAAAGATTTGTCTTTAGACGGCGCCGAGGGTTGTAGGAAGTGGTACGAATCCTTAGCACTATCGAAGCTTCTAGCTTCGGAGCTTGGATCAGGTCCGGGGTTCGATTCCCCGTGTCTCGGAGTTCCTTGCAAAAATCGCTACCCCAGGCCGGGAAGGCATTTCCGTTACCATTTTGAAAGCCCTCTGGGATGGCCTGGAGCCATTCGTAGCTCTGCTCTTTAATTTGCATAACGTGGTGGCCTTCAAAGTCCGAAATAGTGGTCATCCCCAAACCCGACAAAGACCCTATCGAGAACTCTATCCTTCACCCACAACAGTTTGGAGCCCTCCCGAAACGGAGTGCGACAGACCTTATGGCCTGTGTGATCCATGATATATATGTACAGATATGAGTATGCCCACTCGAAATGGCTACCCCCCATGTATTGACAATCGTCACAAAGGTCTCCACTCTCTGCTACACCTTGATGGCCACGCTTCACTATCTCCTTTAGCCTGTTGATGTTGATGTATTCCAGTCAGTGAAATTAGCATATTCCTAAGCTCTCCACGACATAATTTTGGCTGACCATCGCAACATCAACAAAAGCATGTGATATTTTTTCTAATTTTTTTTGACATCTCGTAAAGAAAAATCGAGGTAGGAGGGTTGACACGAAAATAGCGAACCTGCTGCGTAGCGTGGCATGAATACTTGACTGACTAATACCGTGATTTGATAAATAGATAGTTAGGGTTAGTTAACTTAATTGTTCAGACTAATTTCCTCATTTCTGCCTAATGGCAAGAAAGATTCATTCAATCTACCACATAGTTATCCTATTTCTTATGAAAGCACATTTTGTTCCGACACAATATACGAAAACTTACATCTTCAATCGTTACTCAACCTTTTTTTTTTTCTTTCTTAACTGAAAGCTGCCAAAGATCATGGATATATCTAAATTATCCAAAGAAGAACTGATTGAGCTATTCGAAGTTAGTAATTACACATAAATGTAGATCCCCAGCACAAAAAATAGATCTAACTCGTTTTCAATATCTTAGCAAGAACGAGTCAAAAAAGAAGCCGCTGTTAACAGAGCCCGAGAAGCTGAACAGAGAGCTGGGCAAGAACGAGCTGGGCAAGAACGAGCTAAAGAAGAACAATTCCTACGCCTAACTAGAAAAACAGCATTTGCAACTTACCTCTATAACTGCTTTGCTTTCAACTTCCAAACCTTCAAAATAGAGCCGATATCGACCCGGCTCACATCAGGGAAACCTACTTCGGTTGCTAAACGATCATATCCACTTCTTCTCAGACCCTGGTCAGACTTCCAAGGCATTCATGAGCAGAAGTTTTCAGAGTTTCAATCCGTCTTTGAACAGAAGCCTTTATTTGATGATTTTAAAGTAACTGCTGCTACCCAGAGTACTTTATGCAGTGAGTGGCAATCCAATGAGAGCGACGTGGTCAAATTTTCCAAAGCTGCCATTGAGGATCATGTCCAGAAAGCTATCAATGTTTATTTACAACACAAACGATATGACGAGACAACTACGGCCTATAATGGAGTCGAAAAAGTAATATTCAATTCGAACACACGATATGCCAACGAGATTCAACGACGTCAGCAGAGAGCAGCAGAGCAGCAACAGTTCCAAGATTCAGTAGATTCTCAACTCCGGGATCTACTAGAGTCTCAGGGCCAGGCCTCAATGGATATATCTACATATTGGGAAGAGCCAGAAAACACCAATGTTGCTGGTCTCCATCATAGAGAAAGCGTGAATATTCAACCTGACCAACATCAATCTGGTAGAAAAAGCGCTGCTTCATCTAGTGCTCCTAGCGAGACACATTCGACTTCTCGGCCCTCCTATTTTAATATCAGTCAAGGCATCTCTCCGGATCCCCAAGACTCCCCGATGAATCGTAGACCTGACAAAGTCGAAAAGGTACTCTTCATTGTGAAGTACGAGACAGCTCATAAGCTCCCTCCTGTTCAGCTTCGAGCAGCCCTAGACCATCTTTCTACTTCAGATCCATCCTTCTTCTATAACAGTCTCAAAGAGGGTACAGAAACACCTTCGAATGAAACTGTTGAAGAGAAACATAATAGAAATAGTCGCCATCTTGTTGCTTCTGCTGTGACACGGGTATATCATATGATGATTAACTCTGGGCTTCTATATGGATACATCACAACTGGCGAGGCCTTCCTTTTTTTGAGTATTGATATGGAAAACCCTCGCACTGTTCATTACTCCCTCTGTATCCCCAGAGAACAAATCTCTAGTATTCCATTTCTTGATCAACATGACGGCCCTATAGATCCTGGGATTGTCGAGGAGCATATTGAAAGTATCAAGCAGACCCCGATTGCTTATGTCTTGACGCTGATGATCCTATCACTTGAACAGCAAAAACTCGGTTTAGGAGAGATTCAGACACTAAGGTCCCAAATTTGCCCTCTACCAAGTTCATCTGAAGATGACACATCAGGCGAAGCAGGTCCACATCTAAGCCCAGAGGCCCATCCAGATACTCCCCGGCTAAGTAATAGTTATGATAGTAACACAGAAGGAGGAGGGGGCCATGGTAGTTTGGCTTTTCGACCTCAAAAACATACTGCTTGCCCTCCCCTTTCTAGTTACTGTACACAACAGTGTCTATATGGCCTGGTCTATGGTGTTGAGTTTGACCAAAACTGCCCAAATTACCCATTTCACCAGCAAGCTACTGAGGATACTCAAGGCCAACGTCATCCCTTGAGTTTCTCTCAGTTCTTGAATGCTATCAAGATCCAAATGGATACGAATCTCGATAATGGCTGTGAAGATCTGGATAAACATGGTGCTGTTGGGGCCTTGTTCAAGCTCACGGTGTATCCATATGGCTATACATTGGTTGGCAAAGGCATGGAGAGTGAGGATAAATGGCTATTTCAAAAGGAGCTCATTGTCTATTCAAAGCTCAGGAGTCTCCAAGGAACTGTAATTCCTGTTTGTCTTGGGGGCATCAAGTTGAAGATGGGGATTCCTTTGAGATTTCATGATTATAAGCATGTTCTTCTACTTGCTTATGCTGGTGAGTCTATCACAGAGTTGCCAAAGGGAAGTGGTGATAATCTTAGAGATATGGTTTCACAAATGGCAGAGTGCGGTATTCAACACGGAGATCTTGATGAGAGAAATATTCTCCAAGACTCTCAAACAGGAAAGTTAATGATCATTGATTTTGATATGGCTGAAATTCTGGATCGGCCATCATTGAGAAAGAGGACATTGATTGATACTGAAGTAAAACAGGACTCGAAGCGATTGTATCTTGAACGAGCTCACGAGTAAATTCAACCTATTAAGCCTTTAGTTGTTTGGTAGTCGGTAATTCTTTTAATATCATACATAGTTCTTATTTGCTAATGCTTCTCTCACTTCTAATCTAATCTTCTATACATTGGTTCAACACTTTTCTATACGAAGCTGGCCTACAAAGCTAAGTTTGATATGCTTATTTTCATTTGCTTGGGACGGAAAAAAAAACACCCCGTATCTGGTGATTCCATATGCTATGTCCGTTTTCATTTCTAGTAAAACGTACGAATTGGCTCGCAAACTACTGTACTGCTTCTCGGATGTGAATGATTCAAATATAACTATATATCTCTACCGTTATATCTACAAATTTGATGTGTGTAACGCTATATATGTCTTCATTCGAAGATTCTCGTCCAGAAACCAACTTGTATTTTACTTTAAAAATGCCTTTAATGGTTTCGATTAGCAGATCTTATCAGCGACTATTGCACAAGCTCTTTTACAACGCTTTTTGTATCAACGGGCTTTGAGAACCCTGGCAAGTATCATGTTAGGGTTAAGGCTAGTAGCGAGGCTGAAGGAATGTGCTCATCAAGCTTATCGGACTAATTATACAAGCCGTGTCAGCCCACGTATCTGATGTCAGCTGTTGGCCAATCAGAGCAGTCGTTCTGTCCCACAAATAGCAACAAAAGACCAAACAGCACAAACAACAAACAAGATGGCCGCCGTGGGGACGCAACTGGTAACGAGGCTACCACCAAATTCAGATTCATGTTACGTAATCGCGCTGAAAGAAGACCTGGGCGAGGTCCTAGAAAAGCAAGTTTTCCTATATCAAAACACGGAGCATTTATTGGCTAAATTAGCCAAACACCGTAAAAATACAGGCAGCCTTGTCCATGTTTAGAATATCTTCTGGCGGCCAAAATATCAACATCCCGGGCTGTAGTAAGGTGGAAGACGGACGAAAAGACGCCTCTTTTTAGTGTACCATCGGCGGCCACCCCGCGCTATATCACTCAAATTATTCTCAGTCAACCCACAGACTATAACAACACACCAATACTTCACACAGCAAACTCCAATCCAGATCAACGCAATGTCGTCCCCCGCCACCAATGGCCTGGTGGCGTTGGCCAAGTCGCTCCCGCAGCCGCTACTGCGTTTCTTCTCGCGCTACCCGCCAACATCGATCCAATCCGGTACGGAAGCCGTCAAGACGGGCTACCAGACTGACCGGCCAAACCCATTCCTCTACTATAAGCACCCGCTGACGGGCAAGTGGAACGACCCTGTGTACTCGCTACGCCGACAGGCCGATCTGGTCAAGCTGGCCCGACAGTACGGCGTGGAAGAGCTGCTTCCCGAGGGTCCCAAGGCGACTGTCAACACTCTCGGTAAGAGAGTCGAACAGGGTCTGCGTGTGCGAGGTACGGGTGTTGGCCAGAAGGTCAAGGGTCACGCCTTCGAAAGACAGCTCTATATCAAGTACGTGATCGCTTTACTCGGAATATGTCACATCAACGAGCTAACAATCATCTATAGGATTGCCAAACGGAGAGAGGCTATGCTTGCTATGCCCAAACTTATCACAGAATGGAAGAAGGTAGGTCGTATTCTTATGTCACGGCGATATCTACCAATACTAACATGTCTTCGTTCCAGACCGGCAAGCGGTGGTGGAAGCGCTTCCCCAAATAAAGGGCTCGCCTTTGAGCATTATTGGACGCTTACGTCCTCTCAATCTGTATTATATTGTTTATATCATCTGGTTTTCCTCGGGGCCGTTAGTACGCTCCATAGAACTAACTGTACGCTATTGTCAGAAAAGAATTTACGACCCTCCATTTTTCCAAAGCCGTTCTTGTTTTCCACAGAAACGATATATGGTTAATTATTTCGTGAGACGAACATCCAAGCAATATACTCATAAAATATTCGTGATTCTATATACATTGTCGTTCTTTGCTATGAAACGGCGGCAAGCTAAAAGCCTCTTCAAGATTTCGCTGCCAAAATGACTAATGTGGACCCCGCCATCGCAAATCCAAGAATCTCTTGCAGTCTATTAAAAATCTCACTTTGATAGCTAAGAACATATTGTAATTTCTGACCATATAACTCGTGTATCTTGTCACAAATATACCGCAATGCTGAGTTTATTTATACATGGTACATAGTTCTTACTCTTTTTTGTACTGTCCAATTATAGTAGAACATCAGCCAATCTGCAGATACTCGAACCAAAAAGTACATTTTACATATACCACCACAATACCATCCATGTCTGGTACCACCTCTACATATTATGAGATACTAGGCATATCTCAATCACTGCTTTCCGAGCAAAACGACGTCTCCAACATCCTCAAGCGCGCATACCACCGCGCCCTTCTCCAGAACCATCCCGACAAAGCCTCACCAAATACCACGAACACGCCCACTCTCTTCACCATCGACCAAATTTCTACGGCCTACAAGCAACTATCCACGCCATCTTTGCGGGCCGCCTACGACAAGACCTTGCTCACCTCACGTCGGAAACTCGCACGCAAGGGCAGCTTTCAGACCGCAGAAGTCGTCGATCTAGACGACCTCCTGTTTGACGATGTAACAGAGTCGTGGTTTCGCTCGTGTCGTTGCGGCAACGATCGCGGATACATATTCGCTGAACAAGACCTCGAACAGGCTGGCGAGGGTGGTGAATTGCTAGTCGCGTGTCAGGATTGTAGCCTGTGGCTCAAAGTACACTTTGCGGTTGTCGAAGACGAGTAAATTCTCGTAGCAAAAGTATGTAGTTTATATGGCGGCTTGAAATCACTTCCTCGGTTCTAGCTATGCGGCTGATATATTGATATATTACTGATATATCACTACCGTTCTCTTGGATAGATGTTAGTCACAGTGTCCTATACATCCGGTAAATAAAAGCCACAGAAGACGCAATATGGTTGAGACGGTCGTCGTCAATATAATACCCCCAAAATGATACCCTCCTCAAAGACGACCTTGTCTGTTTTATATAGTGACATTAGCACCTAGAGTTAGAAAATACATTACCATGTGTATGCACTGTAAAATCTCCAATCAAAAGTTTAAAATGATCTCTCAATGCACATGTGCCTCAACTTGGTTAGTACCTGTAGATCGTCACATACGCGGTGTCGTACAAGCAAAGGCACTACTCGTTGTAAAACATCATCTCTATTAATGCATTTTTCAATGAGGATGGAGGGGAGTCATTAGGTTAGAGATATCTTGAAGTGTTCAGCTACGAAGAGCTGCTCTATTCATCTTGGATTAACCACACCATCTGGTACTGTAAAAGTTCTTCCGTCTTATCTCTCCGGTCTTTCCCGTGTCAGCTATGCACAGCAGCAGACACTGGACACTATCTAACGAGTAATAAAGGCCGATGTATCGCCCTTCCCCAGATCAAAAAAAGAAAGATAACATAACTTTGGTTTGTAAAAGTTGCTTGAAAATATGCCTTGCAACACAAAATAACAAAAGGGGTTTCATAGTCCACACCGATATCCAACCGTTCCTATCCATCCATCCGTATTCCTCGTTGCCGACGCATTAATTAACTTCCACGCCGTTACTCTAGGTTTTAATGACGAGATGATGTTTACTCGGCCTTGGGCTCCTCCGCAGCAGGAGCGGCCTCAGCTGAAGGCTCCTCGGCAGCGGGGGCATCAGCATTGGCGGGGGCGGTCTCGGCCTCGGATGAGGTCCACAGAGTCTATTTTCAAGGACAAGGTTAGATAAGTGTCGGTTTGGGGAGTATGTGGGTTCAACGTACCAGGTTATCACGCAGAAGCTGCATGATCAGAGTGGAGTCCTTGTAGCTCTCCTCGGAAAGAGTATCAAGCTCTGTAGTGTGTAAGTCAGTATACGCTCAAGTAATTTCTGCTAAGATATATATTTTGCGTACCGGCAATAGCATCATCGAAGGCCTGCTTGGCAAGGTGGCAAGCCTGGTCGGGAGAGCTCAGGATCTCGTAGTAGAACACGGAGAAGTTCAGGGCGAGACCCAGGCGGATAGGGTGAGTGGGAGGAAGCTCCTCAGCAGCGACCTCGGTAGCGGCCTTGTAGGCGTCGAGAGACTTATCGGCAGAGTCCTTGCGGCGGTCGCCGATGGCGAACTCGGCGAGATAACGGTGGTAATCACCCTTCCTATAAATTGAAATGTATTAATAAGCGGTCGAAGATAGACCCAAGGCAACAAAACTTACATCTTGTGGTAAAACACCTTGGACTCGCCGCTCTTGGCAGAGGGAATCAGGTGCTTGTCGAGGACATCCAGAATGTCATCACAGATCTTGGCCAGCTCGGCCTCGATCTTGACGCGGTACTCCTTAATCAGAGGAACCTGGGTAGAGTTACCCTTGCCTTCTTCCTTCTGCTCAATAGAGGTAACAATTCTCCAGGAGGCACGGCGGGCACCAATTACGTTCTTATAGGCGACAGACAGTAGGTTACGCTCCTCGACGGTAAGATCGCGATCTTCAGAAGCAACGATCTTCATGTTCTCAACCATCTCTGTATACAGGACATACGTTAGACATGCTCTATAGCACGTAGATTGTCGCAAAGTGGACAGGAAAAGTACAAAGAATAGAAAAACTCACCCTCGTAGCGCTCGGCCTGCTCGGCCAGTTTGGCCAGGTAAACGGCATCTTCGTGAGAAGCAGACATTTTGATGTATGTGTGGGTGAAAAAAAAAGGTATGTGACTATTGCAAGAACAAAGCGATCAAAGGTTAGCAATCAGAAGCTGATAGATGAGCAAAAAGAAGATTGACGTAGCAGTTTAAAAGAGGAGAAAATAATGACAAAGGGGACAAAGCGAAATAATAAGTTAAGCAGGATTGAATATGGAGATCGGTGAAGCATAGGAGTGGGCTGCTTAATCGGTTTAGAGCCGATACAACGACCAGCGCCAATTTGGCTTTGGATTTCCTTTAATGGGAGTTTGGACTGTCCAGGTCCCTCTTGCTTGATGCTAAGCAGAGCCAGGTCTAGGCCTGTTTATTATGCTGGGCTTATGGGCGGGGAGGAACAGCATAATAACGGGCGGATGGAGGCGTCGCAAAGCTCGCCTATCCAGCCATCAACCAGTCAATCCATAGTCAAAGCCAGAGCCGATAGCAAAATATGTGCGAGGAGATGTATAACGATCAACCTATTCACAAACGGTATATATGTTTTTTTCTGTAGGCTGGCACAGGGCTGGAAATTGACAGAAGGCTGACAGCAGACACCCAGCCAAGTTCAATTGAGACTCTGAGGTCCCCACCCAACTGTTGGCTTTGCTGTTACTACTGCTGCCGCCGTCGTGCGATAGTGGGGGTGGATATTGAGCAGCACCTAGCTCGAGTTCAGGGAAGGAAATTGTAACCACTAGTCGCTATCCCATCTACCATCCACTATCATCGAGATTTATCAATGTTGTATCTAGGCAAGAGGGGGTGGCAATTGGCGATAGACATCGAAAAAATCTCGAGAGAGGGCAGCGAATAGGTCTGGTATGGCAAAGGTATACTGGCAAATTCAAGACCCATCTAGCTCTGGCTAGGTTTATGGAGGGACGGGCCAAACAGGCTACCAGATCGACTAGTAGTAGTTTAAAGCGGCAGAAATGTCGAGAACTCGCAGTGTCCTGTTGCGCAAGACACGGTGACGATGCAAGGCACGTTGGAACCAGATCTCTCAGTGGCCGGATGTGGCGCTGACGACGTGGAGAGGGGAGAGGAGGGGAATGCAGCAATTGCTAGCACTGCTGCAGTCATTGTAAAGGCTACGTACCTGGATAAGAAAACAATGGTGATTAGAAAGAAATATGTGCAGTCAACTGCAGTAAAAAGGCGAAGTCGCGATGGTATAGAAAGAGAAGAAAGGGGATTGTATCGAGTGGATTGATTTGGAAAGAAGAAGGGCAGAAGTAGAAAGGAGAAGCAAGAAATGGAGTGCGTTGTCGTTGGGAGAATGATAAGAGGGCGAGGGAAACAGCAAGGCAAGGCAAGACCAATACTTAATGCAGCAATGCGGTAGGACAGCAAAACAGCTAGCGGGACACTTCCACTTGTATTTTTATGTGTTATTTTCTTATTGCTACTACTAATTACTATAGGCTCTGTTTCTTCAACTTGCTGCGGCTGCTTGTTGCTTGCTGCTGTGGTCTATTAATAAACGGCCGAGCAGAAGGCACAACAAAGCAACAATAGGCTGGAGCAAGAGCAAGAGCAAGAGCTGAGCAAGTACCTGCGGCAGCCTAGCCTCCACTATGAAATAAGCAAGTACCTTCTTTGCTACACTTGTCCCGCAAATGGCATGGAGGGGGAATCTCAACTTACAAAGGCAGGCACAGATAAAAAGAGGGGCGGCATTTGCCTTGCTGGGTTGCTGGGGGCAAAGCTTCCGTTTCCTTCTGTGCTGTTCTACTGCTACGGCGCCTGTTTTGGCCGCCCAGTCCAGATCCCAGGCAAGCTAGCCATGTTTCGCAGCAGAGGGGGCTCTGCCAGTACTAGCCATCATATTGCTAATATTTCCAAGTTTCTCATTTCCAGTAGACAAACAGGCCTTATCCAAGCCCAAGCATCTTAGCCGTACCACACGGAAGTCAGTCACCAACAACCAAAGATGAAAATTGACGGAGCTTGGATAGCCAGTCGTACTATGAGGATACTATGAGGAGTGCTCGTAACCCGCGACAAAACGACGAAACAAGCACAGGCCAGCCACGATAAATGAGAAGGGAGGAAAATAGAGTACGTGCTACAACAACAACATGCCCCCTCAGAAGCAAGGTTGCAGAACCATGATCAATCAGCTGTCGTACTTTTTTTCTACAAATTCTGCTACTCCTCGTCTCCAGTTCGCTGATCAGCTCGTCCTCGGTGATACTACATATCTTGGGTGCCCTGTCAAAGACGCACGTGAACCTACACATCAACTAGGATTGTGCTCTAGACAGTAACAATGGGTTATCGTTAATCAATTGTTTGCTGTTATGCGCCATGCAGAACGCACTCTACATAGTATGCTGTCCTGTTGATGAAGGCGCAGTTTGAGTTTACGCGATATAATAGCTAAAGCCACAGAACGTTGTGGGCCACCGTGACATTCAATACGTAGTCATAAGTCTCTATAACACTAATAAGTTGACGGTAGGGTTAATTTGTCTCGTCTAGAGAGGGAGGGGCAAATTTTGAGTAGAGTGAAATTGTGAGATGAAAACTATCACGCAAGTTGTCATATATTACGAACATATAACGATACATATACATAGTAGATAACAAACAGAATTGTAGTAGTAAGCACAAGTTGCTTTTTTTTTGGTCTGGAAATACGGACTTATAATTATAGCATCCACGTGACAGTACATTTTGGGCCTCTGTCCATCTCCCTTTAAAGATATGTGGGGTTTAGACAAGTGGTCCTCAAGCGGGGAGCCAGTAAAGCTCTGTTTCTCTGCCTATTTTTGTGTAGCAGGAGTCACGACAGGCGCTATCATACATAATATGTAATAAACGTATGATGTCGCGGGAGCTCAACTTGGTCGGCATCGGGGAAAAACGCGGCTTGAAAATGACAATGCATTTTTATCAAGTCGTTGAGGATATGGCCTATACTAGTAACATTCTTGTATACTGCATGACAATATCACATTAGTTGATCGCTACGGTCCTGGCAAATTCCCTCATTGAGGTGTCAACTGATATTTACTGCATTCCGTCATCCCATCATGGACTGAGGCATCCAATTCTATAGCTGGCAGGGCGTAGAAAGGTGTAGCTATTCAATTGTATGTTGCTATTTAGGTGGTGGTGATTTTATTGGTATCATTGGTAGTAGCATTTTGTGATTGCTGACTAGTGCTCCTTCCCGTCTAGGAGCTCACATAATATAATGTCTTGAGAGAAGCTTTCTTATTCTTACTCCATTTCTCTCTTGATTTCCTTTCACTTTCCCTCTTTTTTTGCTCTCTAACCTGTGCACTACAAGTAATCACTAGTTACTTTCTGTACTCTATTTCTTTTTGGCTTACGCACATTAAATCATCCACACGATGCTTCGGACGTCCATCTCCAAAACCGTGCTTCGTGCCGCCGCCCCCAAAGCCTTCTCAACCTCGGCCCGCGTCATGTCTGCTGGCGATACTGGCGCTCCGCCCAAGACCGGCGGTCAAGGGTACTGTCCCGTTCATACCTCAACTATAGACACAATATAAGCTTAATGTGTTGGACAATTGGCTTGCTCAAAGTGACTTGCGATCCCGCCAGTCCCGGGTCGAGCCTTTTTAGTTAACAAGATATGACATTGACCATGCTATATCTAACTATCATATGACTCTGAGCACCTAGTTTGAAGCTATTTACTGACTGCCCTATTTGTGATTTAGTGATGCCTTCCAGCGCCGCGAGAAAGCTAATGAGGACTACGCTATCCGTCAGCGCGAGAAGGAAAAGCTTTTGGCCCTGAAGCAGAAGCTTCAGGAACAGCAGGCTCACCTCAAGGAGCTATCTGATCACATGTAAGATATTATCTGAACTCCGTCACCTTTCGACAATTTTTTACTTGTTAGGAACAACTGCTTTATCACAGTCACAAATCGCGGTATCAAATTTCATACCAGTAGCTGTTATGACTGCTATTGTAACCAAGGAACGAGTTTGTACATGGAGATCCCACGATCCTAGTATTATAACAGGTCTGGTAGTAGGGTCCAATTTCCATGTTCCTCTCGCCCGAAGCCTTCAAGTTGTTCCCACTTACACCTGTCCACAAAGATTGGTACGCACGGTTCGCTAACACTCTCAACTTTATTTTTTTGCCTTCTAGTGACGAGATTACTAAGTCAAAGTAGACATGTGCTATACGGATTGCGTCGGGTTGGGCACTATCTCTATTTAGCTTTCATGGAGATCCATCTTCAAGTCTTCGATTATTGACTACGTTTCTATACCAAATCCCCAGTGCATACTAATCAAGGACCTAAAAAAAGCCTTCATTATGAAAGGAGATGTGCATATTTTAAGCTTGAATGTCATACATATGTGACAATTATGATACTTGCATTCACTTCTCAAAGAACACTCTGAAACGGGCTATGCGATACAGATGACTACGTATTTCAATAAAAATACGTTGCGAACTAGGTGTTTAGATCGCCATATGACGATCAACTTACATATTACATGATGAAACTACGGTGACAGCACACATGGTATAAGTGAGATAGACTGACCTGATTCATGTGATAAGTACTTAATGATATGCCCTTGTGTCCCAATACTCCCATTCCAAAGTTGAATAAATCTCGAGAAACAATAATAAATATAAGACAAGAATGTTTATAAAAGAATACGACAACAGATAAGATAAGAGACCAATATAAAGGAAACTCAGAACTTGGAAAAAAAAATTGGAATCAAAATAAGATAGAACCACCAATTTAACCAAAAGGAGATGTCATCATCTTTGGTTTCTGTGTGGTATAACAGCCTTGGCTAAAAATGATAAGAATACTGATCATGACCTGACTCTATCCCTCCATGCTAGATGGTAAATGAGATCAAGAAGATTCCGCTTGTGTATGTGTGAATAAAGAATGCCCCCGCAAATTAACCATGAAATAAAAAGTAAGTAGGCCTTTCTCTTTGCCCTCTTTCTAATAGCGCCAAAATCTTCCATTGAAACCGTCTTCATACCACCATACACTTTAAACGATCAAAAGCAAAAAAACAAAACAAGAGGCATGATTAAGTATGATGTTTACTTCCGGCCCATGTACGAACGGTAGAAGCTATCCGCCGCATCATTATCAGACATGCCATACTGGCTGCCGAGATTGCCACCGGCCTTCTGCGAAGCCGCAATCTTGGCCTGTAGCGCGGACGCATTTGTGTCGATCCATTGAAGTTGGGAAAGGTGACCGTTGAGTACTCTGACGATCTGGCTGACCTGTAAGTGGGGATGTGGTTAGTTAGATGTGATATGGAGAGTGTCATACGGGAATATGGGAAATAAACAATGCAACTTACTGGATCCTCGGGTCTGCTACTCTTGCTGAGAGTAGACGATATATCGTTGATCTCATCCACCATCTTTGTTAGATCGCGGCTCTTCTCGTCAAGGGTTTGAGAAAGCTTTTCAACCAACTTGTAGGTACGCTCACGCTCCTGGTCAGGACCACCAAGCTGATCGTTTGCGCCGTATTGCCGTGTGACCATCTCCTTGACCTCACCCTCGTACTTATCGAGCCATGCTTCAAGCTCATCTTGCTGGCTCTCAACTGCCATCAACTGTTTTTCAATCTCATTGCTAGCCCGCTCGGCCTCGAATGTGTTGAGGTAGAGCTTTTGGATTTTCTCGCCATTGTCAACAAGCAGACGATCCCATTCCGCAACCTTAGTAGCCTGGGTTTTGAATTCCTTTTGGTATTTAGACAGGTCAGAAGCCCAACGAGTGATGATATCATCCATTGACTTGTTTTTAAGACGAGGGAGTTGTGAGGCAGGTCCAGAAGTTGATGCAGAGATGTTGTTAGAGAGTGTGGCTGCAGGAGTAGCAGTGGTACCATAGGTTGTAGTGGCTGTAGTAGTTGTAGTGGCTGTAGTAGATGTAGTGGCTGTAGCAGCTGTAGTGGCTATAGCGGGAGTTGAACCACCAAAGAGGCCACCGGCAGGTTTAGCGGGAGCCATAGTTGTGGCAGCACTCCCGAAGAGACTGGGAGTAGCAGCAGCCGTAGTAGTAGTTGGTGTGGCAACTGGCTTATTGCCGAAGAGACCACCGGCAGGAGCAGGAGTGGTCGTAGTGGGTGCTGATGTGGCAGCAGAACCGAAGAGACTGGGAGGCGCAGCAGCGGTGGTAGTGGCGGGAGTAGGGGCACTAGAAGCGGCAGGTTTCGTACCAAAGAGAGGAGCTGCTGGTGTATTACTGAAGAGACTGGTACTAGCAGGTGCTGCAGGAGTCGTAGAAGCAGCAGCACCAAACAAACTGCCGGACGCAGGAAGAGAAGATGTTGTGGGGGTAGTTGTAGAACCGAACATGGAACCGGTAGAATTGGCAGCAGGCGGTGCGCCGGCGGGAGTAGTGGAGTTGAACAAGCCGCCAGGCTTAGCGGGAGTAGCAAGAGTGCCACTGCCAGTACCCTTCAAGCCACTGGCGAACGACGCGGCCGCAGGAGCGGAAGTAGTGTTAATGGCGGGCTTGCTGCCAAAAAGAGCTCCAGCCGGGGCAGCAGCGGGAGTTGAGCTGTTGCCGAACAGGCTACCAGCAGCAGCAGGAGTAGATATAGTAGTAGCCGAGCCACCGCCGAACAAGCTACCGGGAGCCGGCGCGGCGTTCGCACCTCCAAAAACGCTTCCACCAGTAGATGACGTGGTTGCCGCCGAGCCGAAGACACTACCGGTAGTAGGAGCTGGAGGAGCTGGGGTGGTTGTGTTTCCAAATAGCGGACCGGCAGCAGGTGCAGAAGTTGTGGGAGTTGCTTTGTTGCCAAAGATACCGCCGCCGGAGCTTGCAGGCTGTGAGCTGCTGCCGAAATTGAAGGCCGACATGACGTTATATGAGCACTGGATAACCGGGTCGAAGGGCAGTATACAGTATTGGTGCTGTCGAGATCCTCTGCTATTTGGGAGGAGAATGCGCAAAGGAAGAATAGGCGCGATTGAAGCTTTTGTCGCTATTGTTGTTGCTGACTTTTAAACCAGAGCGCCGGTATGTTTTGTTAAGCCAATGAGAGACAACTCAAGATGAAAGAGAACGGCGTGTCTGAACAATACAGACTACAAAGCCTCAGAAATGGTCGAGACTGAGAAATGAGGAGGTAAGTAGTCGACCTTGTGCAGATGCGACGCTCTATCTTTCTAATTTTTTTGAGCTCTATCAGGCTGAATCAAGCTGGGTTTCTCTGCCTCGCGTCTTACAGCGCGCAGCGGACGCCACACTAAATACGTCAATTGTATCCCTGTCAAGCAGTAGGTGATGTGGCGTTTGTATATGGCGGAACAAGCCAGCGACGCCCCACCTGTAATCCCTGCCTATGCTAAACACAGCTATAGTACACATTTGTACAGCATCCATGATTCTGTAGGCTCTGAGAGGCGCTTAAGCTACCTGAATTACACTATTCAGTTGCGCCAACTTTCTGTTTTAGCTAGTGCAACTTCTTTGCAGGCAATACTTCATTGCGCTTTTATGTGACAAGCACCTGTATCACAAACTGCGGATCGCTGATTTGCCGACTTGCTGCGCTGCTTCCTACTATTGTCTACCAGCACTCTGCCACTTCTAGAGTCCACACGGCCTAGCGAGGACGCTGCTTCAACTACTGCTCACCATGTCTACCGAGCCAAATGGCCACAACAAGCTTGAGCCGCCCACCCGTGAGGGTCAGGCCGACCCCGGCGCCCATGATCTAGGTAGGTCCCTCCCCGATGCACTCTAAACAGCCCCCGAACTTTCGCTAATTGCGCACATTCCTGTAGCTGAGAGCTCTGCCGACGAATCGGAAGATCACTTCTCCGACGCTCAGTCTAATATCAACAGTCCGAAGATCGATATCAACGAAGAAGCCAAGTCCGAATCTGACAGCAGTAGCATCAAGACAGCAGCTCCTATAACCCGCAACTCAATCGACACATCGTCTCCTCCTACAGCAGAAGAGACTACGCATATTCCAGAAGCCATCGCTGAGGTGGCAGAGAGTCCCGATCCGGTGGTAGAGCAGAAGTTTGAGGATAGCGAATCGCAACCGCCACAAGATATCCCAGAAGTTGTCACTCCGGTAGAAGAAACACCTAAGAGTCTACTTCTTGGTGGCTTACCAATCCCGATCACAGTCCTGGAAGAGTCTTCCGGAGATGTCCCGCCTCGATCTCCCCAGGTCGAGCATTCACATGCAACAGACGCCACGCCCGACCTTGTCGTTAAACCAACTGAAGATGAGAAGCTACCTGAGATTGACACCAGCACAACTTCTACGTTCAAGGTTGAAGAGGAAGTACCATCAACTAGTCCTTCAATATTTGGTGAGTCTACATCATCTACCCGTTGTCACTTCTTCAGGCTAATAGTCGCACTATAGAACCTCTTAATTCTCCTGCACTTTCGACTCCCAGATCACCACGTATAGGGAAACGCAAGTCGTCTCGTAGCCTACGTAGTTCCAACGGGTCACCTATGGTTTCCCCAGTTGGTGATGGCGACGGTGACGATTTTGGCGACTTTGGCGACTTCGACGATTTTGAAGAGGGCGATGCCGACGGCTTTGGTGATTTTGACGACTCGTCATTCCCCGACCCAGTTGTTGTTGCTCCAGTTGCACCACCTCCAGTGTCGCCTGCTATTCCCGTGACACCATTGCTCCCATTCGTATGTCTTTACAGTCAAATAAATCCCCGCTTCACGATCTACCCTTTACTGACATGGCTCATAGTCGGTACCTAATTTTGAAGGCATTGACGAGGACGATGTCCTAGACGCTCTTGATCCCTACATGAATATGCTCTTCCCCCCAGAAAATCTCGAGTTTGGAGAGTTACCGGCTCTTACCAAGGAGAACACATGCTTCTTAACTCAGCGCAGCGCCTCACTCTGGTCACAACTAGTTGCGCCGCCACCTCTTGCACCTCCAGATTGGATTCGCTCACGGATACGCAGATTATTCCTTGTCTCTCTAGGTGTCCCTGTAGATCTCGACGAGATTCTACCTGCCTCTAAGCAGAAAAAGCTTGTTCTCCCCTCTCTTGCCGTTCCATCCTCCAAATCTCCACGCGCATCCACCGATTCCCGCTCCAAAAAGGGCGATGGTAGTGGTGCCGCAGGCTCTTCGACAGACGCCGGAGGAGACTCTAATAACAGCAGTAGACGCCGCAAGGGCGAGAAGGCACCACCAGAATTAGACTTGGTGTCTGGAAAGCAATCGTGTACAACTACAGACGAGGCATTAGATGGTATGACTGTCGAGGAACTAGAATCTCACTTTGAAAAACTCAAGGTTCTACAGGTTTCTTCGAACGAAGCTCTCAAGTATTGGCAGGGTGCCACGGATGAAAAGATCAAAGAGCGAGATGCACTTGAAGGTGTGATAGAAAATCTAGTCAAACATGCTAGAAAGGTACGCAAGTAAACAACCGATATAACAAACATAAGTAGTCAATATATTATACGATACACGCACAACGACGATGGCATCGAACTTGAGATCTTTAACTGTAAAAAATGATATGCATAAAACATGGACTTTTTTCAAATCGTTCCTCAGCCCAAAAATAACATAAAAGAAAAGTGAATATCCCGTCTCATTAAAAAAAAGAAGAAAATATAAAACAAAAATAAAACAAATCGTTGGCTTTTTGCTTCCATAAAAACCCAAGATTGTTGTTATGCATACAGAAAAAACTTTTTTCCTTTTTTCGAACAAGAGTCTCCCGGTTTCCCCTTCCCAAAAAATCCTTTTTTATTTTATTTTCTCGTTGCTTCATCATACATTCGGTTTTGTATTTTCAGGCCCAGCCCAATTCCATCGCTTATACTTCAAAGAAAGAATTGACGTATATGTCATATCGATATTCTGAGCTTTGGGTTGCCTGTTATACTCTTGTCCCTCCCTTATACCTTTTCTCTCTACCTTGTATGGGAAAGAGATGTTATGAAAGAGAACCAAAAAAAAAGACACATGGTTGCTGGGAGGGGAATAAACTCGATGCTAGTCCTGCCTGATGGCTTACTGTTGGAAAGACAAAAAAGAAGAACAGTTCTTGTTGTGAGCTGTTCAGCTGGTGCTGGGAGCCAGAGTAACACCACTATAGGGTATATTTCATTAGTCAAGAGTTTCATAGTATGTAGAATACATTCAGATCCAGGTGAAGAAACTTACGCAGCAATAGTGGCCCAGCCAATTAGACGCCAATGCTTCTCGATACGACGAGACAGGGCGACCTTCTCGCCAATGTTAGTACAAGCAGGGCTGGTCAAGATCAGCTTAGCAGCATCGTTCTTGATAGCAGCAACCTTGGCACCGGTGGAGGTCGAACCAATGTTAACCATGATGACTTCGTTCTTGGCCAGCTTGGCAACCTTGGCCTGCTTGCCATCAGCAGTGCGGACACCCAGAAGACGACGCAGCAGGAAGAAGTTGACCTCGATCTCGCTGTAAATCTCGGGTAGTCTGCCCTTGAGACCCAGAACGAACCCGACCAGACGATCGGCACGGCACAGAGTGGGATCGATGCGGGTACCAACACCAATCAGACCACCGGGAACAGCATACTTCAGGTCATTGGTCTCGGAGTTCAGTGACACAATACGGCTGAAGATGGGAGTGCACTTGAGCGAACCTTTATCGTCACGGGTGACGATGCCAGGGCGGATCTCGATTTCGTCACCGAGCTTGAGCACACCGTGCAGGATGGAACCGCCGGCAACACCGCCTTTAAGCTCGTCGATGCCGGCACCGGGCTTGTTGACATCGAACGAACGAATGACGATCATGTGGGGATCCTGAGTGAAATCTCTAGGGGGGATGGGAATAGTGTTGACGATGGCCTCGTTGACGGCATCGATGTTGAACTTCAACTGGGCGGAGATAGGGATGATGGGCGACTTTCCGGCAACGGTTCCACGGATGAACTTCAAAATAGAATCGTAGTGCTGCTTAGCGGCCTCCTCGCGCATCAGATCGACTTTGTTCTGCAGAATGATGATTTTGTCTAGCTTCATGATTTCAATGGCAGCCAGATGCTCGGAAGTCTGGGGTTGAGGGCAGGATTCGTTGCCGGCAATCAGCAGCAGAGCGGCGTCCATGACGGCGGCACCTGAAAGCATAGTGCTCATGAGAATGTCGTGTCCAGGGCAATCGACGAAACTAAATGGATTGATGATGGGGTCAGCATTTTAGACAACATGTAGAGAGGCACGTCTTGGCATCTCCAAGGTCGATGATGGAGGAAAGGTCTTACGAGACATGGCGGAGAAGTCTGTAGGTGCCGCCGCAGCCATCGCGCTCGCAGGGAGGGTCGACCTCCTTGTCACTTTTGTAACTCCGGAAGCAGCCTGGCCGAGGGCAGGCCTTATTATCGCACATGTAGATCTTGGCGTTGGCGTAACCCAGTTTGATGGTAATGTTACGGATCAGCTCGTTCTTGAAACGAACGGTCTGGACACCGGAGATGGCCTTGACCACGGTGGACTTGCCGTGAGCGACATGGCCAATGGTACCGATGTTGATAGTTGCTTGGCGGGCGATAATCTCGGGAGTCAGGGGAGACAGCGTCTTCAAGTCGAGGTCCTTGGGGTCGGTCTGGGGAGGGAGGTAGGGCTTGGGTTCGGTCGAAACACCACCGGTGGCAGGGTTAGTATTCTTAAGCGCAGACTTGAGGGTCTGCTCGTCACCAGATTCGGGTTCGGACTCGAGGCCGTGGTTGTCGATCTTGGGCTCTTCGGTGGTAGACATCGTGAAAATCAGTTGATGGTGAATGTAGATGTAGATGGATAGATGGATGGGATGAGTCAAAGGCGGGGCACTCAAATGGGAAAACAGACGATCTCTACAGACAGAGATATAGTTTGTCTTTATGCACAGGGTTGGGTAGGTCCCAGGGTCACAGTTAGTCCGTCTACTATTTAGGAAAATGACTTTTACAGACGGTCTCGCGAATTGTTTGGCCGCGGCGCGTGATAGTGAATTGAGTTCTGGGGCTCAAGATTTGGAGGGGTTGTGGCATTCGAAAATTGTGATAGTAGTGGGAATTGTGTCCTGGCAAAAATTGGCCCTGTTAGTCATCGCCTTGGAGCCGAAGTTGTTGGTAACACAGAAATGCGGCTAACAAGTTTAGGCTGGTCCGTGGGCTAATTTTGTTAATGGTAGAGGTCGTTCAACCACTATAGCCATAGCTGAACCAGCACAGTATAAGCTGTATATCATTGTAATTTGAATCTAGGACATACATATATACATTGTCATTCAAACTTCCCTCAGTCACAAGACGTGCATCTATCGGTTATACCATTGAAAATTAATGGCTCTCATTATTTCCGTTTTCTTGTATTGAATAAGATTTGGCCCTTTCAACAACTAGCTATGGTTATACAGATGCTATCGATGAAGACTGCAATACAATATCGGGTATAATTCATCTATTACACAGCTTGTACAACTACAAATATATCTAGATTACGACATAAACCTTGGGCCAACATTGTCCAACAGTTCTTCACAAGATATTCTTTTATGTTTGTCAATTAATAATATTCTTATCGATAAAACTATGTGGGTGGTAGGATTTGCCAAACCCTGACCCTAGGCATACAAATTTACATCGGGAGGGTTTATATGAAATGGAAAATTTGCAAATATCAGAATCTATCTACAGCTTCTAATGTGACCTTCATAAAAATTTTTTTAAAAAAGAGAACTTATTCAGATTAAGAATTGAACCTCCAAAAGCATGACCCCAACCCGATTTGAACGGATAACCTTTTGATCTGGAGTCAAACGCGCTACCGTTGCGCCATAGGGCCTTTTTATTTTATCTCGATGTTTTTTGAGTTTTGTCATAGCTTATATAGTTTGCAGTTGGCGGGGAACTTTCTTTCCAACCTTCCCTCCTACAACCCTCGGGGGGGTACCTTTGAGTTCGAGTACCTCCCCCTCCGTCCAAAGACGAATTTTTCCCCTTCGTCGTGGGCTTTAAGAGCGACCAGCACATATCCCCAATGCTGCTGTCCATTCTCGTTTTCTATTTCGACACTTGTCGACCTCGAAGCACCGTTTCGTGAGGCCTTGAGCCCGATTTCCCCTCTCGAGGGATGTTCTCACCAGCGACCGACCCCGCGCCTTTGCACCTTTTCGATCGTTGGTCTCCCGAGTCTATCCACTCACCTCAGGGAGCCACACTCACACACGGCGGGCAGCCTTTTGAAGGTTCCGGATTCCCGACCCCGCGGCGCGGGAATCTTGTCGCTGTTGCTTCATCCATAGCACCCGACTCGATTACGCCACATTTTTCATTCTTACGGCCACGATCACCAGCCTCTTGGAGGCTCACTGAATAGTTCTTCGGGGCTAGGGGACGGTCTCGTCCCGCACATACAAAGCTATCGAGTTTGTCGAGCGGAGGACTTTAACTCACGCCAAGAGTGTGTCCCCCTTATCGCAAGCCTGCTCCGTGATTTTTGCACTTCTACCTCCTTCACTGGAAAGATCGATTCATCTGGTACTTATGTACCTTTCGCTCTCTCTACTGGTGGAACTTTCGCTGGTGTAAACTTTCCTGCTCAAACAGAAAGCCACTACGATGCATCAATCGCTCAATTACTCAGCAACCCCGCCATCTCACATCCCCTTCCGGAAGGAAAGGAACGTCTTAAAGAGATTCATGGCTTCTGGAAACGATCCAAAGCCCGCCACATCCCGGCGATCTCACCAACGTCTGCTTACGCCCCGCTCCGTCTGGTCCTGGTGACCTTAACCTGCTCGTTGAAAACCTTGATTGGTTCCAACCATGCGTAGACATGGCAAACGTCCAGGTTCAGTTCTTCTCGGACTCAACCAACCTTTCTGCTATTCCTACCGTCGGTGGAAGTGAAACCCGAGTTGAGGCCCATTGGGTGACGGCGCAACACTCCCAGTCTGTCCCTCGGACTTGGGGAATCAAGACGAGGACGATTTCGCGGATTGTGAGGAGGGCTTCCTGGCCTGAGGAGCATGTGAATGATGTTTTGATTGGGTGCTGCTTTCTTTTGATGATTCTACAGCTGTGACAAGATTTTTTTCGCTCTTCTTGTTTTTACTGCTTCTTTCTGTCTGGGTCACGGTCACGTGACCACGGACTGGCGGGGAATCAGGTATTTAGGCAACGGTGTGCAGGCACCGTTACCCTCACTAGATCACTAGAACACAATCACAATTATCATCATCATCAATACACACGTTAAGAATCAGCATATGCTATTAGTAACTTAGGTGATAACCCTTGTATACCCACACTTTATACTATTTTCCTCTACTATTACCTTTCTTTGCTTTTGCACTTATCGCTACATTTCAACCTAGTCTTTACACTTTAAAATTGCCAAACAACTTTAATATACAGACACAACTTTAAATAGCTGTCCGGTATCCAATCCGGCGCCGTATGATCTTAGTGATTTAGGTAGACGTTAAATATAATCATATCAAATCAAATCAAAGTCTTCACTCTATCAGTGGAGGAGATTGATTGTCTGCCCGGGTACCCAATCTGGAGTGAGATAATCTTGGTGATTTAAGTAAAAGTTGAATATCGTGAGAGTAAAAGCCAAAGGGTTCATCGTTTGTAGTTTTGAGAGATATCTTTTTTTCTGATGTAAAAGTTCCGAAAATGTAAGCTGTTGTGAAGCCTTGATTACCGGGGTTTGTAGTCTCTGAAAGGAAAATAAGAAGAAGCACCAGATAGTGAAAGCCGATCAACTGGTATGTAAGTTGATGAAAAATTCCAAAATCATGAAGAATAGAAACGTATATACCTTGTACAAAGTACATGTATCGCGTGACGTACAATAGGCTACTAATTTTAGAGGGTAATAGGTAATATGTCTGTATGATGGTGTAAGCATCATGACACAGGATATCGCAAACCATGGATATAACAAGACAATGATGTGGCGGAAACCAGACAAAGGCGAATCTAATTGTTGGTTTGGTCAGATAGTAAGCCTACTAAACATAACAGCACGTTGACGTACAGCACTCGGAAGTACAGAAAAGTACGTATGCTTTTGTAATGTGATAATTCAGAGGTAAGACTTTGGATCAAGTTATGGGCTTTACTATTCGTACGATGACGATAGGGGCATAAAGTTGATAATATAATTAGAACCAATTGTCATGATTAGTATTTTGAGTATGAATACAATACTAGGCTTAGTCATGTTGACTAGCTTCGCCGTAACATTATCGATCCGAGGCAGTATATCGTGTTACGACTTGTATCACCAACCCATTTGTATGTGATCGAGAGAAGCTTTCACAGCGCTAAAACAGACAGTGATGATAAGTACGGACATCCTGATATTTTGAACTGTTGATTGGGCTGAATCATGTTCAAAGGTTGGGCCGGATAAGCCATAGAGGAGTAGGCAATGAGACAACAGGTTGAACTATAGAAACGCTGCTGATCAAGCTGTTTATATGGTGAAACAGCATAAGCCAAAGAACAAGTGATATGCGCCCTATCTATAAAAAAAAGAAAAAAAAAGACTGATGTCTAGCCTTTGCAGAGACTACTGACTGACTCTGATATAGAGCAAAGACAGACATGTAATATGTATGTACATGAAGTTGAACTTTCTCTTCCATGCACATTATATTCGTACATGTTTTGCCAGCGGAGAATGTAGACGTTAACGGCCGCTAGTCGGGTCTTTGGGCCGAACTTGATGCAACGATCTCAGTTTCAAGGTGGTAGTCGTCTAGAGACCAGGCGGCCAGCTTAGCGTAACGTGAGCGAGAGGGCGACTAAGAGATGGCGCCACTCTGGAGAGACAGAAGGCCTTCTTCCTCGAGTGACAAGACAAAGAGCCAAAAGTGACCACTCTTCACTACATGTATCGTCCACAGCCCCTTCCTTGGCCGGCCTGTTGAGTTTGCCAGTAGCAATAAGCTTACCGCCCACCACCACTCTGGGTTGCAGTGCGGGTGGGGTCGGTTCTAGGCGTGGAGCCAATGAGCGTCTGCAGAGCGTGTGACAAGATGCAGAGTCGCAGCCATGGCTACTAGGGTTTATGCAGCTGTGCAGCCAATGATAGTGCCAGGATGCGCTGTCCGTCCCAACAGAGGATAGCGCCAGCGGCAATATCCCTGCCGACATGCAAGATTTACAGCCCGAGTGATTGGAGGAGTGGCCAATGGAGTGTAGAGGAGGACATGAAGAACCCACTATTCTGGGAGTTGATGGCCAGATTGGGAGCAGTTTCCAGCGAGACAAGACCCAGTATTCTCCCTGGAAAAATGAAGACTCGAATGCCAGGCCTGTTGATGTTGATGGGACAGTTGAGGCATACATTGTAGAAAGAAAGACGACCGAGATCCCGTGTAGAAATCTGCGTCTCTGGATAACCGTCATTCGTTGAAGATTTAGAGCGTGAAAATGGCACGCTGGAAGCAGCCCTGCAGGGCCCGTTGTTCGACCTTGCTGGCGTCGTCCTCGATCCTGGCGAAGGGACGAGGAGCCTCGAAAGAGACTTGGGGTTTATTTTTGGGACGATGTGTTCGCTTGCTGTGGTCGAGTCCGAGATGATGCCATATCGAATGGGTGATATGTGACAATGTACTTGTCTGTATCTGTACATAGACTGTCCGGCATATTCGCTGTGATGGATCTCGGTGCCATGGTTTGTAGACTGTCTGTATTAGTATTCGACTTGGCCGCATCCGACTATGAGACACCCTGGCTCTGTTTCTTAACCGGCTGCACATGCACGTACTTTGAGTTGTTTTACGCAAGGCAACGCAACCTCTTGGTACATATAGTTGGTTCTTGCCTTTCTATTTCCACCAAGGGGACCGTATATACAAAGAAGGCTTCCCATCTGGCTGACAACGCTTCTTGTTCCTGATCGTCGTCTGCAAACCGCGATAAACAGACACAGCCATCAATGTTCTACGCTACTGTACCGACGGTGTCTGGTTTCTTTATATAGGAAGAAACGCTATACCGCCCTCGACCACGCTGATATCTCGTTCCCGAGGATCTCCGGGCGTCTAAACCCGGGCTGGCTGTCCTATCAGAGCCCCGGCCAAGACTTTTCTGTGCTGTCTTTTGGCGCCACATAGCACAAGACTGGCATCGCCGTATCTGTAAGTAACTTTGGCCCCTGCAACAGCCAGCAGCACCACTATATTGCCTGCTGCTGGCACCTTGGACACTTGAGGTTGTATTTGCTGTTGCTTGCTTGGTGCTCGCTGCCTCCACTGCCGCTGCTGCTACCCTCACCCCCAGTCCTATTCCCAGACTAGTTGGGGCGGCCTGGGCTGTTTCTGTCTGACGGCAGACAAATCTGGCAGTCTTCGTACACAGTAATAGAGATCAGTGATCGACCTATGCCTGTCCATATAGCCTGAATGGTCCTGCAACCGCCCGCTTGTCTCGCTGTGACTGGCTACACCCCCCCGGACGGCCTGCATACTTGGCTGTGATCCTTCTCCTGTTAAGATTGAACCACCTGCTCGCTGCACATTCCGTTGTTGCTATTTTTCGTTTCCCGCCCAACTTCTCTCCAGCAGCCTCTCACGCCACAGCCGAGTCAAAAGGCCCTTTGAACTCCTCAACTTCTGGCCTCTCTTTCTCCTCTCTTCTTTCTCCTCTTCTTCTGGTCTCTAGCTGGCCTCACCAAACCCGTCTTCGTCTCTAGTTCTCATATATCGCCCTCAAGCACCGTTCAGATACCTTTATACACAAGAAGGGCCTTGGCATTGCAAACCACTCAACAACAAACTATATGCTCGCATATTCCCACTGCCCCAAGAGACCATAAATCCGTGCTCGAAGCTGCATCTTTCTCTGCACCCGCAACAAAAGCTTCACCACCTACTAACACCATCTGCACATGGCTCAAATAGGTACGAGTGCTAGCCACCCATCTACACCTTGCCAGACTAACATCTTCTTGCTAGACGAGAAACGGCGTCCGGCGGCGCTGAACCTGGCACCATCACGGACACTCTCCAACGGATCTTCGTCGACCGCGTCTACCGACTCGCTCAAGCACCCGCGCACACCGCGCTTCATGGAGGCCACTGCCGTGCATTCGCCGATTGACGGCAAATCTCCCTTTGGCGACAGCCAAGTTGCCGACATGGGATTTGGCTACATCAACAACTCCGCCACAGAGCAACATGCGGCCGTTCCCGGCCTTGCTCCCCCCAAATCTCCTCTGAAGAGCGCTATGCGATCCCCTACCGGGCCCCGCCGCTTCGATAACCCCCTCAGCCCAACGTTCCGCGAAGAGCAGGCACTCGAGAAGCAAGAGGCCATTACGGACGTGGAACAGGCTCACGATGTCGTAAGTTTGCCCAAAGCTTTGGTATCCGGCTAGCAACAGAAACTGACTGGCAGATATCTTACAGAAAGTCAAAGCTCGCGTGAGACTTGCCAAGCTGGCCCTGCGTGGCGTCAACTTCAGCTGCTCGCTGATCATCCTGGCCATGCTGTCGTCCTCGTTTGCCATTTTCAACGCCACCAAGTCGCTGCCGTCGCAGAGCTCGATGCCGTCATGGGCAGAAGGCACCAAGACGTGGCCTCAGATTCTGGTCCTGAGCATGGCCTGCGTTTCGCTGACTGCCTGCTTGGTGGTCCTCGGCGCCTACTGCCGCGGTGGCCACCGCCGTGCGGAAAAGGTCCAGACGTACTACACCATGTTTGCCATTGGCTGGTTCATCGTCTCCATGGTTCTGTGGGCCATCGCTGCCGGCATCTTCCAGTACACCCGCAACAACAGCAACAACAAGGACATGTGGGGCTGGTCTTGCGTTCAGAACAAGCGCTCGCAGGTCTTCTCCGACAAGGTCGACTACGCCCTCGTGTGCCGCATGCAGAACTGGGCGCTGATCTGCATGATCATCGAGATAGTCATCGAAGTCATCTGCATCGCCCTGTACACCGTCGTCTTCTACCGCTACTACACCAAGCGCCGCCTCCGCAAGACCATGGACAACCGTGACAAGGCTCGCTCCGATCTCTACCTGGCCCAGCTACGCATGCAGTCGGCTCCCAACACGCCCGGCTTCGGCCCCAAGTCTCCCGCTCTGAGCAACTACGCCATGTCCCCACGCTTCCCGCCCAGCAAGTTCGGCAGCATCCACGACATCGAGGCTCAGGCCGGAACCGGCGCTTCGCCGTTCACGCCCGGAGGCCGCATCATCGATCCCGTCTCGCAGTTCACTCCGTCCCAGGAGGCCGCGGGCTTCAAGCTGCAGGCCCCGCCTGTCAAGGCTCCTAGTGCTACCCCCAAGACGAACACTAGTGGTGGCTTCTCGCCTCTGGCCACAGTTGCGCCACAGTTGCCGGAGCCTGTGGCTATCACTGTCACGCCCCCCCCTGCGGCTCGCACCCCTTCGCCCGAACCCATTGCTGCCCCCGTGGCTGCTGATGAGCCGGTGTATGCCTCAGTGCCTATTCCCGGAGCTTACTCTGGCTACCATGCCCAGTAAACGAGTGTCGTTCTTGATACGACTGATGTCATGCTAATCGATGGGTACTTGCTGTTCTCGGTGTTTTCGTATCTTTCTTCTATTTTGTTTTATATCCCCTCCTCACCTTCTTATACTTTCTTATCCTCTCGTTACATCTTCGTATTACCGATCTTATTTTTTCCTTTGTATCGCATGCGAGTCTTTTTATTTTTATTTTCACCTTTTCATTCAAGTCGCCTTCATCTTGATTTTATTTCTGGTACTTTCAGGAAAGACCAGAAACTATCAACATTGTTTTCAATTTTTTTTGTCTTTTTTTTTCCCCCACTTTAGGTTTTTGTTTCTAGTAGTATCGGATCAGATTGCCAACATTGTGTTTTTCTTGTTTGGTTATTCTTATTTCTAGGCTGTGTTTTCCTAGTTTGTTGTTTGAAAAAAAAGGCCTATCCTTCTCTTATTTCCCCCTACTCCCTTTTCCTGTCATTTTTAAAGTATCTAATATAATGAATGAACATTTCTTGAGACGAACTATTTGTTTTAGATTTTTGACTATATGTGTAACTTTTTGACATGTGACAACGTAAAAAGAGTAGGACAATGTTTCGAGTAATGTACGTGATGACACCCAAAAAAAACAATTATTCAGAGTGATATGCGTATAATATATTGTGATCGGATAGGAAACCAGAAAAAGAAGAAACAATAAACATAAGCTTTGTGATGAATGATGAAATGCTAATCCAAACAAACAGAACTAGGACAGAAAAAGACAGTAGTGATAATCAGACGGAAACCAGATCGCGAGATACAGACACAAAGACGAAAGAAGAGTCAAAGAAGCAACCAGAAAAGTATCAACCTTCTCGTAGACGTGCTCTTCTTCTGTTCGTCTTCGAAAGGTATCGTTGTCTTTTCTTCTCCTCCTTTCTTCTCCTATTTTTTTTTACCATATACCGCGCTCTCTACCCTCAAAGGCAAAGTTCAGCGCAACAGCCGCAAACAAACAACCGCAGAGGATAGATGGTCCCCAGCGATCATAGTATTTGGCGACACGCTTGGTGCGGATGGCTTCGCTACGGTATAGATAGATGCCAACAGAGTAGATGAGGGCCATGATGGAGATTAGAGTGAAGGCACCAGCGACGATAAAAGATGGTACGGTGGGTTTAGTGCCGAAGTTGAGGAGAGTCACAGCGATGGTACCAATATAGATGGAGTATTCAAGCTAGAGAGAAGAGTTAGTGAATGTGTAGATAGATACAATCTTGTGGATATAGATGGTTCTTACCCATGATAAGAACGTGCGCTCAGCAGCAAAGAAGACCTTGGGTTCAATGCGCACCGGCACGTGGATCTTCTTGCCCTTGGGAGCCTTGAAGCGCTTGCTTTGGACTTGCTGGTCGCCATAGAGCATGCGGAGACGGTCATTCCGGGGAATAGCAGAGCCACGAGAGGCGGGAACCATGATAGCCAGGGTAGACTGGATGCCAGAGCTTAACTTGTGCAGCTTGGACTGCACAAGAGCCGAATAGTACGTGATACCACCGACTCGGCGTGACTGCTCGAGCACATAGTCCGAATCGTACTCCTCTTCCGAGTCGTAGATGTAGTCATTAGCTACGGGGAGATCGCTGACTTGACCCTCGGCATCACTGTTGTGGGCGCGGTTGACTACGGTAGTAGCGCGTGAAGACTCGCCGTTGGAAGTAGCACGGCTTCTAGCCGCCACCACATCGTCGTCATCATCAGAGGCGAAATCATCATCGTCGTCATCAGAGGTCGAAGCAACAGCCTCGATGGAAGGCCGCTTGATACCAAAGTTGTGCGTGGCGGGCTTGCGGATATCGACGTCCATCTGGGGGAACCAGAAGGGCAGCAGGTTGATACGGTCGGGAAACATGGTGGCTGTGCCATGGATGAACTTGGAGAACTTGGGAACGGCCTCGACCAGGTGACTCGAGATCAGCTGGCGAACCCACTCCGGGGGCTCTTGGCCCATCTGAGTCTGAAGCTTAACCTCAAGCACGGCGTAGGGGAAGCGCTCGACATCACCAGCAGGCAGTTGAGAGAAGGGCCAGTCGATGCCAATATCCATGCGACGCCAGTTGTCGCCAGAGCGCACCTTGCCGTCCAGGTTGTCCTCGCGGACCATGGTCAGTTCAGTATCCAGAGAGATACGAACACGAGCATCGGCGGGCAACTGGAAGGCAGTACGGTTGTAGAAAGAGCGGCACACGGGCTTGTAGCCGTGCTTGAGGACTTCGTACTGGATCTCGGCAGCCAAGCGCTCGTCCTCCGCAATAGCTTTTTCAGGCTTTTTGCGCTCCTTGCGGGCCTTCTCGAAGAGAGCAGCGGGCAGCATCTCACCGCGCATGTAGGTATTGATGTTCTTCTCCTTGGTGGCGAAACGAGCCTTGACTGACTTCTCGCCGGTCCAGTCCTCGCGATGGGTCTTGCGCTCGACGAAGATGGTGTCAGTCTTCATACCACCGTACCATCTGAGACGGATGGCTTCGGCACCCTCGGTCTTCTTCAGACGGCCCTCGTACAGCTCCCAGGTATCCGGGTTATCGTAGTAGATAGAGGTGATGGCTGAGTCGGCAATCTCGAACTCCTTGTTGGGGTTGAAGACGAGGACGGGCAGATGCTTGAGAATGATGAGCTTGAGCTCCGTCACGTTGTCGGGGTGGACCCAGTACTTGGTAGTCTGGCGGACAAAGCTACCCTGACTACCACCGGCAGAGCTGTCGCCCTTGACGGGGTTACCGCGGGTGCGGACCAGATCCCAAAGCTTCGACAGCTTGACGACCTGGTCGTCGTAGTTCTCCTTGTAGAACGGCTTGGCCTTGAGGCGGACGTCGAACACGGGCTTGAGATGCCAGCCGGTGATTTTCTAGAAGCAGGCGCAGATAGGTTAGCAGTCGTTATTAGAAGGCAGAGGGAGAGAAGAGGGAGTGGCTTACGTCGTGCTTCTTGATGATCTTGTAGAAGCCGGTGTAGTTGAGCTGCACGAACTTGGCCAGATCGTGGACGTCGGCGATGACATCACTGAGATCCTGCTCTAGCAGCATGAACTCCTCCTCGCTGGGCGCATCTTCGCCTACGGTGCGCTCGTTGAGGCGGCCGACGACCTCGCTGACCTCCTTTTCGCTGAGCTGGATGCGGCGCGAGATCTCGATGGCCTTGACTTTTTGCTTGGTGTGGACCTTGTCGAGCTCCGCGTCTAGCTTGGACACAAACCGGGCCTCGTCGTCCTCGGTCCAGCCTCGCCACGACACGGCAGCCTTGCCCTTGTGACTGCTGCCGGCAGCAGGGGCGTGGGCAGAGGCGTCGGCGGCGTTACTGCGGCGCACGCCGTCCAACAGGTCGTTCTTCAGGCCATCGTAGTCGATGTACGACCACTCGTACTCGCGGATGACGCTGGTGCGCAGCTGCTCGCCGAACTTCATGACGATGAATCCTGGGCGTACTTTGGGGGTTGGGTCTCCGGCGCGGTTCGATTTCCAGACAGTTTTTCGAGTTTTGAGGTCTTGGATCACCAGCATAGAACGGCTATGCGATCGCGATCACGGGGAGATGGACAAAGGTCGAGATGGCCAGGCAGGGCGCGTTGAGATGGAGGAAGAAGTGGAAGAAAAGCAATAATAGAAAATGAAAAAAATAATAGAAAATTCACAGCGCTCGATCGAAAAGGCCGCGGTGGCGAAAGAACGAAGAGCCAAAGAGCGGAAACAAGCAAGCTATGCCAATGCCAGGCTAGCTAGCAATCTAATTGCTAGCGGGATTGATCGCACTAGTAGAAGAGCCTAGGCAAGAAACACGAGAACGGAAGAATCAAACCAGCCACTAAAGAGATAAACGGATGCTTGTTTCGGCTGGCGAGCTTTGACGCAATGAAAACGCGATACAGAAAGAAGAAAATGCGATGATGCGTTGATGCTACGCTGGGCCGTGCTTTGGACTGCTATTGAAGAGACTAAAAGAGACTTACAGAAAAGGCTTGTAAAAATAATCTATAAAAGAGTGCTGTTGTTTGTTTTGGCGCAAGTTGATACTCGAAAACTGTCTGGACGAAGCCGCGATTTCTAAACAGAAAAAATATAGTCGAGGCTAGGGGTAAAGAACGCCGTTTGCGTTTGCAATTTCAAGAGTCGGTCTGGCAGAACCCGTGATCTCGTCTTCCTGCAATTTGCTTCTTTTCCGCTCTCTGCTTACTCACAACCTTCCCTCCTACAACCCTCGGGGGGGTACCTTTGAGTTCGAGTACCTCCCCCTCCGTCCAAAGACGAATCTTTCCCCTTCGTCGTGGGTTTTTAAGAGCGACCAGCACATATTCCCAATGCTGCTGTCCATTCTTTTATCTTTTAGACGCTTGTCTTCATTGATGCATCGAGTTATGAGGCCTTGAGCCCGATTTTTCCTCTCTCGAGGGATGTTCTCACCAACAATCGCCCCTTTTCACCACACTCTCTCGCGATTGCTGGTCTCCCGAGTCACTACACTACAAAGCTCAGGGAGACACACTCATACTCGAAGGGCTACCTATTTTTGAAGGTTCCGGAAGCCCAACCCGCGGCGCGGGAGTCTTGTCGCTGTGCCTCTACCATCGCACCCGACTCGACTACGCCAATTTTCCTCTTTCGACACTCGATCACCAGCCTTGGAGGCGCGTCGGATGGTGCGGTCACCTGATGACGTGGATGGTAGCCCCACTTAGGGCTTGGGTGATGTCGTTTGAGAGTAGCTCCATCCCCTTGGGGAACCGGAGCCATGGCCCAAGGGTCGTCTTGATAGACGGCATCTTGGGTTCTTACAGTGGGGAACTAAACATGGCGACTTCAAGCCTATCACGTTAAGTTCCAGCACTGATGCACATGTCTCGTGTGCCTGTGGGCTCCCAGAGAGCCCACACATTTTACAAGGTGCCCCATAGCCCGGCACAGATGGTCGCAACCGCAGCCTCGGAACTCTGGACTTTGTTCTTGGGACTCCGCTGGGTGCGCTTCGGCTTTCAACCTTCCTCCGAAAGACACATTTTCTTGAAGACTTGTGTCCTCTTCGGTCTCCTTTAGGTGGGGACTCCGCTGCACAGCGCCCACCGTTCTGACAATCCGTTACACTGTAACAGTGACTCCAGTCACAACCCCCAGTGATGGTTCCCTCTATAACCACTAGGGTTATACAGGGTTCCACCACACCCTGTGTTTAGAAGCTAGGTACACAAGTAGTTAGTAGATAGACACCGTGCGCATGTCCCTTATGGTGATGGGTGGGAGCCGCGTCCCAATTTTATTGGCTCGACTCCCCCGCGCTCGTTAATAATAACAAATTCAAATTCAAATTCTCTGCTTACTCAGTCAACCCTGCCGAGCCCTATAACGCAAGATATCGGCGAGAACTGTTCCTAGCAGAGCTCGTCGCAGGCTATTGCTCTTTTGAGCGCAAGACGGTTATTTGATACAACGACAGTTCATGCAGTATGCTAGTGCAGCTAGACTCGGCCAGAGCCTAGCCTGCCCGTTTGCTTGGCTAACAGAAGCCAATCCCATGCCTGTAATCGTGACATGCGCCTCGCAATATATATTCAACCTGTTCGAGATGCTCAAAGATGCACCACGATGCTTGAAGCTGCGCTGCAGGTGTCTGCAACTTGGCGCTAGTGTCGTATTCCCTCCCTAATAGGGCTGTATATGCTATTAAAGCTCCATTTCCACCTTATGAAAATGAATTAAAAAATATAAAAAAGCGTAGCTAGCTCACTAGCAGCACAAAGATGCCAAGCTCGAGCCAATCAACACCAACTTGGCTGCACGTGCTATATGTTTCAAGCCTGTTCGAATCCCATAGCGTTCCTACCCGAGCTTTGTTTCGAATCTGCTGAGCTCACCAAGAAGCGGGAAAAAAATGGACAAAAAATATGTTTGGCAGGTCTCAGCCTCGTCTGGTCCTGCTACGACATCTCAGCCTTGTCATAAAACTTATTACCACCAAGCGCCGATCCCTGTACGAAGACGCCGGCCAAAAAGAGCACCTCGGTGTTTTCACACGGACATCCCATTCTAATCATGGCTAGTACAACATCTTCTTCAGTCCCCACTCCGGCTCCGGCGCCGGCGGCCAGCAACGGTGCCATCGACGACTCTATGGCCGCCCGCATCTCCGCATCTTGCCCGTCCCCGGCCCGGGAGATCCTACAGCACGCATGGGCGCACGATAAGAGCGGGCTCCGTGAACTTATCAAACAGCCCGGCGAGGCCAACTGCCAAGATCCCGTTACCAAGGAAACCCCGCTGCACGCCGCCATCCGTGCCTGTGGTCCGGCAGACCCCGCCGACACCGGCGAGGACGGTGAAGACGGCTGCGTCGAGGAGGCCCGTGAGACCCTCCAGGAACTCTTCTGGTCCGGTGCCATCTGGAACGACCTAAACAACAACGACGAGACTGCCGCCTGCGTTGCGTGGCGTCTGGGCCGTAAAGAACTGTACGGCATGTGCGTCGACGCCGGTGTCCGCGCCGAAATGTTGCTCTCGCTGTTCGAGAACGACGGCTACGAGGAGCTCGACTCGGACGACTCGGACATAGACATGGACGGCGAAGATGTCGAATTCACAGAAGTGGCATCTGACGATGGCGAGGAGGGTGCTGCTGATGAAGAGCCTGCCGCCCAGAAAGAGCCCGCTACTGTCGATGATGCTACGTCCGCCGAGCCAGAACCAGCCCGTGATGTCAACAGCGAAGACTACCTCAAGGCACAGCTGACGTACTCCGATGGTAAGCTCGTAGACGACGGCGGCAACGGAGTCATGATGGCGTGGGAAACCGACATCATGCGCCGCAGTGTCGACGCGCTACTGCCCGACCTACCTACCGGCGCTCGTATCCTCAACATTGGATTCGGCATGGGCATCATCGACGGCATGTTCGCCGCCACCAAGCCTTCCCGCCACCACATCATCGAAGCCCATCCCGGCGTGCTCGACTACGTCACCACCGACAAATCCTGCGCTTTCGGTCCGACCTGGGAAGCCAGCGGTTCTGAGCCTGGCGCTTACAAAATCTACGCTGGCAAATGGCAGGGTATCTTACCCGAACTACTAGTTACCGGCGAACAGTACGATGCTATCTATTTTGATACCTTCGGAGAGGACTATGCTCAGCTTAAAATGTTCTTCACTGAATTCGTGCCAGCCCTACTGGCTGATGGTGGCCGCTTTAGCTTCTTCAATGGCTTGGGCGCTGACAGACGGGTCTGCTACGATGTTTACACAAAGGTCGTCGAGATGCATGTCACCGAGGCCTCTATGGATATCGAGTGGATAGACATCCCAGTTGACATGAAGAATATGGAAGAGGCTGGAAAAGGCGAATGGGAGGGTGTTAGACGGAGGTATTGGACTCTAGACAGTAAGTTTTCCGCTGAAAATCGCCTATCATCTATTATTCAAACCCTTACTAACTCTCTACCTTACCAGCCTATCGCTTGCCGATTTGCACATTGCTATCTTAGACGACAGGATCGTTACATATGTCAAAACAGTAAAATAGAAAATAAAATTGTATGCTATCATTGGTGACACAACATTTCGCGTTCACTTACATCACAATATCAAAATTTTGAGTACATGACCGTACATATGAGATACATATAAAAAAAGGCCTTGATTTTGTTTGATTCGTAGAGTATCATAGTCATTAAGTCGACATCTAAATTACCTTACAAGGTAGGTCATAGAGTCCTGGTGTTTTTTGGACTTGATTTTCGTTCTTCTTCTTGAAAAAGGGAAAACTAAAGCAAAAAAGAAACTTCCAATTTACTGGAAGTTCTCGCGGTGCAGAATTCCAGCTAGGTTACCGGCCTTCACACGCTCCAAAGTCAGAGCAGCAATCAGGGCAGCACCAACACCGCTACCATCCTCGGCAGCCAGAATCTCGATAGGGTCCTCGGCAGTGGGATCCTTCTTCTCAGGCCAGTCTAGAATTTCCGCCAGGGCTTGGGCACCACGCTCCTTGAAGTGAGGGTATTTGTTAAAAACGGACCCATCAGCTCCAACATGGCAGGAATCGAAGCCCATCTTCTTGCAGATGGCAGCAACACCGCAGGCCGACAGGCGAGCGGAACGAGTACCAATCAGCTCGCAAGCACGGCGAATCAGCTCGAGTTCGTGCGTGGTAGCAGTGAGGCCCAGCTTGTTCTGGAACAAGTCATAGGTCTCCTGAAGGTTCTCGAAGGGATCCCTAAATTATATTTTGTTAGCATTAGCTCTCCTAGTATCTCATCTCAAGTCGAGATTTCCATGTAGGTAGATAGTGCACTTACTCCTCAACAGCAGATAGGAAAGAAGCATCCAGAGTGTAAGGCTTGGTCAGAGCAGAGATGTCTTGGCCAGAGAAAATCTTGGCCGGGCCGTTTTCGTGCAGGTCGACAATCAGTAGGCGGAAAATCTCACCCAGGTACAGACCCGAGATCATTTTCTCGAAGGCCTGCTGGTTAGGGCGGGGCGAATCGTTGTCGATCTGAATGTCGTACTTGGTACGAGGGAGAACAGCGTGCTCGTTGTCAAACGCACCCCACTCGCAGTTGATAGCCATGGGCATATCAGCAGGTAGGTTGTGGTGGGCTAGCTTGGGGATGTTGCCGCACTTGTCAATGTAGGCGGCGTTGCAACCGGTACCGAAGATGCAGCCTAGCTTCATCTTGGGGTCGGTGTAAGCGGAAGCAACCAGGGTTCCAGTGGTATCGTTAATCAGGGCAGACAATTTGATGGGGACACCCTATGGAATGTTGTTAGTATGGGGTTTCCTTTCTGGGTTCTAACGAAGATTCGGAGAGAATTACACGGCGCTCTAGAGCAGCCTCAAACATGGGGACGACGTTCTCGCCTTCGACACCAGCAATGTCGAAGCCTTTAGTCCAACGCTGCAGAACACCCTGATCGATGTAGTTCTGCTCAGCGGGGTAGGAGAAAGTGAAACCCAGAGCCAACTTCTCCATCTTGGAGCAGTCCCCATGGTGGGTCTCAATGAACTGGTTTATGCAGTCGGCAATGTAGTCCCACAGCTCTTCCTTATCACCAGTCTTCAGCTCTTCGGGCATGCGGTACTTGGACTGAATGATGTCAAATTCGGACTTTTGCTCAGTCAGGGTGATCTGGCACACACGCAGGTTGGTGCCACCCATGTCCAGAGCGAGAAAAGTGCCGGTCTCGTGGCCAGTGGGCATGTTCATGACCCAGGTAGGGTTCATGGGCTAGGATCATGTTAGTGATAAGCGCATCAGTGATATCTTACGTATGAACTTGAACTTACAATGCTACCACCCTCAACAGATAGACCTGTATGATATGGATGAGATTAGAATTTCGACGATGTTGAGGTAGGTTAACAGTAGCTAGTGATACAACATACCCTTGTTCAATTCACTAATGAAGTGGTCGGTGATCTGTTTAAGCTTGGCAGTATCGCAGTAGAAGATTTCCTCCAGGTGCTTCACCTGTTCCAGCAAATTCTGGGGAACATCGGCCAACGAACCTAATTAGAGTCGGAAAGTTAGTTATTGTAACCCCATGTATGCTTTTAGCTTTGCAAGATTGGCTTGCCCTCGTGATGATAAGACTTGGCTTTCGTGGCCGGTGCGATAGTGTGATCCGCGGGGATATGGGATTCCAAATCATCAAGGCAGACCATGATGGGCTAGATGGATAGGGCCGATCTGGGCACTTTCTCAGAGAGGATGGAAAAAATATAGATGAGACGAAACTAAAGCCAGTGTTTGCGGCGATGAAAAGACGACAGATGTTTGATGTGATGTTGATGGTTTGTTTCTTTTTGATAGAGTAAAGTAATGGAATAAGTTGGAAAGAGGAAAGGGAAAGGGAAAAATATCAAGGGGAAAGAAAGAAATATTGTCGTTGAGTTAGGCACAGCTAAACTATTCAGGAAACTACTAGTCTGAATAGAATATTGGTGGTGGATATATGTGAATGGAGGCAGTTGCGCCCAACAACCGAGATATTAGCGGTAAATGATTGGCTAAACAGGATTTGGTTGGATCTGGGGAAACAAATGGATATATCAAAAGGAGCTCGTGGCCTCTAGAAGTAAAAGACCTTGTGGTGCTTCAAATACTTTCAATGCTCTTGGCGGCTGAGAGCGCAGTTTGTGTATCCGTACATTGTGTATTTATAGCGTGCCTACTCATGGCAGTAAAGACATCCTGGTGTGGTTTTCATAAGGGGTTCTAAAAAGAAAGCTAGTAAGCCAAGAGACATCGTCTCAGAGCTTGGAAGGGGGAGTTTTGCCTAGTCTTGGACTTCCGCCATAGGCCAAGTCCGTAGCCAAAGTCGGAAAACCATGATATTGCGATGGCGGGGAGACAGAGTTCTAAGCCCGCTTAGAGACGACAGCTATCAGCTAGCTTGGCTAATGAGGAGCCCGCTTGGTATGCATTAGCGACAACTAGGTAGACGGTATATTGCTGTGCAATCTCATCTTCTCATGCAAAAAGCGTCTGTGGCGGGTTGTTTTCTCGATGTCTGTTTCATCTACGGGTGCTAGTTGATATGGGCTTTCTGTTGGGCTAGTGGAACTACAATTTGGATACTTGAACAACCAGATCTTGCACGGCTTGGACCTGCCCACGCAGCCTAATTGGGAAAAACTTTGCTAGATAAGCCCGGGCAACGACGCAGACGGAGTGTAAGCAGTGCCCAACAGCAGAACATTCTAGCTTCTTAGGAGGAAGAGGGAAGGCAAGGGAGGATGTTATCTCAGATTCTTGGTGCTTTTTTTACGTGGTTGAGGACTGATCGGCTGATGTGGAAAGGGAAACCTCCAGATTTAGAGCGCAGCAGAATAGGCGCATCTCGGAACCACTATCCAGCATCGAAAGATTCTGCACGACAACCCATGCATTGTGTAGGGATACTTGGTATGGCGGGGAGCCAATGGAAGAATAGAATGAAGATAGTAGGTGGCATGGCGAGTAAGCAGCATAAAGAGCAGGCAGGATAAGGAGCAGACGGGATAGAAAGGCTATGCCTGACAAGAGCCGACCTCGCACGCGTGTGCAACATGTGTGTCCAACGTATAAAAGAGTGCACAATGGAAGTGTACAGTAAATTCTGAGTACGTACCTTTACGTTCGGGGACCGGACGAGCACCAAGACCGACCATTTTGATGTGTGAGTGGCGTTTGATACGACGGGATGATAGATCAGATGTTGTAGAAGCAAGCAGCAATAAAGATCTCCAATGAAAGTTGATGCGTAAGGTGAAAAATCCAAGCACGAGAATGCGAGGTTGGTTGGTGGGGAGATTCAAAAAGGCAGCTGGGAGCGCCTAGGAACATTCCTCAGCCTTAGGCTTATAATAGTCAAAAATGCTGATATGTAGCTAGATATAGCTCGTCGATTCTGGAGGGGAATTTCTCCGCCCTGAGGAGCCAGTCGAGTGGGTAGCTCTAGGCTCTATATAGTGTCTCAAAACCCCAGGTCTCCTGTCTTCTTGATCCTATCTAATGGGCCATAAAAAGTCTCTATTCCGCCAGCCGGAGAAACCAAGAGCATGTGCGTGCCAGGGAGTCAATCACCAAGACACACAAAGTGGGCTGCTTTGTATGCTTGCGTGCTTTAAGCTTCGATTTCCAGGGCTGTCTGTGTACAAGGGAGGCGGATGCTATGACGTCTTTATACACTCTACGGGGTCATCATGGGATTTTTTGGGACACTTAACATGAGAGCTACAGCGTTGGCTCAGTTGTCGTGCCAGTGTGTTTACAACTGTCATGTCACCATGAGTAGCTGTCATCAGTAGCTGGCCTGATATGACATGCTTATTCGATCTCACGAGAGAGAGCGGGGTGACCGCCATATCGCTAAGACAGGCCATCATGGCTCTTTATATAGTAAATTCTTCGGATAAGAACCTAAGAGCCCTTTCTACTATTCCAGTCACTCGACAAAATAGCGCCGAGGCCTTTCGCCTTGCCGAAAAACGCCATATTATCGCAACACACTGACGCACAACCGCCTTGATATTGTTATCGACCGCCCAGTTTGAGGCTCTTCTGGAGCTCCCACCAAAAGATCGAATAGTGCTTAATGGGATCGCTCCACTATGTGGTCCGGCATGCACAAGCAGGATCTGATGGTCAGCAGGACAAGCAAAAGAAAGTACATGTAAATCAAAAAAACACAAGAGCAAAGGACCAAAACGACCGACGCCACTATCATCCCGCTAGCGCCACAGACGCTCAAACAACGTGGCGCAGATGCGTTTGTTTCAGAACAGCTGGCAAACTCAGGACACTTTGGGGTTGGCCGGGCCAGGGTTAATAAAGGCCAGCAGCGCAAAGCTTCCTTCCATTCGCTAAAGTCCAACTAGGTACTAAGCACTAACAATTGTTCATGTTAAGTAACTTAAGTTGACCAAGTATCAAATCCCTTCTTGGGTCTAGTTAGTGGGTCTAAGCATTCGTGTATCCTAAATCCAGCAACGTATGCTTTTCTAGAGCTTCAGATGCGCCAGTCCAAGCAAGCTCAAGCCTCGTCATCACTTTCTTCGCTGTTTTTCTGTTGCTTCTTTGTTGTCCTATTCTTGTCTTGAACTGGACACTTTCTCTTGTTCTTATTTTTCCTTGGGCTCAGAAGCTTTGATCTAACTTGAGCCGCAACCCTTCCATTCGTTCTTCCTCTACAGTTAGGATCGTCATCCTCTATATACTTCAACCACAAACAACACAATGAAGCCGTTAGCCATCTACTCGGCCGTCGTCAGTCTGCTAGTGGCCGGCGCCACTGCTAGCGCTGACATCGTCGCCTCCAGGGTCAAGGTTGAACTGCCGGCCACGTTCACGCCTCCCGCTGTTTTCAAGAACGCCAATATGGTGCGCATTTTATCGCTAGAGAAGAATTACGCCCGCGAGACATTGAACGTCAATGTCGAGAACATCGCGAAGACTCCCCAGGACGAGTACTTCCTGGCTTTTGACGCCGCTGAGTTCGCCAACATTGGCGGTGTCGAGGTCAAGTACAAGAATAACGCCGACGCTGACGCTCCATTCGTCGTTGTTCCCGTTGAGTACAATGCTGCCAAGTAAGTAATCGGCATTGCTGTTTCCTCACCTGTCAAACTTCAGTTCTTGCTAGTCGCAACGTCTCACTGAGACATCACTTTCATTCCTCAAGCTGACATTTGCTCCCTTCCCTTCTATAGCGCCGTCCAATACTACCAAGTCAAGTTCCCGACTCCTCTGGCCGCTGGCAGCCAGGCTACCCTTGGCATTACCTTCAACATCCTGAAGGCCTTCAGACCTCTGCCCGCGCAGATCGATCAGGATGACCGCCAATACCTCAAGTACGACTTCAGCGCTCACATTCTGTCGCCCTACGTCACCGCTAAGCAGAAGACCGAGTTGAAGTTCCCTTCACCCAAGATCCCCGACTTTACCCAGATTGAGGGTTCTACCAACCTGGCCGGCACTAAGTTGACCTATGGTCCCTTCTCTTCTCTGCCTGCCGGTTCAACTCTGCCAGCCAGTGTGCGCTACGACTTCACTAAGCCTGTCTTGCACGTCAAGACCCTTAATCGTGACGTCGAGGTCAGCCACTGGGGTGGCAACATCGCCTTTGAGGAGCACTACGACCTATACCACCGCGGCGCCAACCTGTCTTCTCTCTTCAACCGTGTCAAGTGGGCTACTGCTGTGTACATGCGCCCCGAGACCTACGCTGCCAAGGAGCTCACCTTCAGCCTTCCCGTGGGCAGTGTCGATGCCTACTACACTGATGTCGTTGGCAACGTAACAACTTCTCACTTCCGCTCTAACTCCCGCGAGGCTCTACTCCTGGCTAAGCCCCGCTATCCTATCTTCGGTGGTTGGAAGTACCCCTTCACTATCGGCTGGAACTCCGATGCTAGCAACTTCCTACGCAACAGCGCCGATGGCGGCTATGTCCTAAGCGTTCCTCTATTCGATGGTCCCAAGCAACCTGAGGGTATCGAGTACAGAGAAGTCAATGTTCAGGTCCTTCTTCCCGAGGGTGCTAAGTAAGCTAATTCCCAAAACGTATCCCTATTCTCCATGGGCACAAATAACTAACAAGATATCATAGAAACGTTCGCTACTACACCACCATTCCTTCTTCTTCCATTGCTGAGTCTACCGTGACCAAGGTCAAGACCTACTTGGATACTGTTGGTCGCACTGCAGTCATCATCAAGGCTGAGAACCTAGTTGACGACCTCCGGGACCGCCAGCTAATTATTGCTTACGATTACTCTATCATCTCTGCCCTCCGCAAGCCTATCGTTGTGTTCAGCAGCTTCCTTGGCTTGTTCGTAGCTGCCTACATCGTGACCTCCATTGATCTCAGCTTTGCCAAGACCTCCAAGAAGGCTTAAATGGTGTATCAATTGTCACATAAAAAATGGCGCACCCTGTTTTTCATAAAAACGAAGAATCAAGACAATAGCAGTCGTATACTTTAGAGGGTGGTACTCTTTTTTTTTTTTCCTTCTATTCTGTGTCGCACTATATACAACCGTAGCCAAGACAGGCTTTGATCCGCAGTGCTAGTGGCTGTTTTAGTGACAGGTTTGCGGACTGTTCGATACTTACATGCCTGGCAAGATATAAAGCATTTGTGTTTCTTGTTTGTTTCTACTTGCTTTCCTGTTTTTTTCATCGTCCTGTCACCTGTTACCGCTCCAGTTTTCCGGGCGGTTTATTACTCTGTGTTTATCTTTTCTTGTGTCTATTCTACTATTTATTGTTGGCATGGTCAAATGGGGACTCTGTATCATATCACTTCTAGCTATTACCGCTATCTGGAATATAAAAATTAAAACAACCCAAAAGGCAATCGTGTCAACAGACGTGTTTCCAATAAAGCCGTATGTGATTAGGAAGTTTGCCAAGTGTTATGGTAGGGTTAGGGTAATATATTGCTCTTACTCTAGTTTTCGAGGCGTCTAATGAAACCTTGGTTTCTTTCATAACTTGGTGATCTACATAGTCTGGAAATACCTGATGATCCATTACCATGTTGAGGATCTGTAGATTTGCTATAGCATGTATGTTTTTAAATTAAACGCGAAATATATACAGAAAAAGGGCTTAGGTACATGGAAAAATAGCTACCTACGAAGTATATCACTAACATCATTAGCTACTCATATTCAGATTTTTTCTATCAAATCGCGATTTTTTATAAAAAAGGAATTCAACTATAACAAAGCAAACAGAAAGCAATTTATAACAAGGACTCCATTACAGCAGTTCTATTAGACCGGCCGCTAACATGACCATTGACCCAGACACTGACCAGCCCAACATGTTACTTGAAATAAACCGCTGTGAAGACACAGCAGCACTCGTTCTAGCACTGCCGTTGACAGGCGAAGCTTCACTGGTAGTGACACTGTAGACGTCACCAAAGCCAAAGTCGGTGTTGTTGAAGCAAATAGAATCGTTAAGCGGGGGAATACGCGTGTCTCCGGGTTCGACAAACGTGATATCTGAGCACTACAAGCAGAAAATATTGTTAGTTTCACGAGGGACTTGTTTCTCCGTAGGATAGCTCCTAGCGAGAAGAAGAAAACGTACAGCGAAAAGTGATGCGCCGTGAGTTGCCAGCTCGACCACCTGAAGTGAGGCGTTCATGCCTGCTGAGACGTTGAGCGACGCCGGGATTTTAACGTCAGGAAGGCACATCGTGCCTGGGAAAGGACTGTTCGAAGGCCCTTGTAGTTCGAAGGGACCGACGAGCTGATTTGTGAAGTTCATGGGGCCGCCATCGGGACCTGCCGAGTCGAGGCCGATGTTGATATATAGCAACGCCGAGGCATGGCCGGAGAACCAGCCGGGCTGGAAAGAAATGGTGCCGCCGGATGTTGCCCAGTATGTGCGGTTACTGGATAGTGGGATACCGCCGCCTTTGAGTGAGAGAACATGTTAGCCTTGTCATACGCTGGCAATGAATGCTACCATAATAAAGCACGAGAAGGCGTAGTTGGGCAGAATACGTACATGGATAGGTCCATTGCATGCCATAGGGAAACGTATCGTTTGTCACAAAACTTGACCCGCGTGAGCCCGGATAGGTAAGCAAGATGTGGGCAGAAGCCAGCGAAGCCGATAATAAGGTGGTGACGAGTGATGAGAACATTTCAGGTGGTGGCAGTAGTAGTCTTGTTGTGCGCAGTGTGATTAAACGTGATTGAGCAGGCAGGGTCTTCTGCTTTGTTGGTAGTCGCCAGTAATGGAAGGGTGATTCGAGTCGTAGTGCCGTTTCCGTATGTTGCTAGTATGAAGTCGGATGTGACATTTAAAAGGATATAACTGAAGATGTAGGATATCTACGGATATCCTGCCGAAACTAAAAAGGGAAGGCTGCAGATATTCGTATTGCAATAGAACAGTAGCTAGTTGTAGTTGCGGTATCGAGTCTCTCTCGTGATATGTCGACGGTAAATGGAAGCGATATTTGTGTGAGTGCTTTAGTATATGAAAGCCAAGATATAGACAAAAATGTTAGAGCGCGACTTATAGAGAACAAGCAAGAGCAACAACAGTACTACAGTCCGTGGTTAAAAAGGTAAAGCGGGCTGGCGGCTAGTCTTATAGCTACATATAGATATGGCATCGTAGCGAATCTGACTTTCTCATTCGACTATACAACGAGCCTCTATTTTGGGCCTGTATTACGACTCTAGCATGCTGACTGGCTAGCCATTGCAGAAACCAGCAAAAAATAGCTATATTTGTACACTCAGCACCCGGTCTAGTATGTACTAACACATGATTACATATCCTCCGAAGAGTCAGCCCTTGGCTTACAGCAACCCATTCAGCTAGTATGAACAGAAGATGTTACTTTACTTCAGTCGTTTTTACTGCCAAGTACTACACTACTAGGAAGTTTAGCTGGGTTTTCCATCCGCTATGCATGGAGCCATAGGAAAAGGAAGAACAAGGCAGGCATTGACATGGGTTGGACCAGCGGCTACAAGATCCAATAGCCAGCGCTTCGCCAAATCTCGGCTCAGCATCCTGAAGTGCAATTAGTCCGTCAAGGCGTTATTCATCGTTGTTTGCGATAGTAAGGCTATATACAATGTGATCGTAGCTACAACGCACTTATACGTGCTATATGCATATGGGGGTTTTGCAGATACATCAGAACTTTGTTATATAATTAGCATCATTTCGCCTAGCTCTTTTACCAGGCCGACCAGTGAGATATTGCGATTCTCTAACGTCGTTGCTGCCAAGCACGCCAAGGGCCATCCAGAAGGGCCTTGAGGGCGCGAAGTGCTTATAGCCAACCTGTGAAGTTGAGATTAAGGATGGCAACGGAACTGCGAAGTGCTACTCTACTACTACTATATACACATCAAGCGTATACCAAATACTAGGCGATGTCGGTCCAACAGATCGTCTTACGACTCTGAATCACAAAATGTATTATTTTAGAACCCGCGTGTACAACTAGTCACAATATCACTGTGATAAGACTATTAAAAGGGCGTGGTACGAAGGAAATTCCGGAAAGCGAGCTAGGGCACCGAAGAGTACAATGAGGGGCTAAGCACTACGCTATACAATATATGTACCAAAGAAACCTCCTGGATGCAAACTTGCCGACCAGGGCTTACCGCGGTAGCATTCTTGAGTGTGAATTTTCGTAGTTGATTCGATCTATATGTTGCAACGTACTAGCAGTGGCTCCTTCGGCAACAAGAGATCCGAGCAGAATGAACAAGAGAGATGAAGAGAATCCGTGGCGACAATTGCGTATGTTGTATGTCTAAGTGTTGTATAGCGGGGTCACAAGAAGTGATAGACGGGCAATTGTCTTGGCATATTTGCATACAAATACTTCGCTAAGTTCCTCATGGCAGATCAATGTCTGGTAATTGCTAATTACCAAAGAAGGGAATGATAGACAAAGACTCAATATAAAAGTGACGATGAAAGTACGTTGTAAGCAAGCTTACTCAATGCCTTGTGGGCCTGATGTCCCCAAAAACTGGAACAGAAATGCCACGTTTGGGGTTGCTGGGCTTCAATGAAGAATCAACTTCGTGAAGAATGGCAGGCCAACTATCCAAGTCCACTGTAATTGTATGATGGCCTGTCAATTTTGCCATTATAGGTTCCAAATCTAGCTCTGTCAGTGCCTTGTCTGACAGGGGCTTTGGCTGAAGATTATTTTGCGTAGCAGCATAAGTAAACGCCCAATTTGCTCACATGCGAAGAGCCTAAAAGACGTCCTTTCTTCGTAGTAGCAGAATATAAGTTTTCTTCTTCTCCTCTTCTAGGCCACCAAGAGCAATTGCAACATTCACAAATTAGGGTTTCTCTTGGCCTGCTAAGATTGTTTCTATTTTTAATCATGTACTTTTTCCGTGAAGAATTTGAGTTGCAACTTCAACTTCAACTTCAACTCATCGTTTATTGCCAAGTACGACTTCACTAGTCAAGGTTGCATGGGAGCGGGGATGCCCAGTAAATCCTAGGAACACAGGGCGCTTAGAAGACTCTATACAGACTGCTATTCGCTAGAACATAGCCAATCATTGATGTCGGCCGGGGTGGTCAGATATATGTACAATATACTGCATATGACAATATCGAGGCTTACAGTGCTCGTACTATCGTGAAGATTTAGTTACCGGGGTTTCTGCTTATATGCATACGAATTTAGTCACGTGTTGCGAAGCAAAGCTTTGTTCTTCAAATGTAGGTAGGTGGTTGTAAAAACAACAGATGTTATACTACAAATAAAACCAGCGTATATTTGTATCTGTATACACTCCCGATGTTGCAATCGCCATGTATTTATTTAGCCACAATAGGTATTTTCATGTATGGTGCTTAGTTCTTTAGAACATCAAGTATGCTCATTTCTGCTCATTATCACATCGTTTACTATGTAGTTACACGAATGGCTAAACCCAGGATACATATGTAGCTCACACTAGAACACTAAAGCACTAAGATCAAGATTGGTATATTTATCTCTATTTTCAGCAGCTTTCGCATTGTAGAGACCTAGATATGTATCTAAATCTAAGAGCACCTATTAAATCTATACTCTATATCAACAATGTGGCTCCGTGTATCTGTTGCACTGTATGTCTCAATCAACGAACTATGTGATTTCTCTTTACAGATGCTACTATTGGGTATCAGTCCTGCAAATATATATATATCTAGTCTAACATGGTTTTCTTAGTTCGTCATCGTTCTATGTTGCAAGTAAGTTGTTTCTTTTTAATTACATGGCTTATTTTACGTCTACCTACTGTTCAACACTTTCTTTGTTTCTAAGTTATACTACACGTTATCTATTTTCCAAAATTTAACCAATAAGTTACTACGTTATTTTTTATTTTTTTTAATTCATTTATCTTATGGAGCTACTACGTTATTAGGTCAGTATCTATGGAGCCATCACGTCCTTCGGTTAATGTTAAGTGCGAGTCCATTTTTCCATAGCTTCCGAACCAACAGTGAAACTAATTTCTAACAGCTCATTATATTTGTACTATCATTTGCTATATAAGCTCTCGATCTTAATATAATATCATAGGTATATCTTATAATGATAGATCATATACTTGTAGACATCATGTTAGTGCATCAGATGTAAAAATTCCCACAATACTAGGTACTTGGTATCGCGATTAACCCTTAGATTCAACCACTCTGTATTAAACACGTGACATACCATGTGCCAAGAATCGGCACCTTAGTCAGGCACAAACTGCCGATTCGCCAAGATGTCAATAAGTGGGGCTTGTCAATTTGTGGTACCAAACGTGCTCCGGTAGGCGATGGAGTAGTGGATCCACTTTTACGTACGTAGTGTAGATGTACCGTCATTTTCTCTATTTTCTCAAGATATTATAATCTTGAAGCTGACTCTGGGAATAATACTAGCTCAGCTCGACGGAGTATCTCAATATGGCTAAAGCACGTGTATGGACTTTTTGCTACCTATCCTATGGTTGACCATCTTCGTAACGACGTATTTATCCTCGAGGCAGGGATTACATAAAGAGGCTTAGCGACAATATATGCAACTGCCTACCAAACTGACGCCAATACACACGTCCATCATCATCATGATCCCAAGCTATGGATTGTGGTGTTGCTGGTAGGTTTTCTTGGATCAAATTTTGTATTGTCGTTGATGCTATCATAGCCTTCATACCTAAACAATCCTTTGGTGATCTTGGTTGTCTTTCATGACCTAGTTAAATTTCAAGATATGATTCATACTCCGTCTAGAAGATACCCGGCTTGTTTCTTGTTTACATTGTTTTATTATCAAACACGATAGCCTCTACTTTCACACATAATCACATACAAGCTACTACCTTGCCATTCCAACCTCTTATCAATCTCGCTTTATAACCTTATTGCAAACAATTGAACGAGCCGTTTTCAACCCACTCCTACACTGCATCTCTTTTTTACTTTTTTTTTCACTGCACTTATAAGCATGTGTATCAAACTCTTATGCGAAGGACGTCGCCATCAAGGTGGTGGCTACGGTCCTTGAGGCGGCGGTGGCCCTGGGGGATGATAAAGACAAGTGTTTGAGATACATCATTTGGGCTATTAGGACATGGTACTGCAATGGAGAAAACGGGCATATACAGGACTGGACTAGTCTCTGAGTTGGATCTTGCGAATACACATCATTCTTTCTTTTGATTATGTGGCCTAGAACAAACACAGACGGCGAAACTTATGGCATTCCAGGGCTTAAGGCGCCATCACAGGAACAGTTAGCTCGGCACATTAGGCTTTACGGGTATTCAGGCTTTGATTCTCTTCCTCGCCGGGTTTTAGCTAAGCTTCATAGTTTGAAGATAGTTCGTCTGGAGGAATATCGGGAGGCGGGGAGGCGACAATAGTGTAGAGACTGGCTAGACTATGACGCTAACTATGAGCAATATGAAATTGTACATGTACATAATGTAAATACATGAATAAACATGCTGGACCTGGGACATTTCTGTACCGAATGCTGGTGAAGCCATGATACCATGACGTCTATAATCTATGCGGACAAAAAGTACGTGTATTCTCAAGCCTGCCTCCTCTTTCCTACCTACGGTTCTGTAGGAACAAAAAGTGCTGACGAAGCTTCTTGGAGCTGAGTATCGAAAGCGGCCTAGTGAGGGCGTGAAAGTGGCATGTCCACGTAATAAAGGAACCGCAGCGGGGCATGTTCAGCTAGACTAGGGGTTTTACTCCATGACTTAAGACTTGGAGCGTACATACTAATGCATGAATTAAAGGGCGGACAATCGAACCTACAGTCAACTAGCTTAAGCCCGACAAAACGAACATCCCAGGGTGGGCTCGAGCTGCTGCGGATACCACTCTATTTTGCTCTGCCTCATCATCCCATGTTATGAGTCGAGCTCCTATATGCTCGGCCAGTTGAGAAAGCCAAGCAAATCGAGTGCCTTCCGTGCCGATCGCTCATGATTGAACGCTACACTGACGTTCCACGACACTCTATCAACATCGTCTTGTCTATATTCCTGTTCGCTTGGCTCGTAAAGTTTATATAAAGCACGGCACCGCATGCTTTCCTAAATGTCCATGTTCTTCTTCTCATCACCCTCACCACACCTCTTCTTCTCTTCAACGAACTTCTACTCACTTCTCTACCAAGCCCCGTATCTCTAGCGCGGCTTCACCCTACAAACTAACTTTCTTACTTCAAACACAACCCTCTTTTCTACAAAATGGTCTTCGGTCACGGTCCTGGCGGTCCTGGTGGTCCTGGTGGTCAGGGAGGTCCTGGTGGTCAGGGAGGTCCTGGTGGTCACGGCGGTCCTGGCGGTCAAGGTGGCAACGGCGGTCAAGGTGGCCCCGGTGGTCAGGGCGGTCACAGCGGTCCTGGCAGTCACGGCGGTCCTGGCGGTCAAGGTGGTCACGGCGGCCAAGGTGGCCCCGGTGGTCACGGCGGCCCTGGCGGTCGCTAAAGAGCATCTTGTCTCCCGCTCTCACTCTCTGATATCCATATATTATGACACGGCGCCCGCACAACACTTTAGCCGGCGGTCCCTCTCATAACCACATCATCTTTTATGACGGAGCGGAATTCTGCCCCGAAGACGGAAATTTACGAGAAATTCAATAAATATCATCTTTACTTGATTCGAAACACCATATGCGTTACTTTATACTGTATCCGTAGATGTAGTAACCAGTAGTCTTTTTAGTCGTGGTGATTAGTCCACTAATGAAGCTATGTAGCCTTGTAATACCTAGATCTACTAAATCAATACTAATATATGTTCAAGGTAATATGAAAAGTGTGCTTGTTAGCATTAAACTTTGGATAACTAACTAAAACTTTGTTATGTATTTAATTCTTGGATCCCTTGATAACCCCGCCAGGGCAGTTACTAGAAATATCATCAGATATCTTGTAGCGCCTTCTAACAAACAGTTGTAGGTATGATTTATTTATTTATTTATCGTTTTACATCTTCATGTAGATGATGAGGTCGTTGTTATTAGTAGTGGCGTTTAAAACCCTGCCCCACTCTTTATATAAGTGTATCTATATCAAGCCCGATTAGGGTTAGTCACTTCCGTCTTACACTTTCGCATTTAAACTGTATCTTTCGCGGCCCAAATAATGACGTCCGATGTCTTGGACCAGGGCTTAGATAAGTCTAAACCTAATTCGCAATGTAAATCACCCGTAATAAAAGCTCACCTGCTCGCATCGAGGAAATTTGCGACTGGTGGCGACTGTGGTCTTGGTGCTTTTGGCTTAGCCAAGCTTGTGTCCAATCGGCTGCCAAGGTCCAAGATTGTTGACGTCAATACAGCAAGAATAGAAACGGCTCGGGACTAACAAAAGAAGCGAGCCATCACCTATTTCGATCCTTTTTTTACTGGCTAGATACAAGAGACACTAGATACTAAGCCGGCGTCTCATGATAATGAGGGAAGTAACACCAGCATAGCTTGTTCTTGGTAATTGCTAAAAACGAAGCTGCTTTTTCCTAGAGCAGAACTCTTGCCTCCCAAGTGGACACACCATGATGTACCTTCCTCGTCATGCGCAACTTCCCCGAGATACAAAAAGTCGTGTCTCCTTCCTAGCTTGAGCTGGCCCGTCTCTTTTTGTTTCCTTTCTTTGTGTCTGGCTCCATACCATCATAGTCAAATAATCATCACAACAACTACTATTCCATCTTTCAGGGTCTATCGTTACTCTGTATCTAATATTTCATTCTCAACAACATCGTCAACAACATCATCACCGCTACTATGCCTCTCATGTACGTTGCCATTGTGTTTACCCTTAGTCCTGAGTTTGCCACAGTAAACTGACCGCTCCTTCCCTTCCCTCCATTCACAGGAACCGTAGCTTGTCGATTCGCGGCAACAAGCCCGCGAATAACAACCGTAGCAAGGGCTTCTCTTTCAACCGTTTCGGCGGCGGCAGCAACAACAGTCAGAAGGACAACACCCGCCGGCTGTATCAGCTCATCAAGAGCGAAAACAACCTTGTCCAGGCCCACGAGACTGCTGCCCGCGAGCGCTCGCTGATTGCTACTCAGCTGAGCGAGTGGGGCGAACAGACCGGCGATGATGCTGTTAGTGATCTGTCTGACAAGATCGGCGTCATCCTGTCGGAGATGGCCGATCAAGAAGACAACTATGCGCGCCACCTCGAGTCGGTTCGGGGCCGCCTCAAGGTTATCCGCAACACCGAGCGCAGCGTCGCCCCCGCTCGTGAGAACAAGACCAAGATCATGGACGAAATACAGCGCCTCAAGATGAAGGATCCCGAAAACCAGCGCCTGGCTGTTCTAGAGCAGGAGCTTGTCCGTTCCGAGGCCGAGAACCTAGTCGCCGATGCTCAGCTAACCAACATCGTAAGTATTCCCATGCATTGTGACAAACATATCATAAACTAACCAAGTTTCTATATAGACACGTCAAAAGATGAAGGAGGCCTACAACGATGAATTCTCTGCAATCATCGAGCGTGCCGAGAAGCAGCTGATTCTAGCCAAGCACGGCCGCCGTCTACTCAGCCTACTAGACGATACCCCTACCGTCCCTGGTGTCAGCCGTTCGGCCTACGAGCACTCTCTGCAGGCCCGCCAGGTTCTCAATGATGCTGAGGATGACCTGCGCGAGTGGACCCCCGATGCTTATGATGATTACAGCGGTGACAGTGACCGCATCGACGAAGAAGACGAGGAGGATTTTGACCAGGAACCCTCAGTATCTCTCGGCAGTGAGCCTGTTCACGGTGGCTCCTCTGCTGATGCTGTGCCCCGCTCTGCGAAGAAGAACAAGAAAAGATCCAGCAAGGCAACGGAGACTGCTGTCCGTACCGCCGAACAGACCGTCTAAGCACAGTCGCCTTGACAACATTTATCTCAGTCGTGAAATAAATTGGGCCGGCGACAGCGGAACCAGTCCGTTTCCGGAACAAAGGGCCTTTTAGCCCCACTTGATTCGTCCAAGGTCGGGAATATTATCACTACCACCTTACCTCATTAATGCCATAGTTTGAATATCTTGGGTATACAAGACACTGTCTGAATTAGATAGAGCCCGCTCCATTTATAGCGTCGGTTGCTCTTTGGTAATGCGGAGGAAATGGAGTTAGTTTAAGAATTTGTCATCGTTAGGTTTTTTTAGTCTGAATATAGTTTTGGTTTGCTGTTCAAGATGTGCATATGGCGAGTCGGCTGCAACACGATTTGGCCCAGAATGTATTGACGTAACGAACTGGCAAGAATGCCAAATATAAAGTACATGCTTGGGCAAGACAAGATGTTTTCTAGAGCAGTAAGTGATATATATTCGAAAGAAACAAAACCTTTTCATTTTAAACATTGATCAACACGTCACATGGAAAATAAAGTACAAGGAATGTGAAATAGTAATAGAATATATTGTTGTAGAATCGTTGCTACTAAAACTCATAATATAAAGGAACAAAAATCAAGCAAAAGACAAAGGACGTAACAATCATACAAAACAAATGTCTTGACAGACAAGATGCATATCGCTCAAAGCTTCCATGCATTTGTCGAATGACGAGACCAGCTTGGTCTACTGGATCTCGACATTGCGCAGCTCAGCGCCCTCTTTCTGGGTCTTGCTGGCCGTGACAATCAGGATGCCGTTTTCTAGACGGGCCTGAATGCTTTCGGGGTCAATAGAAGGGCGTCCCTTGTCTTCACTATCCAGATCTGGCCCCTCAAACTGAGGGGGGGGAAGTGAAATCCAACGATGAACAAGACCCACCTTGCGCTCTCCATATACGAGGCTGTTGTGCAGCTCTTCAGAGCCAGGGCGCGAGATTGAGCCGGAGATACGAAGGGCTCCTCTGTCAGCGTCCCAGTTGACCTCGATGTCGTTCTTCTGGGCACCGGGAACGGCCATGTGTAGCACATATTCACTATCAGTTTCGAAGAGGTCCGTTGGCGGCGCGATACCGAGCTTCTTAGATGAGCAGGGACCGTGATGGTGGCCACGACCACCGAAGTGGCCACCGAAGGGACCGAAAGGTCCGCCGAAAGGAGGACCGCCATGGTGTTTACCGCCGAAGCCACCAAAGGGACCGAAGCCGCCAGGACCACCGTGGTGGCCATGCTTGTGACCCTTGCCGTGCTTTCCATGCTTGCCATGCTTACCAATAAAATATTCGAACGCGGTTTCACCGGCGTCAGGAGGGCCGTGAGGGCCTGGCTTACCGCGAGGACCACCGTGGTGGCCGTAAGGGTGGAAGCCTCCATGGGGACCGCGGGCGTGGAAATCAGCAGAACCGAATCTGCCAGCAAAGGTAGCCCAGTTGCCGCCACGAGGACCAAAATGGCCGTGATGACCAAACTTATGGAAGCCAAAGCCACGGGGGCCATGCTTGCCGAATTTGTGGCCAAAGCCGTGCATGCCTCTAGGGCCACGCTCGTGAGAGTTCTGCTCCTTCTCACCGCCAGTAGTGTGGCCAGTCACATCCTCGACGTCTCCATCTTCGTCGGGAGTCTGTACGGTATCAGAGTCGTTGTTCCCGCATTCGGAGTCAGAGCACATGTCGTAGGTAGGGAACTCTGTGTCTTCTTCCGAATCAAAGTCGGGGCGAGAGTCAGGGTGACCGCCCATATAAGGAGGAGGAGGGGGGAAATCCCCCATCGGGCCGGGGCCGTCGTGGGGAGGAGGGGGAGGGTGTTCGCCCATGAAGTCCTCGACACCAGGAGGAGGGTGAGGATGAGGGTGGTGTTTGCCGTGAAAGCCGTGAAAGCCGTGAGGGCCGCCGCGGTGACGACCATGAGGGCGCTCGGGGAAGGAAGCTGCCCAACCAGCACCCCAGGCGGCAGCTCGTGGGCCACCAGCCCAAGGACCGCCCATCCAGGGAGCACCACCAGGACCTCCGTGATGGTCGATGCCTTCACCAACAGACTTGTGGAAGCCGGGGTGGTGGCGATGGTGGGGGAAGGGCGGAACGTTGGAAGCACCAAAGCGCTCGTTGGGAGTCGAGCTAGAGGAAGCCTCGGGGTTGGGGGTAGTAGAAGAGTCCATGTCTGTTAGGAGTCAAGAGTATATAAAGATAGATGTTGGTGAAAATAGTATTGAAGAAGATATGTTTGCAGAGATAGTTGGAGGGAATGGTGATAGAGAGAAGTGAAGTAAGGTTGACAATACTATCGAGGGTGTTTCTAACCTTATATATCCGAGTCTTCGCCAAAGTATTGCCACCTGTGCATCGTCTTGCGTAACCGTTTCCCTGGTGTGATCGGGCCTCTGGGCTATGCAGTTCTCCAAAAAGTACAAAGACTCAATACTGAGTAACCATACAAACGACAAGTTACTCTATGTTTCAATTCAAACTGTAACTCCGAACACTAAAGTCGGGCTTTAGATAAGGCCGGTTTCTTACCAAGCTGTCCAGTTCCCGCGGTGCTAAGCCTCTCCCTCTAATCTGACGTTGTGAAGTCACTCATTCACAAGCCCGTCAGGATCTACAGCAAGCGTCACCCGTTATTGCCGTCTGAGCTGTGCATGCAGAACCTTTCTGTGAAAACCAGTGAATAAAAAGCGAAACACGGGTTTAGGCCGCTGTTTCTCGTGCCCTGGTCCTGGTCTCGTAGGGCACTAGGAATGCCATTTCGGGGTTGGCCATCTACTACTCTAGGCTCCATTACAGCGGCCTCCCGCACTAAAAGAGAGCAAAGTTCTTTGAAGTTGTCAGTTTATCCCTTGTGTCTTTTTTCAACTGGAGGCAGATTTCTCGTTCTTCCTCTTAAGCTGCCTTTTTGTGAAGTTTCGCCTTGAAGAACTAGACGCGCGTCCATGATCGGCATGCCGTTTCGTCTTTATCTATCAGTGAAATCCTTTTTTTTTCGAAGAGGCAACCCGATATGGTTCGTCTGAATATACATCTAGTGGCACTAGTTATCTAAGCCGCTTTTTGCTCTGCCTGCCGACTGGACACATCGTCATAGCCATCATCGCCCTCGCAATGATCACCAACAGGCACATGCGTTCCTAATGACTCGTTTCATCACGTGATATGTGAGCTTAACAAAGATGTGTTAAGGTTGTCTACAATAGGGTTTTATGCGCTAACCCACACCACTACACTGATGAGGATGATTTCCAAGATTCAAGTCAAGTGTTATTAGAGTCTCACGGGGGAGAATAATATTAGTGATTCAGGTAGGTTGAATATAGTCGGCTTGAGGGACATGCAACTATCGTATATAGTATATGGAGTATGGTAACGAAGATCAAGGAACCATGTAAAGCACTCTACCGATTTCGTACACTTTCTAGCATTTCTTTATAATGATTATGATGGTTTTATTTATAGTCTAGAGATTTATCTAAGAGCTCTTTTTCGACTCCAGGCACCAATTTTCTATGTTCCTAGTATCCGGGACTACAGTAGCAACACCACAATAGCAACACTAACACTTAGCAATATACTGAATAAGTGCATAATATACCCTAACCCTATCATAGCTTCATCTTGCAGTACATGTAGTTATACAAAGCCGTCCAATCCAATCTTTTTGGTTCATACAAATTATACCATGACCAGACTAATTTCAAATTGTAGTTAGTTATTCATTAGCATTAGCAAAGTCTTGGCTCCGGGCCGTAGTAGGCTTTTTACGCGCCCATTTAAACTGGTGATATACTCTCATGTTTCGATGGCTTATAGTTTAAGCGCCCACTAACGATCAAAGTGTCCAATCAGAGTTCTCGGTTAAGCTGCCACGATAGATTAAGGCGGGGCGGGAGGCACTAATGATTTACTGATGAAGGCCAAGTCTAGCCAGGGACCCTAGCTGCAATTCAGAAATTTAGAACAATCAGACAATGAAGAAGCATACACGACTAGCTGGAGTCTTTGGGCCCGTATTTTAGTAGCATTTGGCCAAGCCTGTGATAGACGTTGTTAGCCATTCACATCATTGTACGTAGAAATGCCAGAGAGGCAGCCATAAGATGCTTGAATTGATGGGATTAGTGGGCAATTTGACATTATGCAGGTAGTGCATAACAAAAGAATAACAAGAGAGATTTTTGGCAGATGCTACAGTAATTGAGTCAGTGTAGCTAATTTTTAATAGAATCGTCGAACAGGTGCGTGCTTTAACTAGGCATTACTGCTAGAATAAAAAAGAGCAGTACTTGGTAGGGAGTAAAGTGCGACTGCCCCTCATGTCACCACCCCGCTATCATATAAATTATCAACAACAAACAGCAGATAAAGCCCACAAAGCCAGCGCGATAATTGCAACTGCGGCACGATTGTAGATAGATACAGATAGGCCCCTCTTTTGCCATTTTTGCCAGGGAATTGCCTAGCCGCCCAGACCATCCACCATCCGTCCACTAAGCGGAACGAGGGACAAAGTGAGGGGACCCCTCCCGCTCGGCTGCTGTGCAGTTACTGCATAACAAAGTGCTTGCTGCCCTAACGATACTACTGTACAGCATACTACGATACACTATGCCACTACAGCGATATACTAGGCGCCCGGCTTCTTGGTCCTTGGTCCTGGGCCCTTGGTTCTGCTTGGTTGGCCTGGACTGGCATTCAAATGCTGGCGACCTCGTTTGTTCGCTTGCTGGATTGTTGTGTTCCTGTCGTCGTTTATTTTATTTTATCGCCGGTGCCCGCTGCTGAAGAGTTTCTTTCTTTTCTTCTCTTTCCGTCGTCTTGCCTCTTGCATCGCATCTTGCTATCCCTTGATCTATCCTCCAAAATCTGCTGCTGTTTCTATGCTGTAGCCATCATAAGCAACTATCACTACTGACTATCCATCTTTGTGCCTGCGCCGGCTTGTTTTCCGCCTGGCCACCACAAGCTTCCTTGCATCGGCGCACTCCCTCACTTCAAATTGTCTGCGGCCTTGTTTAGCGGCCGGTCCAGCATTGCCATTACTGCCGCTGTTTGTTAGTGTCGTATACTCTCCCGCCTGGGAGCGCTGTAAAGTTTCCGCTGTATAACTGAGCGGTGGTCTCGCCTCATCGATCTAGACTGCATCGTAGCCCTTGCTGGTCTTCCCCTCAGTCCGCACAAATCGAACTACCTTCCACCATGGAACACAGCCGCGGAATTCCCGACGAGGAGCTCTTCCTCAGCCGGCCCAACAATCGCATTCTAGATGGCGATAGTCCAACCATCAGCCCGCTCCGCATTCACAAACCGCAGAGCCCGAAGCCCGCTGGCGCCGCCTCTGCGTTAGATCGCTTCAAGTATCCGACGCCGCCAGCATCTACTTCTACGCCTCCTGCGCCGTTTGCCTCCTCGTCCTCGTCCAAGTCTAGCTTTCCACTGCCGCCTGGCGCTCTAAGCTCGGCAAACATGCTTTCTTTGCCCTACCCAGACGATGAAGATGAGGAGCCGCTGCCCAGCAAGCCCAAGCCAACAATACAGCCATTTGCTAGTCCGTCTCTGCACAACTACAACGATACCTCGCCGCGACTTACTAGCCCGTCCGAGAGCAAAGGCCCCGGCCTGGCTCAGCGCAGAGGAACCGCTCCAAAGCCATTGTCAGGCCCATCGAGCCCAAATCTCGACAACGATGAGCTATTCATCAAGCCCATGATACCGCCCGTGAACTCCCACTTGGCTCAGCAGCCCACGGCCAATGGTGCCTCATCTATCAACTATCCTAATGGGAACCAAAAGGTGTATTACCCGGCCCCGGTCTCAGCAACAGGCAGTCACGGGGTCAGCAATGGCGGATCTCAGACTTCGGGCCCTGGATATCTAGGCATGCCCGGAGAAGCGTCGGGTGTAAATAGATTTGCCTCGACTGCTAGTACGTCGACTACTCGGGCAAGCAGAGGCTCACCTCCGCCTCCGGAGACTCCTATTTTAGAACCGGGCGTCATCCCCGGCGGTGGTATTGAGGCTCGCTATGCTGCTAGTGGTATTCCTGGAACTGCTACATTGAATTCTATCCAGACCCAGGCCCTACAGAGTGCCGCCGCTACGTCCAGACTGGCCCAATATGGAATGGTCCCGCAGCAGCAACAAAAACTGCCATCATCCAACACCCCTCGTCCCTGGACACCAACTGAAGCTCCTGGTACTGGCCCTCATGGCCCGCCTACAGTCTACCAAGGCTCTGCTCCTGTGGCTAATGCTTCACAACCCACTACTGCTGCACCTAATCACCCTATCGCAACAGACTCTAACTTGCAGGTCAGTGTTTTAGAGCAGGACTTCCAGCGCCTGGGCGCCAAGACCCCTCCGCCTGCTTATTCTAGCCTGAATTCTGGCACAGGATATCCCAAGGATAAACAAAGACCGGCTGCAGCTGGCTCGTGGCCTGTCCCTGTTACAGTTGCCAACTCCCAGCCAAACATTTCATCTCCTAGACCCGTACCTGCAGCTCAGGCTGCCGTCCAGCCCCAACTACAAATCACTACTCAGCTTCAGTCAGCCCAACCACAGCCACAGCAAGTTCAAGCTTCACAAGCTGCCAACCAGCAATTTGCATCTCAAGCACAACAACAGCAACAGCAACAGCAACAGCAACAGCAAGCCCAAATCCAGGCTCAACAGCAACAACAGTCTACAAAGGCTCAGATGGCTGCCGCTGCCGCTGCTGCCGCCATAAGTCAGGCTGGTCTCTCTGGCCATCCGGCGTTTGCGAATGATGGACAAGGCGCTTCTGGTACGCTTCCACTGGTTACCTCTCCTCCTCCACTGCCAGAAGGTTGGATTGCGCATTTGGACCAAAACTCGGGCCAATACTACTACATTCATCTGGCTACTCAGGCTACTCAGTGGGAGTTCCCCAAAGGGCCGAACCCTATCAGCCACGACGCTGCGCCCCTATCTCCAACGGCATCAACTTATGGAAACCCACTTGCATCTCCTTTACTCACCGGCAAGCAGTCCATGGCTTCACCCATGTTCCCACCACATACTCCCGGCTATGCCGAAAGTATCATGAGTGTAGCAAACTCTACCGCTCCCAGTGCTGCTGGCTTCTCGGGACCGCCTCCTAGCTCGGGTGTGGATTTGTACAAGGTAGCGCCTACCAACGGCGTGTACTTTGGACCTTATCTGCGCTATGTCAACATGGACATCGAACAGGGAATCTGGTATGGAAGTATCATGATTGTTGTTGACTCGCCTCAGCCACCTACTATCCACATTCACTTGAGTGTAGATCTCTCGCCGAACCCAAGACAGCTTATTCCTCAGGTCATCGCTCAACATCAACGGTGGAAATTCTACAAATACAACATTGAACTGCCAATGGGCGAGGCTGGCACAGAGCGCTGGACGTACGCTGTTACGTCCCATAGAGGCTGCACTCGCTATGAATTCGTTATTGCTGGCAAGAATGAAGTTAGCTGGCGTTTCATCGCTCACTCTGGCAACGACTTTTCACCCTCGACGTCACAAAACGAGCGATCAAAGTTGGGCGGTGTGGGCTTCATGTGGAAAGACGTGCTGCAGAGAAATGTCGACTGTGGAGGATATCATGTTCAACTTGGTCTAGGTGATCAAATATACGGCGACCGCCTGTGGAAGGAGATTCCAGTTCTGAAGCAGTGGCTATCTATTAGCGGTAAAGAGAATCGCAAGAATGCTCAGTGGACAGCTCGTCACGAGGAGGACGTCCCTCATGCTTATTTTCACTACTACACGAGCCATTTTGACCAGCCATACATCCGAGAAGCATTCGCTCAAATTCCGCATATTCTCCAGCTGGATGACCATGATATGTAAGTCATGACGATATACGACGAACTAACTTTCTGCTGTGACTTCGTTCCGTGCCGATACTAACGTAATATATAGTTTTGATGGTTATGGGTCGTACCCAGACTACATGCATAACTCAGCCATCTTCAAGAATATTGGTCGCATTGCTATCGATATGTACCTGCTTTTCCAACATCATACTACCCTCGAGATTCTACGTAATGTTGGCGACGACCGCGATCTCTTCACAATCACTGGTAACGGATGGCACTTTGTCAAATACCTTGGTCCATCAATGGCTGTTGTTGGCCCCGATTGCCGATCCGAACGCACCATGATCCGTGTTATGGATGGCCCTACATACCAAGGATTATTCCCCAAGATAAACACACTACCACCAAGTGTGCAACATTGTATCATGATGATCTCTGTGCCCCTCATTTACCCACGACTAGAGGCAGTTGAAAGCTTGGCAGGCGCTGTAGCTACTGGCAAGAAGGCTGTTAACACAACTTACAACATTCTCGGCAAGATGACTAGCTCTGTTGCTGGTGTTGTTGGCGGTCGTGAGGTTGTAGCGTCCGGCTTCTCACATGTCAAGAAGGCAGTGGGTAAGCAAGGTTTCATGGGAAGCGTGCTCAACCAATTCGGCGACCTGGATGTTGCTGAGGTTTTCAAGGATCTATGGACTCACGAATCCAAGGATCTCGAGAGAACATACCTCATTCGTACTCTCCAGGGCATTGCCAAGGAGAAGGGAATTCGTATGACGTTTTTGTCTGGTGGTAAGTACTATGAACTATCAGTTGTAACAAACAAGATGTGTGACTAACAATTGTACTACAATAGATGTCAACTGCTGCGGAGCTGGTCTTGTGCATGACCCATCACACCCGCGCGACCACAAGACGATGTATCAAATCATCACGTCGCCTATTGTGGCAGCACCACAAGGACAGTACGTGTTGAAGATGCTGCACAACAACAAGCAATTATATGTGCCACAAAACGGGCATCGATCTCTCCATGAAGTTTCTGATACCAAGGAGGATATGATGGAGATCTTCCACACAGACGCTAGCGGTACACACCGTGAACTGAAGCGGTTGATGGGTCGACGTAACTACATCTCCGTTACTTCAATGGATTCAGAATATGTAGACATGGTTCAACAACAACAACAACAACAGCAACAACAGCTCCAGATGGGCATGATACAACCACCAATCACCGGAAGACAGTCAAAGCTCACGCTACAGGTTGACTTTGTGGTGCAGGGCGATGGAGCTTTTACTACTCCGACAAAGTATGGCCCGGTGTATCTTCCCCATCTAGAATTTGGCTTTTGAATAGTCCGTCTTCGAGATGTATGTGGTAGGGTAGATTGTGTAATATGTTTTGACATGATATTGGCTGAGTTCGCAAATCTGGCGAATATTATGATGTATAGCTTGGATCTAGTGTTTTATTTGTTTTTAGGCGTTACATTTGATGGTAGCATTTTCAATATGATCATTTATCTCATTTAAAAAAACATACCAACAACGTCATTGACAACTTCATGTTACGTCTCATGTGGACTGTCTGCCAAGAACTATCCCTATCATATTATGTTATACAGTTCACATTTTCCAAGAGAGTTTTTTGTCCCTAAAACCCCATATATCTCCTACTCATAATAGACAACGAGCAAGTACTTGATAAATTAATTAATCTAGAAACTTTCTATATTGAAGAGTTTCATCAGAATAGCCTCCCAGATTATCTAGTAGCATCGCAAGTGAAAATTGCACGAGGCGAGATGGAAAGCGATATGCGGCATAGACTAGAAACGGTGCGGCGGCGCCGGTGGGTATATATGCCAACGCAGGTGTTGCGATATGTCGAAGGACATCGGCTGTTCGAGAAGACAGTTCTGTATTCTGCCGCAGCGACTGGAATGGAAGAAAAGCCGCCTGGCATGGGATGTGTTTCTGGGCTAGACATGGCGACGCCGACAAGTCCCCATAGCGTTGATGTTATTGAGTCTTCGGTCGGACTAGGATTTTATTTTATTTCGTCCGGAGAGATGTAGGCTGTTATTTCACGTGGGTCATATCAGGACGAGCGATTCAGTCGATGCTTTTCAAGGGCTCCGGTGTCTTCTTACGGGTCTAGGCTTTGCTCCTGTTGCGACTGAGTGACGAAGTCCGGCTAGCCGGCTATAACGAAGCTGCTGAAATCTATTCTGGGCGTTTTGCAGTATTAGTCTCTCGGGCAATAAGCAATGTAAAGGATGGCTGGGGCCAGGCCTAGTTTTACTACCCTTGTCTAGGACCTATCAGAGGCAACTAAGGCTCCCGATATCCTGCTGCCTTTGATGTCACCTAGAATCAGCGGCTAGTCAGAAGCCCGATGTCCTTCTTGCATAGCACCGCTACTGCGGGCTCTGGTGCGGTTCGACGAGACCGCGTTCAGATACGACCCTCGTGGTGTTTACGGCGAATCGCTCATGATAGTACAGGGCCTTAACAGTGAACATTTCCTGCGCCCGTTGCACAAATTTGGAGTGTCTTCTCACGCCAATTTCCACCTGCGGAAACTGTTCCCCAAACACACAGTCTGGATCGGCGGCCGGCACTGTATTTACTGTCTGCTTACTACTCCGTTGATTAGATAGAAGCTGGACTGTGATAAACCGAGCCGAGCTGATATATTATCACAAGGAGGGCAGTAAGATTATATATGTGATTACAAATAATGTAATGTGATGTTATGTAATTTACGGCCAGTGTGCATACGTGTATACATATATCAGAATATTAGAATACATATGTGTGGCTAGCAACAGGTCAGGTAAGTACTAGATAAAGTCTTACCCCACCCAAAACAGCCAGATATACAGATACCAAGCCGATCTTGTCTTTTCTACCAAAACCAAATCGGCCAAACCAGATACAACACATGGAAACCATTTCAATGATTTGGACGCATTATCTGTCTTCTGCATCTATCAGTCACGTCCAAACTCAGCTGTGATATTTAATTTCCGTGCCTTTCCTGTTTTTTCATCCTCATTTCTGCCATTTCTTTCATCTCCTTTCTATTGATAGCGGAAACCCCAAATTGCTCTGCTACGTCAACACGATGCCACATCTTAGTCCCGAGCTGGATGTGAGCATAGGCCACATACAGCTGGCTAGATCTAGAGTAAAGCCCCTCTTCCTCTGTCTTTCCCACATACCACATATCCTGTGTTTGGCAATTAGCCAAGCCCTCTTAATAAGTCTATTGCTTATGTCTAATCACTATTCATAGTTCGGAATTAATCCCATACCAAATAGAGTTGGGGAGTTCCAGATCACAGATACATATAGCACTGATGAAATGATCCATGAAGACGTTGTGTCTGAGCGTTCCATCGACAATGAAAACCCAGAGGAACGTCAGTGTTGGTGCCGTCGTAAGTATCTAACACAAAAATCAGTTTGGTCATCAAGCATGCCCCAGGTGCCTGAAGTGCCACGAATCCAGCGCCGACGGAAGAACTTGGTTGCTTTATCTCAAGCATACAATGTAAGTTATACTCTGAAGATAAACACCCGACTTAGGGTTAGTATGAGGTACATGTCTACTAACACAATTGGAAAAGCTATTTTTTACTGCTTTTTCACATCGCCTCTATGTATACCGTCCTCGAGACCTAGAAAGCCATCTAATACCCGCAAAAGCGGACCTTATTTTGTTCCCGCTGCAATCTTATGATTCCTTTCACAATCATGGATACCAAGATAACCTGAGGTGCCATGACATCAACAATATTGTCACTGGGTTTCTTGGCCCACTTGAAGTTGTTGTAACAGCCCATGACAATGGAGAAGTCATAGTTCATTCTACAGCTGTCATTGAGCACTGGGTTAGGTATCTTTTGAAAAACGATGGTGTCTTACCCTCTATCACCAACCACGGTCTACCAAGTCTTAAACCCATCCATAAGTACACTGTTGGAGCATCAGCATGGGGCATATCCATCCATACAAAGTCCAGACTTATCGCAGTAACATATAATGACGGAGAGGTTGATATCTTTGCCCCAGCAATTCCTGCAAGGGAGTATAGGCTGTGTAGAGATTTAAAGCGCCATATGCTTGAAGCACACTACGGACTAGCACAATTATCACGTAACAAGGACCTTCATATCAGGATTCCCTTTCCTGCCTCGACCAGCCAGAATTTGCCCGCGGTAGATTTTATAGAGGGTCGGGATGGCCATGCCAAACGTGTTGTAGTAGGAACAACCTCGGGAGACATGTACATGGCCGATATCTATACCACGGGCACTAAGCCATGGAAACTGAATTGTACACAGGCCGACATAGACAAGCCTGGAAAGGGAATGTCAGTACTCTTGACCATAACCATATATAAAAGATATCAACTAAAGTATGTCTTGTCATTAGCAATGTATCGCTAACAATATTCTTTGACTACAGGTCTTTATTTTCAGACGCACCTTGCATCCCCTGGAATGTTATGGTTTTACCAGATCACATGTTTGTGCCCTGCATCAACTCAACCCAAGCAATCACCTCGAGGACAACTCTCCACCAAGTCGAGTTTTCCCGTCATGAGAATCATCCAGATAGCGACAAGGCCAAATTAAACATAACGACTTCATCCTCTGTACAATACTTGGAGGAAAAAAAGATTCCGGCCGCTATGGGTCTATATGGAAAGCTCATACCTGTACACTTTCCTGAACACTATCGGTTGGATCTTAGTAAAAGAGATCCTCTACAAAACCCGGCCATCAACAACCTTAACAACCAATGGCTTGCCATGCACAGAGGGCCAGTTACTGTCATGTTCTTTGACAATAATCAACATTTTCGTCCTCACCCACCAAGATATCCTAATCATGACCATCATGAATATAGTACCCCGAATCCACCATCATGGGAAGTACTCGAAGACCATATGGAAAAACCTGACTCTCCTGTACAGGGAGACTCTTTCGCCAGAGTTGCAGATCCTGTAGAAAACAGACCATATAGTGAAAATTGGGAAGGTTTACATCACACCCCCCTCCCATTTAGCCGTAATCCGCCACGGTCACTTGGATTCCCACTCTTAAGCTATGATAGTTATCCTTCTACCAGCTACCCTGCAGGGACCGGCCCTGACAGATTGATTCCTTTTGCTTATCATGACTCTGGTGAAGGAGATGATGATGTCCGAACCTGCAAAGTTATCTGTAACAACCGGGAACCAAAGAGACCTCGTGATCCCATCCGGCCTCAAGATCTCTCGCAACCTTCATCTGGACTAGACAAAACCAACACTACGTTCTTGTTGAATTCAGGTTCCACGGACTACCTGGAGCGTACCCAAGAGGAAATTCGTAATCCTGAGGGTGTAGTCAAGAAGCTTAATGAGGCTGCCAGTGAAAATAAAGACGTTTCTCATCTACGTATGTTCTCGAATCCCACTTGGGTGATGGGTGTGGTGGTTTCTCCAAACATCATCACTGCCACTAAACGGGATTGCAATGCACACAACCGTTTTCCAATCCCGTTCGCCCAACACGATGATATTACCGAAGAATCTTTGAATTATCGAATCGATGGTCCACGTGATTTGAAAGATCTTCATGATTATTACGATTTCTCTCCCAAAGAAAGAAGCGACTATAAAGATCTGCTCGTACTCGAATCCTCATATACACATGGCTTGACCCTCGAAATGGTCCAAGAAGAAGCCGCCGGGTTTGACCTCAAGAGTTTTACAGAGCAACATAAGGATATGAACTCTGATAAGCTTGTTTTGTTTCTCTTCGAAATTTTTGTAAAGCTTGACTTTCCTATTCCCTTAGATCTTGTATGTATGGTATACATCATCCACACACACATCCATTTTCATTGTATCGACGAGCATTCAGATGATTCGGATAGTGATAGGTCATTATCGAGTGAGGCTCTCAATAACAACGACAGCGACGATGATGATTTCATATCGAAAGATATTTTGGTATATATGCCTTGTCTCAGTAAAATGATGGATATATGGCTAGGATACAAAGACGAACAACCTTTGACACGTTCAGCTGGACGTAAATACCTAGATTTTTTGAAACCCCTTCAGCCAACCGCCAATGAAAGCTGCAAGGACGGGAGTCGAGCAAGACTGTTCGCTTCATATGCGGACGAGGTTGCGTTAGTGCCGCTATATCATGACGATGTGCGGCATACCAATTTTATCCATAAGGGCGTTACGGACTCTGCAGTGGGAGAGCAACCGGTGTTTCAGATAGACCAGTGCCTACGCATGTCAGCAGTTATCCCCGAACTCTCTCTAGTCATAGTAGGCAGTTCCTATGGTGACGTGACACTGTTTACGACAACCCGTCTACCGTCTAAGCTTGCAGATCTCGAGCCATGTCCGAACAACAAAAGACTACGCCATGCCCTCGCTCTAGAAACAAAGTTACCTCCAACTACTAAGCACCACAGCTCAACTCCGGTTAGTCCCGAGCTCATCGGGTTTGCCTGCAGCCCTGTATTTTTGGATTCCGAACCAAGCCGTATCACGGACAATCTATACTTCACGTCGACTGGTGACTACGAAGCTAGGAGAACCCGAACACGTTACTCAACCTCCCTATTCCCACCAGATTTCGAGGGGGAGGTCGAGGAGGAGGTCGAGGAGGAGATCGAGGAGGGGTCCGAGGACGAAGATGTGAGCTGTTATGAGGAGAGCAATTATTCTTGGGATCAACAAGGGTTTTGTGACATGGAAGGTAATTGCTTGCTTGACGATGATGATGTTAGTGAGGACGACTTTGATTTCGGACCATGCCACTACTATAACGAAAACGATCCGGATGTCATAATTCCATGGCGGCGGCGGAGAAAGGCTGCTTTGAAAGCCTCTGGCAAAGTTTCGGGAATGTGGAGACTGATTCTATACTATGGTAACCACAACATTATCACTTACACGATAGGCCGGAAGCAGAATGACGAACTCTTAGTTATCTGAGTAGTTAGATAAAGAGATAGGAAATGATGGAGGCGTTCCAGGGTAGTGGCCACGATTGAAAAGAGGCGGGTTTTAAGTTTGGTTTTCATAGCCCAACGGAGATAGTAGTACTTCTTTTTAGCCTGAAAATGGCCTTCATCATAACATATTTATCAATGCCAAATTTGCCTATACTATGTGTTGGACAACATCACTACGACTAAGACCTCTATTGGCTAATCCGATTCCAGCAGTGATACGATCCTCAGTGCGTATCTTTCCCCTCAAAGTGTTGGAACGAATCTGAGCTCGATTGTATACTCTACATATTCTTTGTTATTCAACGTTTTAACTTATATGAAGTTTCAATATCAGAGAAATAAACAGGATAAATGTCGTTGAGCCTCAAAACCAGGGCGAGAACCAATAGAAGGGATCACGTACGTAATTGTACGTAATCGTACGACGAACGCGGCAACCATTTCCAGAATCAACACTTACCATAGAGTCGTTTTATTTATTTTTTTTCCTATTTTTTTTCTAAATTTCTATCTCTGGGGGAAAAAAGGATGCATAAGAAGACGGGAAAAAATAATAGCTGGCTTACTATTTGACTTGATTAACAAAGTGCATTGGGCAGAATAAGAAATATGAGAAGCTTAGATCTTTTTATTTATTTTATATTAAGGTGGAAATGAAGCTTTAATAGCTATATAGCACCTCGGTATCCTAAGATACACAGCCCTGAACTAATACTAGTATACAATGTAAGGTGAAGGACAACCTTAACAGTAACAGGCCACTGAGATACAGAACATTTGTTATGGTTCAAGGAACTTAAACCTTGGGCATTGGTACGTATTAGGCTAAAGTTGAACTATGGCTTGTTTAGGAAGTACCTGATGTTTTTGGTCTTCCCGTCAACTTACTTTTTGGTTGTAGGCTATCTTTCATTCTCTTCTTCCCGCACGGGCTTGCATGTTTGCGCCCTGAAAAGCAAGACCTTTTTGCTAATGATAACGCAGAACAAGGTCGAGAAGCCATTATCTGCGTGGTCTTGTTATCGTATCCGTTGTATATATCTATCTATCTGATACAAAGAAGAAGCAAGAACCAGCTTGGGCTGGTGTATAAAGTAGCGAGCATTTCCCGTTCCGATATCTAGTGAACTTGAGAACTATGTCTTCATTTCTTTGGCGGCTGGACTTTTGTCCGAAGTTTGCGTACTTCTTCTCCATAATCTAGTGGCCATTTGTTTACTTGGTGATTTTTATTGCTACTTAGTGTAGATCTTCTTGCATAGCTATTACTATGAGTATCATTACGCAGAAAACGGAGAGCTTCTTAGCTTAATATCCTTCATATCTCTCTCCATCACGGCGGTTGATACTCACGCCCCCCCTTGACTCTATTTTTAATTTTATTTAATTTTATCTTTTTTATCTTGAGATATCTTATCTGAGAAGAGAATCCCGCCTTTTCTTATTCTCTTTATTACTAGTCTTATCGCCCAGAAAATCCCATGTTCCTCGAGGAAAAAGCAACAGACACCAAGAAGTTGTGACATCGCAAATGCAGTCAAAAGATGAGATTCTGTTATCCGGCTCGACACTAATTGGCTAGATTCTTTGGCTAGGATAGTGGGGCTCCACTTTCTGCGTAAAGATGTTGTGTAAAGGTTCGCTCCATTTTGCCTTCGCTGCAATCTCGGCCAATCACAAATGCAGACGGGTTGTGCGGCCCCATATTAAATGGCTATCTTAGACTGGCTTTAGTTATAAGACTGTGTTAGCGAATATGCTTGATTTGTATGGGCTTTGCTAACAGATCAGAAACCACAGTGCAAGGGCTCAAATCGATGCTGCTCTGTTACGAAACTCAATGGACAAATTATTTCGTAATAGAATCTCGAGAGCCATGTGTTGGTTGGATTTTTGGGATCTTGGCAGAAAGGGAACGGTTCGTCCTTAGTTCTTGTTGTTCTAACAAGAGAGAGGCTCAGAAGGGAAAACAAACGAAACAGCCGCCTTATTTACTCTTGGCAGATTCTATGCCTTATTGAAACTATGCATCTAGGTGTAGGTGTTGGTTCAGTCTCGATTCGGCATAGCGGACTGTAGGAGCAACATATCAAGGAACTCTGATTGCGTGCATGCTCTACAGGCTGTAGCTAGCTACGTATCGTATCTGACTATGACTTCTCATATAGAGCGGATATGGACATCGGAGACCGAGATAGGTTATCGATCGGATATGCGATATCGCACACCCTTCTCGCCATTCATTGCCACGCTAGCAGAGGAAATCAAGTAGTAAGTAAATTATATCGGGGTTCATCTGTTGCTTGCCACGGAAAGTAGACGGAGCATCCTTTGGTGGTTTTCGCGAATGACCTCAACCCGGAATTCTCCTGCCGTTTCCCTTGGGAAATATCATTCGCCTTGGCTTTCTAGATTCAATACTCAACGTGAAATTACCTCTCAAAAGGAGGATTGTTGAATAAATACAGCTAGGCATCGTGGTCACGGTCTGTCACATGCTTCTCGAGCTGTGTATTTGTTCTTTTCTTCTAGATAGTATGGAAAAACTCGTCAAAGTACATTAAAAAGATACAGTTTTCAGATACAGACATAACATGCCAACTTCACTTCCATATATATTACATATCTAGAAAGACATAATGTTACAGCTGGTTGATATGATCTTTTACATTGAACAGTGCGATCTGCTAGATGCTGATTAATCCACTCGAATTGATCGGAGGACGCGATGGATTCTCCACCGTAGTTCTAGGACTATCCCTGACCAGAAAATAAAAGGACGTCTAGCATTGGCCTTGCTAAAGACTTAGCATGAATGCGAGCTAAAACGTCACTCCTCAGTCATGACATCGGCCACCACAAGCTTCCTATTTAGAGAGGCCCATCATTACATGCATTAGATGGGTTGAAGCAGAGCCGCGGCAGTTGGTACTTGATCTATTTAATTCAATCCTAGCATATCGGAGTGAAAAAGGCTTTTCTTTTCTCAATGAATCATCTAACGTCTGAAAACTAGACGGAGGCTCATGAACTTTGTTAGCCCGATGAAATATAGGGTTATGTCGTAGTCCGCTGGCACCTGTTTGCAGTGAAAATCTGTGCGTAGATACGTTGTTGCTTTTAGCCATTATAGGATTGAAGTGGCCCGGTAGTGGGTATTGGTTGTTGTTCCTTCAGTTCCTTCTTGTCTTCTTTCGAATGTCGTTTTTTCTCTGTTTTGGTTTTGAAATACCTTCGATTTATGGCAATAGCTAAGTTGGTTCATGCTTAGCATTGGCGATCGTTTCACCGACGAATTGGGAAGGCAGATAGTTATATTCTCTTTTTCAATGGGAAACACCGAATACATGCATATGTGTTTATCGGTTGTCAACATTTTCATATCTTGATCGTAAAAGCATCCATTCATGCGTAATATCTTCTGTTATCTCAGTCCAGCCATGATATCGCTATCAAATGCCTCTCGAATGATCTTGTTTCAGCTCCACCCCCGCAAAAGACGGCTCGTAGCTTGAAAAAAACATCGTCTCTACATTGTAAACATTGTCAACATTGTATCGTTGTTTCAAGGTAAGATGCAGGCTGGCTCGGCACATTAAGTATCACATCCTAACCACCTATCACAGAGACGGAACTTATCTTGCCAACAAAATCAGCCTGTCCAAGACAAGAAGAAGAAGATTGGACTCGACAAAGGCTGCGTTATCTTCTCCAGCTGTATCCCTCGAAGCGAATATGTTGCCATACTTGCTGCATCTTTGCTGCACTTTTGCTGTATCGAGACGCAACCTTGGTTGATTCTTGTTGTCTTACCATTGACTTGGCCAAGCAGAAAATAAAAACAAATCCTGCTACATATTAAGCAACGGTATCTCCGTACGAGCTTACGAAAGAAAAGGCAGAAAACCGCGGGGACCAGTACAGCAGTACCTGTACCTCAATTGCAACGCTATCAACACTAAACGCCCCGAATAGCTGTCAACCAAGACGTGAAATAATTACTGTTGCAACATACCGACTGAGAAATCCAGCTTGCAGTTTTGATTCAAAAAAGGTTAAGATTGACTTACTTCCCCCCACACTTGAGATTCTTTATCATTGAGTATTTCTGGGTTGTTTTGCGGAGCCAATTCCAAAGCTTACTAGAAATAAAACCCAGGACGGGATGGATTTCCTGAAGCAGCACCACAATCACTTTCGATGGCAGAAGTGTAGACAAATCGAAGAAGCTTGAAGCTATATTTGCTACCGGCTTCTTGAGTATCCCCGGTATGGTATTAATAACCATAAGCAGTTTGGCCCTCCGTTATGTACCACCGTATTGACCTTACAAGTTGCATGTATCCATATCTTCGGCTCCTTCGAGTACACATGGCAAAAGCTTCCGTCATAGCTAACTCTTATCGATGCTCCTTCTCTCGAAATCGGAAAACTACAACTGGGTCAAAGGCTGATCAGACTGGTCTGATGTTGAACCATTGATCGCCCGCGTCCACTACATTCTAATTAGTCCTACAGATGGAATACAAGATGGGCTTACTGCGCGAGCCTCAGGTTTTGGGTCGCCACTGGGAGGGACACTAGACAAACGGACCAGACGACTGGTGAAGATAAGGTACATGCTATGGAGCACTACGGAACACCCACTGGATACATATATCTGCAAATACTCATGTTCAAGTTCACACATGTTGGGATCAAGGTAAATTAATTCGATGAAGATGGCCAGAACAATTCCGTCTTCTTATCACCAGCTACAACTATGTATAGACAACTGCTAATACATTACAGATGTAGAACTATTACATATCAGCTAGATCAGAACAGGATAGAACATCTTCATAGCTCTATAGCTCTATAAGATTGACGAATTAAGATAAAAAATAACGATGGAGGAATACAGGGGTCGACCTCTGCAAGTGCCACTTCGACAGGCCTCGAGGGCGTGCGATTTTCGAATTCGACTGCTTCTCTTAAGATGATACCCCTGTTCTTATCTATCAGACACCCCTCTGGAAAGCAAAGGCGTCGCTCTCTCCATGTCCTGGGCTCTAATCCAGATCCGGGTTTGCCTCGGCGTGGTGCAGGCCAAGGCATCCCTCGACAGTTGTGTATTCACTACTATAGTGGTAATTATCAACTACTATTGCTACTATTACACCTTACACACCTGGCAGTTTAGCTCCCCACGGAGCTCAATCGGGACTACTTGTTTGACTATTCGATTAGTAGTTCGAGTCTTACTTTGGCTTTAGGAATGCTGGCTTGGCCTCGTTATCAAGAGCCTAGAAAACTTCTATCTTGCCCAGAAGATTGACCGGGTCAGCCAGATAGCTCGGATTTCATTTTGCCATGGAGCGAATTCTGAGTCTTGTCACGCCTACATATAACAGGCGCCTGCCGCCCTCCGAGCCATGATGATGTCTTTTCCTGTTTCTTCTGTTTTCTTGTCTTCGTCTTCTTCCCCAGATTCTTCATCCCTCCCCCTTCTCTCCTTCTCCCGAAGAATTTCTACGAAGCAGCCAGTAGAATAACCACCATCTATCTGTCTGTCTTACTAGAAGGCAGCCGCATCAGGACCAAAGACACTACAACAACTACACACTTTCCACGCCTTTTGACAACGCCTACCCGTGCCCACCCATACACTTGTGCTCATATACTCATCCACACCGAAACGCCGACTGCCCATCATGTCGTACTCCCACTTCGGCGCCCCGACTACCTACAATGGTACGGGCGAGAACGGTGGCGATCCTAGTAAGTCTCAGCCCCTGGTTGCTTCTATCTAGCTTCTAGCACCGAAAATACCAAGTCTAACCCTGACGTGCCTTTTGCAGCCTTCGTCAACCTTAACCAGTGGTACTCCACCGGTGACACCGCCTTCATCATCATGGCATCGTGTCTAGTCATGCTCATGATCCCCGGCATCGCTCTGCTGTACTCCGGCCTAGCTCGCAGAAAGTCTGCCCTGTCTCTACTATGGGTTGTCATGATGTCGTTTAGTGTTCTCACATTCCAGTGGTTCTTCTGGGGCTACTCGCTAGCCTACAGCTCTACCGCCAACAACCCATTCATCGGTAACCTCCACCACTTTGGCCTACAGCACGTGCTCGGTGCTCCATCCCAGGGCTCTCCCCTTGTCTCTGCGCTGCTGTACTCGTGGTTCCAACTGATGTTCTGTGGTGTCACTGGTGCTCTGGTTGTCGGTGCCGTCTGCGAGCGTGGCCGCAGTTTCCCCGCCATGGTCTTCATCTTCATCTGGGCTACCATCGTCTACTGCCCCATCGCCTACTGGGTCTGGAACGCCAACGGCTGGGCTTTCAAGTGGGGTGTCTACGATTATGCTGGTGGCGGTCCCGTCGAGATTGCATCTGGTATGTCTGCGCTGGCCTACTCTCTGGTTCTCGGTCGCCGCAACGCCAACCTCATGTACAACTACCGTCCCCACAACATCTCGCTGGTCATGACCGGTACCGTCATTCTGTTCTTCGGCTGGATGGGTTTCAACGGTGGCTCTGCCTTCGGCGCTAACCTGCGTGCCGTCTTCTCGTGCTGGAACACCACCCTGACTGCTGGCTTTGCTGGTATGGCCTGGGTTCTGCTTGATTTCCGCCTGTCCCACAAGCTGTCCATGGTCGGTTGGTGCTCGGGCACTATCTGCGGTCTCGTTGCTGCCACTCCCGCTTCCGGTTTCATCTCTATGTGGGCTTCCATCATCCTCGGTATCGTCACTGGTGTTGTCTGCAACTATGCCACCAAGTTCAAGTACTTTATCCGCGTTGACGATTCTCTGGATGTGTTCGCCGAGCACGCTGTTGGCGGTATGATCGGTCTTCTATTCAACGGCCTGTTTGCTGAGCAGAGCGTCATTGCCCTGGACGGTATCAACGTCACCATGAACGGCGGTTGGGTCAACCATGGCTGGTCTCTGCTATACAAGCAAGTCGCCTACATCGTCGCTACTTCTGCCTACTCCTTCAGCGTGTCGTTCATCATTGCCACGGCCGTCGACCATATGCCAGGCTGTCGCCTGCGTGTCACCCACGAAGCCGAGCTTCTGGGTATTGACGAGGACCAACACGACGAGTACGCGTACGATTACGTTGAGGTCCGCCGTGATTTCCTGGCCTGGAGCCCTATGACCGAGAAGCCCCAGTCCAGCGAGATCGCCTACCATGAGCCTCAGATGGGTGTCCCTCACCACGCCTCCCTACTGGCTGCCCTCCAAAACGAGAAGGCCCTTCGCGAGGCTGAGATGACTGATGAAGTCGAAAAGGTCTCCCGCCTGACCCGCATCATCGGCCCAACTAACCCTGCTGCTCGTCGTGCTAAGTCTTACTCTTCGCCCAGGAACTCTCGCCCCGGCTCCAGCGGCTATTCTGTCCGCCGCGAGTCTGATCAGACTCAGACTGTCACTCTAAACAGTGGTGGCGGCGTTGATGCCATCGATCCCACCACCGGTGCCGAGACTGGCGCTTCTTCCAGCGCCGTTCCCGGTCCTGTGCCCAAATAAACGGAGAACTGGTCTTGTCGACTTTCATCGTATAATCACATCTTGTAACATCTCCTTCTCTCCTTCTTCGTCTTCGTAGTTTATGACTACATGGCTTCGGGCTTCCATGCAGTTGTCTTTTGCTTAGGTTCCAACCCTTAGATAAAAGACACTGAGACTTTGTTTGAGGCTTTCGTTTCATTTTGCATTTATTATCCTTTACCATTTTTACTCACTTTCACTCACCAAAACCACCTCTTCACACCACAACCACCACTTCCTTTCGTTTCACTTTGCATTTATTATCCTTTACCATTTTTGTTCACTTTCACTTACCAAAACCACCTCTTCACACCACAACCACCACTTCCTTTCGTTCACTTTTAACCTTTTTTTTCTTCTATCGTCTTTAATCACCATGGCAAGATGTTGCGGTTTTATAGAACTTGGGCTTTTCTTCTTGCTGGACACCTATTACTAAATATTCGAGGAGAACTAAACCCTAACCAAAAGTAGGGTGTATCTTTATGATTCTTGTACATTTTCTTATTTTGATGCCTTCTTTCATTCCTCTTCTACCTCTTTATGACTTTTCTATATCCTTACACAAACTACTCACTAATAGTGATTTTCATTGTCACTCTATTTGAAACAGTTTTTTTAAGCATACACCACTATAGTTATCAAGAAGATAAATAAAAAAAAAAAAAAAAAAAACACACATTAGTCACGATTGCAAACTCTTTTCAAAACAAACATGTATTATGATTAACTAATTAGAAGTCAAGTGGATCAATTAATTATCAACGAAAACCATAGGTAGACATCCAGCCAGGTCGTAATAGGGACTCATCTGTCTTTCCAATTTGCCAGTTTTGGTGGTTGAGATGAAGCTTAAAGAAGGCCTTGTAACCCTCGAGTCCGGGCGTACCGAAGTCCAGCACTTGCAATATGCTGTGCTCAATACTGGTCAAACCGTAGTAGTTGATATCGCGGTTGGCATAGTTGATGCCATTGCTGATGTCTACTGCGGCTGGTCGTAGTGACCAGTAGTTGAGTCCGACAAATGCTCGACTCGTGATCTCGCCAGAGGGCAAGGCGACTTCGGCCCATCCACGTTCGACAATGTCGAAGTTCTCGTGTAGGTACCACTCGCGGCCGGCAATCGGATCGGAAGCGTATAAGTGCCAGCACTCCATGTTGCGGGGGTTGATCCACAACGGTGGGTTACGCTTCACAGCCGGGTTCCAAACGAGCCACAAACTCCAAATGCCGATGGCAATGACCACGGTGATGGCGTGTTTAGGCGCATGATGGAGGAGGTGTTCGGTAGCATCTTTAATGAGATCGTACACCTGCTCCCAAACAATGTCGGCGCCGTTTAGTGGGGCCTCGCCGGCTCCCTGGCTCACGCCACCACCAACTCCTGGGACAGCTGGGATTTCGCTTGACATGCCATTGAGCGTTTCTCTCGATGGCATGGGGACCCCAGGTGTGCAGAAGTAGTACGCTGGAATATGTGCCTTAGCGTGGGTAGTGGCGGGCTCAATCACGATCGGGTCACTCGAAGTCGTACCACTGTTAGCCAAAGCGCTAGCTGGGGCTGATCCGGCTGGAGTGATGGGGTCTTCTACCTCGTGAACTTTCACGTAATCGTCTGCGTCACCGAAGACCCTATATGACCACACCCGAGAAGTGCTCTGTCGTGGCGGCGCGGGGTATATCCAGATGGCATCGCGGTTAGCCTTGATAGACTCTATCAGGCGTACTTTGATGCAGATACCTTCGGATATCATCTGCCACATCAACGGTACACCTACGGCTTTCAAGCGTCTGTTGCTTTGGACAAGGTAGCTGTAGAAGACCTGGAACCATGTGTTCGCAACCTCTCGAACCGTGACGAGTCTACCACCGGAATATGAGCTGTGGCCATTGATAATGGCGTCACTGGAGTGGTTGAGGGCATTTGTCTTGCTCAAGCGCTCGCATAGTGTGGCGATGAACCGCTGCGTCGGGGTATTGTTGGAATAGAAGTGAACTACATTGTAGTACTTCAAACTTTCCAAACAAAACCTGTAAGACTCATCCGTGAGCTTCATCGGGTAGTCTCCGTACCGTTGTACTGGAGGAGGGTGGTCATGCTCAACCGTGGGCAGGGGATCCAGTACTTGGTCCATGTCTACCGGTGCTAAGTCGTAGTAGGAAGTTGCTTCCATCATGGCAACAGACAAGTCATGACTAGTCGTTATCAATTTTGTAGAGGAAGATATAATCTCTAGGTCGCTAGATTCTAGAGTTGAGCTCCGTTGACTCATAGGCACTGCCACAGAGGAGGATGTAAACCGAGATGAACTCGGTCTTGAGGCTACGTTATTCATCGGAGCGATATTAGTAGTAGTCTCATCTTCATCAGTTTCCACTATGTCTGCATGTAGTGATGGCTGTTTGGCATTATCGGAATCATACACAGCATTGGGAGTCTGTAAAGCATCTTGGCCATAAGTGGCAAGCAACAAGGCAGTTAAGTCGATAGGATCCATTTGGACGAAATTGTTGTCAGGGGGATGGACGATGAAAGATGGAAATGTGCAAAGATGGATGATGAAAGATGTTTTTGATGGAAAGATGGAAATTACAAGGTGACGAAGAGAGATGAGTGACGAAGAGAAAATAAATATTAGATGGGGGGCCTAGAAAACTATTGTTTATACTCTCGTTGTTTACATCTCAATCTAGAGTAGTTACCTTATTGTAATATCAGAGTTTTCTTCCTTCCTTTTGTGAAATCATCCCCAAGTATTAGACTAGGCAATACTAACTTCAAGCAGTGCTATACAAGCCATAATAGGAAGTCACACATATCAGTATAATATGTAAGTAGTTGTGCGATTTTGTATCACGTGCTACCTTGATCATGACGACAGCAGTTGATATATTGCCCGCTCGAGAGCCATGAGATCACGTGAATATATCATTGTTCAAATATCACAGGAGAAGTCGATATAGAGTAGGAATCCATATATTGAATAGAGAAAAAAAAAGCAAATATAGAAACCCACAAGTGAAGCCAGCAGTCACGAAGACAATCAAACAAACAAAGAACGCCCAGCCTCATTATCTCTCCAGCCAAACGCCCGCGAATATCGTCATACAACCACACAAAGAAAAACGCAATAAACGACCATGATTTATCATGGCTGAATCTTAGACAACGGAGATGAATGTACCATACTCCTCAGGTGACCATTGCCACAGGGCCCGGATGGCTATAATCACTGGATGATCGCAGTAAAAATAGGCGGAACACAGCTGGAATCATATTTCAGATGTATCAAGTCACAACCGATAATATCGGCTGGTAGAATCTACCATTGTCACGAGGACAACGCAACATTTTCGGTTGATCAACGGTGGGACGATAATAGTTATAACAAAGTAAAAAAGAGAGGTCGCGGCGACAAGAAGAAGTCAAGAGGAGGCTGTTATATGAGGGAGAAAAGTTAAACAGGCATCATGGGAGTTGCGATTAACAGGCAAAGATTGGAACTGATGGTTGAGAGACAACGATGTCACGAGGAGAATTCGTCTGTGGGAGACTGGACAATCGAGGCTGAAGAAGAAAGAGAAGGAAAGCAAAACTGAAAAGGCAGGGCAAGGTCTGTCTTTTTATATTGATGTGATGTCGACTGTTGGCCATGCTTTGTGGTCTTCGTTAGGCATAAAAGTCGAAGTATACCCAGACAGCCTGGTTTCACCATATCACACCAATGTGACCATGTTTGGGCATCAACCAACCAACTAGAAACAGAAGGCTATGGTTCATGCTTCTGAGTTGGCCTGGAATATGCAAGAGGCCGTCTATATATGTCTGCGGGGATCTAATATGACCTTTATAGTCTTTTGTTACCCTATTAGTACGACATCGTGCATGGGTAACGATTGCAGACTGCTTTATATGACGTTGTCAAAATGTGATTAATGACTACACAGTAACTATGTAACATTTTTTTTTTCTTGTTTATGCAATCGGTTTTAGGGAAACATGGGCTAGGCGCGTATCAAGACATTATTTCATATGCATTTTAGAGAAATTTGAGTCTACCCAGCGTCTTTGTGTAGTTGTAGATTTTTTAAGACTGAAGTCTTTGGTTTGCTTTGTGATAGATAGCCTAAAATTGTCTCCGTTTTGATACTTTCTTTGATTGCATCACTAAAGACCAGTAATTTGGAATTGTACACAAAGTCATGATTGGGGGATAAAGAAATGCGCCATTGAAATTATCTCAAAAAAAAGACCCAAATTCAAATCTAGTATGTTGTCATTCCGTCGTCACTATATACAAGCAATCAACAACGGTTCGCAATCTCAATCTCTAATTGCTTCTTTCTTCCTGCTTTACGCCACCGGAACTCCGTCCGTGACCTTTCCAAACTGATCCCCCGATATCTTACCGTGGCACGAATGCGTATAATTAGCAATTGCTGCCATCTTGCTCTGCACCTTCAAGAACGTCTCCAATTCGCACCAACCATCGACTCTGTTGACATCACACTCCACAAAGCTAAAGCCTAACGGTACAGTACGCTGGTTGAGCACAAAGTGAATGTACTTGGTGATGCCGCTACTAGCCTTATCGAAGTCGACATAACCCGATCGGTCAGCTGATAATGGCTTCGGCGTCTCGATTAGTTCGATATCTAGGCGGGCACCGAATGGGGTGATGTGCGCTACAGTGAAATTGTGAGGCCCGGGGTTTTTGGTTGGATCTAGAGGGTCGGCAAATTGGCGAAGGCCAAACGCTGCCAACACAGAGATGATGTTGGAATCATGTGAGAAGTCAAAGTATAAACTCTGGTTCAATGGGAACGTGGCCGTATCAGAGTCTAGAGTAGTGTTGATCTGGGATCCGGAGTACCCCAAAGTATTGTTCTCCAATCTAGCAATCACTTCTTGCTGATAGCCAATACCCACGGCACGCTATGATCAAAATTATAACATTGATTAAGTTAGCCATGTTACAATCATTGGAAGGTTTATGGAAGGCAATACTCACGCCATTAGGGCTCTGAAATCCAGACGACGCGGAAAAGTCCAAATCCAACGAATATGCAAAGCCTTCCCATTCTTCATAGGTGAACAAGTCACAGAAGACACTGTAGCCATAAGCCACTGTTTCATAAGGACATAGTGTCTGTGCTGCATAAGTATCTTCGACCGTCCAGTTATATCCTTCGACCAAAGGCTGGAAGCGAGCAGTAGCTGCAAAGATGATTGGTCAGTATTAGCCAATGATATGTAGATGTGTTATGTGGGAGCTTACCGTTTTGAAGGTAAATATTAGCCCAGATATCTCGTGCTTTCTTGCCTCCTCCTTCTTCGTTTCCATTAGGACAATTCATATACCCAGCTAGCGAGTTGTTGAAACCAGTTTCTTCGATAATGAGTTCCAGCGTGGCATTATTGGTCCTAAACAATCCGAGGAGTTAGTAATGTTATTTTGCAAGAAAATGAACAACAGGATGTTTGCAATTTTCTCACCATTCGAGGCCAAAAAACCCAGCCATGAAGTTCTCGGCTGACTTTAACATGCGGTCCTGCGTCGTCGTTCGAGCAATGATCTTGCTATGTGGGTTATACAGCTGGCCATACATGTATGAATGCAAGACTCCGGAATCATAAAGTTCCTGTCTTCCCTTGGGCACCAAGATCTCCGCTCCCAGGCCATATGTCCAGTCATTCAAGAAGGCCAGTCGACCCTTCGCCTTCAACGAGTCCGAAGCATTCGCTACACGCTCGCCAAAGCGCGCCACGTGTGATCCCGTCGTGGGATAACGCGACCCGTGTCGTGAGAGCATCTGAACCTGCACCAACTTCGCGCCCTTGGGCAGAGGATACTCGCGTACGCCGAAGCCAGGTGATGGGAGATACGGACTAAGATTTCCCATCATGTGGAAGATATTTTGTGGCGCAGAGCCACTTGTCGGCGCCCCGGCAACAGGCACGGCGGTTCGTAAAGGCTCGTTTGGCACATAACTAGCCGATGCATCGAAGAGGGCTGTTTGGGCCAAGAAGGCCGCTTGGCCCGTTGCCGTCGGCCCCGCAAAAAGCTGTGGCGTTGTCTGGAAGTACTGTGGCACCGTATTGGTGGTAGGGCTGGGAAATGGCACCAGAGATGGACAACTGCAGGTCCCGTCGACATTAGAGCCAGAATAGGCGTTTGCTGCTGCATCGTTTGCTTGATGTTGTACGAGCGTGCTAATGTAGTCGCGTCCGGCAGTGTCCATGTACGACTGCTTCAGGATGACAAAGGCAAGGCCGAAACCTAGCACCGTAAACACTACGGACCGCACGAGACGGTGGCGCCATATCCAGAATGACTTCTCGGGCTCGAAGTGCGGTGCGTTGCGGAATGGTAAGTCATCGGACTTGACAACATATGTGTCCCGAGAAAAAGATTGGTCATCGGCGCCGATCGCCGGAGAATACGGGCTTCGTGACTGAGAAGCCATTGTGAAAACCCAGAAAGAGGTCTGTGTTCAAGAGTAGACAAATTGTGCTGATAAAAAGGTAAAGCCGTTGTCTTTATACAAACAAGAGAAATGATCAATGCTCAGCTCAGCTCAGCCAGCTAAGATCGTCAGTAGATACACTCAATTTAGTAGATTCCCTTATGTCAAAATGCTGCACGTATAGGGACGCCTTGATGGCAATTGTTCTTATCTCGTGATGACGCGGTATTCCAAAGACAAGATCAACGTGGAATGTACGTCACAGCTGGAATGTATCAAAAGAAGAAACTTATTCAATACAGGGAGAGGTGAGATCTCAACCTTAAAATTACAGCTCAAATTCAATTTAGACTGCGGTCGCAATAATACTAGTTACTAATACTAGTATCAAAGCTTCACTTTCAGCCCCTTGGCCAGCCAAGATAAACAATGGACACTTTTGTCTATGAGGCTTTCATGCAGGAACAGCTAAACTGTATATAAAAAAAGACCGTTCTAAAGAGATAGAACTGCAAGTATGTACTAGCCTAAACAGACGGTAGTTAGTATAAAAGACGCAATAATCGCCCCCTGAACGTTCAATGCGACGATGATAAGCTCGGAGTGTTGCTCCTTCAGCCGAGACACCCATCCAGAATTGGCTTCATTTCAATAACTATGTGGCTAGGCAGAACTTACCGATTGATAGAAACCTGTCAAAAACGACGTTCCCGAAAAATTAATTGATGAATTCCGGAATCTTAAGATGCATTGCAAGAAGTGTTACGAAATATTCCCTTCATTTCCCTTCCATTTCGATCTCATGTAATTGCGGCAGGACACGACATCACGTGCATTCAATGTAGTGTGTGTATAACTGTGGCGTCTAAATGTGGCGGTATGGTTGCGAAACCCTTGTCTTGGTACTATTCGAATATGTCTAGTCTGTAACCCTAAGAAACGTAGGATTCTTTAAATAAAAGAGCATAACAATGGTTATCTCCACTTACAACGACATCTTAATTTATAGGATTATACTATTGAAAAGAAGTGGATGATTATTCTAATCAATAGCCCATTGTTTTACGATTAAAAGGATAGACACTCCGAAAATGATGGCGTGATTTATGTGACATGTCATACTAAGCAACTATTAAGCAACAATGAACTTCTATTGTCTCGTACTGTATAACAACGACGAACTGCCAAATATTTGCAATGCTAATTGCTATAGAGTATACTTTGCTGTATACTACAAGTATGACACTTGAAAAAAATGACGGTGACATTGAAATCAATCCCATCATAATCAATCATGAAGTTGTGTATCACACCATTAACAGAGCTTCAACATATTTGCTACTGATAATAAAGATAGTCTGACTATAAACCTGCCTAAATTAATCCAATACTCCAAACACACCTATCAATTGGTTGAAGCAAGATCTAATACTTGCCACATATGGCTTGATAAATCAGAATAAATTGTGCAAAATGATTTTTTTTATACAGCTTAGAGACATCTATTAAGATTATTTCCTACAAGACATTAAATTAAGTGTGTAATACAAATAAGGGTCAAGATATTGTCCATGGAAATTCCTTCTTATGACTCAATTATGAAATCTAGAGCTAGTCAAATATCTACATGTGTACGTAGTACAAGATAATATCTTGACACAAGAGGCATAAGTAATATAGTTATACTTTATATTACATCATGACAATCTTGGATTCACTTCCACCACTCACTAGGACATATTATAAGAATGAAGAATGTGATGCTATTAACTAAAATTTATCATAAATTGCCAATTTACAACATTATAAGTTTTGTCTACTAACATATACGAAATCAAATTTAGCTCTCAAGGTACACTGAACTGAATACTCAACATCTTTTTATAGCATTCCGACATGTAATTGTCGCCATATGTCGGTGTGAAACACAGAGGAAGTTTATGATAATATTTCAAGGGAAATTGGATAAATTCAAATCAAACAACAAAATATATGTGACCCAATAAATGAAGCAAGCTACCAGAGCTAATATGCGTACCCAAAAATCACAACTCTATCTAAGTAAAAAAAGAAGTAAGACAAGTATCAAAGGCGAACAAGAAAACAGGACCAAAGAAACAAAAGAAGAAAACTAGAAAAAGAGTACAAAATGGCGGAGTGTGACTAAGGCACCAAATCCTTGCAGGCTAATCCAAGCATAGACCACACGTTGTGGTGGTGATGAATGAGCTGCGAATAACAAAACTGGAAAAAAAAACCAAAATGCCGAAAAAAGTCTAGATCTCGCCGTCAAAAGAGCTACTATGCAATCGGAAAACAAATATCAGGATAATCAACAAACAAGAGTAAAACAAATGGCACTAAAGGATCCAGCCAGTGCAAAAACAAAACAAAAACAGTCGATGAAAAGGGACGATGAATAGAGACCAGCTCTATCCATAATGACTCAAGCAAAAGGCAGAAATGAGTTTGGCGAAGACGGGTAGAAAGGGCAAATGCATCGAAATGAGAGTGAATCTGTAAGTGAATCCCAGAAAGGAACTAAGACTAAGACATTGAAGATGACATGGAAAACGATAGATGTGGCTGTCTTTCAAGACCGTAACCACGGTAGTGGCTGCCACACCTCAGAAGAGCCTTAGTTGGGGTGGGCACGAAGGGGGAAGAAGCCTTCGGGCATAGGCTCGATGTGCCAGGCCCGGTCGCCCTTCTTCTCAAAAGCGTCCCACCACTCGGCACGAAGAGGCTCTGGGATATCGAAGTTCTGCTCAGCAGAGCGCAGGCGCATGCGCACAAGATGTCGGCGAGCACCGACTTCATCGCCATCGATGAAGCTGTCCCGTCTATGGAAAACGGTAAGGTTGTTGATGAAATGCATGTCTCCAGGAAGTGTCTGGATCTCAAGTTGAGTAGCCTTTGCGATCGTCTCAATGGCGTCTAGAGCATCGATCTGAGTCGAGTTTAGCGAAGGAAGGTTAGCCGGTCGTGGGTGGTTTGCGTTGCCGAGAAGTGCAGCACGGCCAAAGTTGACAACCAGGCGTTCCTGGTGCCAGTAAAGCACGGGTCTGCATTGGAAGCGAGGCCTAGTGGAAAACGAAAAAGTGTCAGCGTAACATTCAAAGGTAGGGGTGGTTGAAGACAGGGTGTTGGTGCAATGGGTAAGCCACCGACTGGGCCCCCAAGATTAGTAGCAAGCTATCGAAGTGATTGTGAATCCCAGACACTCGGTTCTGATAGGGTATAGTCAATGTGTCTGGCAAGGCCAAGTGAATACAGAGGGAACGGAGGGTCATAAGATGACACTATTTGGGGTATAATAGTGGCAAGGCTGTGTTTGAGTGGGTTGAAGCATGGGTGGGTGCATGGAAGATGCTGACTTACAGAGCAAATGGCCAGTCACTCTTAGAAAGTGTACGGATCATACCCGGGCAGGTAGCAGAGAGAACGTTGTAGACTGTGTGGGCGGAAGAGATGATGCAACGGCCACCAGAAGCAGCGGAACTGCGAGTGAGCCAGCTGACGATATCACCGGACTCTTCGTTGTGGAAGGTCTAGACAAAGAGTGAAAATGAAATGGTTAACAAGCAAATTTCTCATGTGATGGATTTGTTAAAAAAAGTATAGCTGGAGGCGTTACTTACTATAGCAGAGGTAGAATGACGGTGGTGGTGAGCCTTGAGTGCTGAGCTGTTATCGGCGATGATATGAACTAGTTGGAAGTTAGCATGGGGTTACTGATAATGTGAGATGAGGGACAACTAACCCATCATATTGCCTCTGCGGTCCTGGCGAGCATGTAGTGAAGCCACATGGCATTGCACACCAAGCCATATATTTGAGAAATCCTCAACTTTGTACTTCTTGATGTCTAGCCCGCGTACGAGACCGAATCCACGGCCATTGTATAGCTCATCTCTGATGGCGGCGAGCTTAGGTCCAAGGGTGGGAAGAGGGAACGATTGAGGTGAGATGTCGTTAATGTCGGTGGCCGATTCTAGAATACTGTTAGCACTAGAGGACGGAGAACGGGGGCCAATATAGAATCAGGATATGACTCGATGGTGTAGTTAACAGGCGATCAATTAGTAGGAAGTAATGTATAATATACGTACCCTTGAAATAAGCTAGTGCAGCTTCGAGCTCGATGATGTCCTTGGACGAAAGCATGTAGATGTATGAGTTGTCGTTTTGGAAGTCAGATCCAGTCCAAGCCTGCTTGGTAGGGAAAGAGACGGGAAACCCCTTGGGTAGCTGAGAAACTGGAGAGGCGTTGAACATGTTCGTGGCTCCAATAGGAGTAGGCATAGTGCCTATGGTGACGGGGCTGTTGAACTGAGACATGATCGGGGTGTATGATGCTATGTATAGGTCGTTAACACTGGATAGTATATACAGAGAAACACCTCTGCATACAATTATTGAGGAACTTGATGTAGGGATGTGAAGAAGCTATAAAAATAGACTATATATGTCTTCAAGTAGCAAGGTTTGTAGGAAAGTAGTACTGTTGATATGTTGTTGATATCGAAGCAAAATGAAGCGGTTGTAGGATGGAAAGCGAGGGAGAAGGTATATATATATATATATATATGTATGATGAGAACTGTTTTGTATGATGATATGATTATATGATAGTAGGAAGTCAGAGTGGTTGTTTGTTGAAGTAGAAAAGACTGATGAGGGTGAGGAACAAGTGATGAAGTGTTTTGAGAAGAGGAGGAGGTCCGGTTTATATATCCAGAAGCCCGGAGCAGCAATACTAGACTGCTTGATGGTGCCAAGCCCAGCACGGGTTTCTTCAAAGTATAATACCATAGTGGAATGGAAAGCATAGAGAACGGGGTGTGGGTTACAAGAAGTGAGGGTGTGTATGTGTTCTCCCAGACGCCCTTGTCTTGATAGGCAGGCAAGCGCTACCAGTCCCGATAGAGTCAAAGAATAAAAATTACATCTTGAGATAAAATATATAATAAAAAACAAGGCATGTCTTTGGGAATGGTCTTACGACCGCTAGTCAGAGAGGATTGGTGTAAGGCGATATATAAAATCGGGCAATGAGACGCTATATATTGCTATGGTTGTCTATCTGCCATTAGAGAGTGACCGGGCGTGATTTTGGTATGGTCGATGGACACTCTTCCAGCCGGGCGTGCAGTTTCACGCAAAATGGGCTTCTTAACGGCAGACATTGCATGTTTTTAGGCCTCAAAACAAAAGAAAACTTGGATGGATGCTGTCAATAACAGGAAGCACGTATAGGCATGTACAGTAAAGTGTACATACAACGAGACTTGATGAAAAAAAAAATTGAAAAAAAGAATCGTGTAAGAAGCCTACTATGGCGTACCTGGAGGTAGTGAAAGTCAAATAGCTTGAGGTATAGCGGGCGTATATGTATGACGGCATGGCATGTTGAAAGAATCGAAAAATTAAAGGCTTTGGCCTGGGGATATTAGTTAGCCCATGTTCGTTTTCCTATACTATACATTTGCGGCATTCTTGTTTAGTACCATATTACCGTCATAAGGGCGATGCTTGCCATGTTTCTTTCCTTAGGCTATAGCGACTAGGGGGTTCTTAGCATATGTATATTCAGTACAAATAGTATGGCATGTATCAATGGGGGCCGCTCCTTCTAGGTAAGGCAGCCTAGACAGGGCCCACGTTGTCTGGATAGGTTTACGGCGTATGTAGTAGTTAACGATATAGATATGAGAGCCACATTGTAAAGAGCAAGAGGCGTACACTTGGATCAAGCCAATTCCAAGCTCGGTGGGTGCCAGCAGCATTGAAAACTGTGAAAAACGCATAGAGGGAGACTGCACAAGACAACTGTCAAGGTTGATTTTTATCGCTCTTATGGTTGAAATGGCCTGGGACTTCAGGGCCTGCTTCGCTGTACAATAGATGGAATCCCAAACATTGCTTCAATTACCCAGTACTCGGGTCATTGTGAACCTAGTGGGCGAAATATAAGATAGCGATGCATTGGTATAGACTCGAGGAATAAGATGGCCATTTCTGGTCCAGTTGTAACGATGAGTTTTTTCAGCGCTCGGCAGAAGCAACATAACGCCGGAAAGATGAATCCGGCAGTGCCAGGACAAAAACCAAGATGACTTGGTAAATGTAATACTGACAAATGCTAGATACACACACGCCTGCCTGAGGTCGATTCTGATGTAAGATGGCTAGGCTTGATGCCTCTGCCTAGAGAGTTTGTCGGTCGGATTCAAGATCAGAAGTGAAGTTGGATGTAAACAAAGCCGAGAGTTTCCAATTTCCAGTTGAAGGCAAAGTCAACACAGCAGTTACGATACAAGATGCCATGCATCAAGAGCAGTTACTATCTATCACACCGGCCATGTTGTTGTAAATGTATTCAGTAATGTGGGCCACAATAATGCCCAAAGACAGGTAAAAAAGAGAACAGGAAATAACACCAAACAGCCCACTAGACCACAAGAGGTATGGATTCTAGATAAATCCAAGAAAAAAATGAGGACAAAAACAAAAACAAACCAGTTACATATACGTACGTAAGGAAAGTACACAATGAATGAAGAAAAAAATATCCAACTATTCCAGGCTTCCCGCACCCTCACCCTCACATAATTATCAAACATTCGATTCTGTTTTCCGAATTTCCAAGCCCAAGGAGGCCCTTATGTTCTGCTGGCTTACAAGCCATATTCGGACCGGCGTCGATAGCGCTAATATTAGAAAAAAAAAATGCTTGTCTACTGTCAGCTATACCGAATACAGCGTGCGATCGTTTTATGTCGCCCAGCCAAGAACTACACACAAGCCTTGTTTTCGGGCCTAGGTTCGTCTTCTCTCTTCGCTTCTTGGTTTCTTTCCACATTGAGCTTCCGTATCTGAAGCCGTTCGTTCGTGGCCTTGACTGACAGATTGAGAACGTGACCAGTTCTATGTTTGCCCACTGGCCAGCTCAAGGCTCCCATCAGCACGTCGGTAGCTAGGGGCTAGAGTGCCATTTCTACTTTCTATACAAGGAGCGTCAACGGTAACCCTATTGGTCGTCTACACCAGCTAAGAAAACATCATGATCTCGCCCATTATACTTGAGCTGCTCACACACCCCTTTCTCAACCAGTCCATTTTCAACACCCCCTCCCTTCCCTTGTTATACCGAACTCACGGTGCTAGCAACGGCTCTCGAGAATCAGCATCACAAATGGTTCTACATGTAGTACGGAATTATGCTATCACTGCCTAAACTGTTATTACGTCTGGTTAAGCCGGCATACAGGAAGATTCCAGGAACCCTCAATATCCAAAAACCTTCCCATAGTCTACATTTTATCTCTTACTTCCCAAGAGGCTCCCAAAGCAGCCTCAAGCTTACTTGACTATCCCCGGCCAGCCAATGGCCTCTTATGACCAATAGCCTTAAACGGGAGGCTTCCCACTTCTCTAACGTTCCGGTACACTATATATGCCCATGGATTATGAATCATCATGTCTGCACATGATTTCACTCGGGGATATAGGCGTAAGGATTCATCTAGCGCGAGTGCTGCCTTCTTCTAACACAAAAAAGAGCAAAGAATCAAATAAGATGAGCTAGACCGGCTTGCCTAAAAAAGCGAACATGTTCATTGTATGCTCATCGCTGAAGGCAGACTCAGGTCCTGTCGGTAATACTACGTCCTACATAGATTTCTACGACAGCCAATGACGGCCCTGAGCGGGCCACTAAAGCACTGCATGCACCATAAAAAGCACTGCATACAAACAAATGATATGAACACTGCAAAGCGGCTCCGATGCCCCAGTTACTTACTGTATACATGTAATGAATCTGGAGCCAGTCTTCGGAGCCAGCCTAGAAAATGCAACGCAAGCCAAAGTACTCCCATGCAGTATCTATCTTTGTGCGTGATAGCTGGACCAAAACTTCATATTGGCTTGCTGATGGAGCGGTCATCTAGATCCTGAGATCAGCAACCACCCCCATCAATCTTTCGCCGATGTTTCATGCATTATGTCTATTAGATCCTCTTCCAGGCTGTTAATTTCGACTAACTAACGATAACTGATTACTTGATTGTCTATCGGTGGCCTAGGTGCAGCTAGATGAGATTAAGCTAGGGCATCCTAGAGGCCTAGACTGCCGTCAGCACATCATCACAACGCCGTTTTTTGCTGCGTTTTTGACCTCTCCAAAACTCAAAACTACCCTACTTGATAGTTAGTAGCACAGTTTATAAGAGAGATGTGCAGGGACTAGAAGAGAAAACTCAACTAAATCTAGAGATGGTGGCCCCCAGAGGTAGATGTGTGGCAGGCTCAAGTTATCCCCTGTCCTGTTACGTTAGCCATGTCCTATTTCTTGTCTTTTTTTTAGAAAACAAATGTGACTTGTACTTCAGTATCAATGAGCGGTGCTGAAATAAAAAGTCCCCCCCCCAAAAAACGTCTGTCTATACGACTTAGCGATGCAATAGATAAACGAGGCCGTGTGGACTAAAGATACGTGAGTCCTTATCCTTAAAGCTTACACAATCCCTCCGCCAAAGGCCCCATGGCTCATCAAAAACAAAACACCATATCTGTACATACTAGTGTTCTTCTCGAGAGGGACCCGATCACAAACAAGGAAGAAAAAAAAAGAAAACTGCCAAAGAGAACAGCCCTCGCCTGTCCTTGTCAGATTTGTCCCAATTTATCACGACTAAGATTTTAGCTCGCCGTCGTTTGGGCTGCTTTTGGTACGCTGGTAAGCCAAAGCCAATATTGTAAAACAATATGCTAGGCTATGATGATATGAGTTGCTGTATTTAACTATTCCTTCTCGTTATTTTACTTTGGAAATAGCTTCAATTGATACAAGAGAGTAGAAACGTTTGTCTGGCATAACATCTCGGAGACTTGATTCGACACTCAAATAGCCAGGGCTCTATTGATATGCTATAACGAGATACCCTGGTTAACTGATCTTACCCTAAACCCACTACCCCCCAGGTCCAGATGACGTCGACAAGATACCGGTGAGAAACTTGCGCTGTGCTGTGCTATGTTGCCGCAACAGAGCCGCTGTGAAGCCATTCACTATAATGTCTCCCGGCATTATTGGCAGCAAAAAAAAAAGATACAAAAATTTGTCAGCAAGCAGCCGTGTCAGTCTTCTGATTCTGCACATTAGGAGCCTTGTCTAGGCGAACTCACCCAGTGTAACTTGTGATCAAATACATGGTGCAGAAACTCAAACAACTACTACAACGGTCCCGCAGTACCAAATGTCAAAAAGAAAAGAAGAGAAAATCCCTGCCGTTGACTATTTTTATATATCACGGTTCTTTTTAGTCTCTAGTGTCGAGAATCTCATTTTTAGGTGTGCCGGAGACATGCAAGAAAAGATAAAAATAAAAAGAGAATGGGGGGGGGGGGGTTAAAATCTAGCATAGGACGACTATTACGGGCCATTCACATCGGTCTTTTGTTCTCAGGCTAAAGAAAAAAAAGAACCTTTGCATTCAGATGGAAATCAAGCCATGTTATGCTACGGCCATTTCGTACGGCCTTGTGCAATACACTGAAAAGCAAAGCATACAACTACAGTATAGAGGAGGGGGGGAGGGGGGGCAATCTTACCGGGAGTAGTTCTAGTGCTGGGTACTTTCTACGGCATATAATACACATTTTGCTTCTTTATTAGATGCAGGGCAAGGTGGGGGAGGCTTTGGCACCTATAGTGATTGCGATTGTGATGCCGATTTATTTGTTCACAAACGTAAGTTACACATGAGATGGTGCGGGCGTAGACATTACAATATCATTCCGGTAATATTTTACATACTTTGCATTGCTCTATTAGTGACCGCATGCTCTACCAGTAACAGGCATCATCATTGGCCAAAGTACCTACTATCGAGAAATTAATAGAGCTTGTCTGCCTTTTCAGCCATTATACTGCGGTCTAGTTTGAGATCTCTAAGCCGCGCACACCGTGTCCCGGCAATTATCTTTTCTTTGTAGTTAGTTGAAGACATTTTTTCTTCTTCTAGTATTACGTCGTAGATATTGCTCCGCCAATATGAAGGACTCGGGATTCGAGTAAATAATATCCGGCTTTCACTTGTTTTGCCTCCAGTGTTCCCAAAGGGGATGGATAAGCGGTAGCCATCTCTAGTTTTGTTCTGATATGCCCGCCTTTTCGTTGCTTTTCTCTGATTCGACGATAAGCTCGGGTCCCTGACAATTATACCATGTAATTATAATGCCATGTCCCCCCTTCTTACTTGCATGCACAGCGGCTCTCAAGGCGCACTGGCGGGCTTGCTAGCAGAAAAAAAAAAGAATATTTGTTCAGTTCAATCAAAGTTAACCTCGACTGCATTTGTATTACAGAAATGAGAAAACGAACAAAAAAAAAAGAGACAAAACACAGAATCTTGCTTCTTCCTTCGGTCGGTGATGATAAGCTAAGCTGTACACATGTATCTGCTCATTATATCACGGCAGTAATGAGTAATGTGTAATAGGGCTGAGATGATGGTCGCCGTATCGTCTCATGTCACCGGCTCGGTGGCAGCGACATCACGGCGGCTTCCGAAGATGACAGGCAGACAAAGAACTTGCCATGCTGTGATTGATGTTGCGGTAATCGATGAACATACTCGGCGATGATGACATAATTGAAGCCCATGCCGTTACGCGGGTTGTTGATTTCTAACCCTAGGCCCCATAAGTGTCGAATTAACACAATGGCTTTACATATCTTGTGTCTCTAAGCTTAGTGAAAGGTTCCAGTCAAGAGGCGAAACTGAATAAACAATGGCCCCCCAAGCTTCCTTTTGTTTTTCTTCTTTTTCTTTACAAAGAATCTTGCTAGACTGGGATGAACCGTGCTCTGGCATTGACAGCTGTGAGGCGAAACAAACAATGTTTGTACGAGGAAACGAGGGAGGGCAGAAAAAAAAAGGTTATCATAACCACGTCCCATGAAATATGAGAAAGAAGGAAACTTCTCACAACCCTCTCCTCCCTAATTTTTTTTTGCTTCTTCTTTCTTATTTTCTTGATCTCGTTATGGACATATTTTCCTTCTCTGTTTTTCTTGGGTCAGCATCGCCGTTCTTTCTGCATGCTTACCGTGGTAAAAACAAGACAAAAAAAAACACACTTGTACGAGTCAGATTTTATGACATGTTGTTGATACTAAATGCCAATAAATAAAAATAAAACCAGTGACAAAATTTCATTCGTGCCAGGGATGCCGGCCGGCTAATGAGTTTATAGACCCCGATTCATGGTGTTTAAGTTTCCGTTAGATACATTGCTTTGACAGGGCTAGCGATATATTTTTTTTCTGCTTTTGAAAGGGGTGTGCCTGTATACTATTTCCTCAAGATTCGAGTCTATCGACTTGGAATATCTTCTTTTAAACCCATGGAATAGCACACAGACAGAATACCGGTCAATATGTGAGTATACACACAATATGTATGCAAGTTATTGTTTTCTCCTCTTGCCTCTATTAAATTGCTGCATTTTTGCACTACTGGGGCATTGGATGGACCAAGCCAATTATACATTCTTACTGGACAATCGGTATAGATATCCGGTGATTTGGGTAATTAAACCTGCGTAACGGACCAAGCTCCCTCTTCATTCCTTCAACTCTCAACGTAGAATTTGTAGATTTCTACTATCGTGACATTGTATTAGTTCGATATTTGTGCATGTCCACAAAAACGGCTATAATATTACTGCTTGCAAGCAACCAAGATATATCTGTATCTGTATATTGTGCACTAGCTCTGCATGGCTTGTATCAACGCCCTGTCAGACCACAGAGGCCTTGAAGTACATGCATATTCATGTCGTCTGGTGAATACTACGCCACTATTGAACGACTACCTCCGGGTTACAGTTTGTGATTTTTTTGTTCTCCTGACTTTGCTCCCTCCCGCAATATGCAGTTTTGAGGTGTGTACACTCGAGCTCTTTCTGGAGTATTCCATTGCTCCCATATTACTATTCTTTCATGTGTATAAGCAATATTGTCCAATTAGACTTGTGGGGGATCCATTTCAAGGCCAGCCTGTAACAAGGACTATCCAAATCAAGGAGTAACTATGTAGCTGTGATTGCTAATAAGCCGCCAAGTTACTAAAGCAAGCCTGACGATTACATATCAAGACTGGCTAGTTGCCTAAAGCTACTACTAATGTGTCTTCTGGCTTACTGTTTTGTTTCAGAGTTGTGGCTGCCTGTTTTTCCAGTGAGCAGCAGTGCGTTTCTTGACTCCCGGTTTCCCATAGTCCGATTTTGCCGGTTTATCATGCTTATGAGTCGAAGATAAAAACATCTGATAAATTTCAGCAACTCGTATTTGACTCCGGGGCGTCATCGGCCATCATCATAATCGTCACAAACATCGTCGCATCTGGCGAAACTGGCTTGGCCAATCATCAAAAGTCCGCGAGGCTGCCTATTGTTGTTTTGTTCATGTTATCAAAATCAAAGCATAAGTTCTGTGCCAGCCTCATCCTAGGAGACGAGGAAATGCCGTGTTTTCTCGCTAGGAAAAGCCAAGTTTGTGCTTTGATTTTTCTTCTTAGTTTTGAGTTCTCATCGAGAGTTTACCGTTTTCCTGTCACCGGCCGAGAACTTGCTTGAGGCGATTGGAGCCAGCATTCTGCCATTTTATCTGAATTTATATGATTGATGCAAGCAACCGAATAATGGCAGTAGGGAGGGAATATGACGTCTTCACTCTTAATTTTTGTCATTTTTGTGCTGTTATTTTGATACAACATGAAAAACAATCATAATGTTGCTAATTATGACTCTTTACGCCGTGCAACAAATGTTAAAAAATCGACACGACTCAGCCCGACCGTTGAAAGCCCTTCTTCTGCTTTTGGATATCCTTTCGAACTTGGAAGAATCCAGATATGGCTAATGCGCCAATACGCCATAGAATAAATAGTAGCACGCTGGTAATAAATAAAAAACAGCCTTACAACGAATAGCATAGCTAGACATCCTGGCGTTTCTGCTTTCTTTTTACTGCAGTGCCTCAATTTGCGTTTGTGCTATCACGATCCGATCGACCGCATGACAGTAAACAAGTCTGCGGCTGTACTGTCTTGTTTTTGTTTTAGCCTATTCTATCTCCAGCATCAGATGGATTGTTTTGTCATTGTTTTTATCTCGGAATTGAATGCTATTTACATGAACCAAGGTATCCTGGCCTTAAAATGGCACTGTAAAATCCAACCATTAGTACATACAGATCCTTCTGTAGAATGACGCAACACCAACGACTATACAAGCAAAGCACATGCCTGACGAGAAAAGATAGCGCGAACCAAAAGTACATTATACGGTCACACATATATAATAGCAGCGAACCCTCATTCGTACTATATCTGTACGTACTAATATATACTCTGCTACTATCCATAGCAGCACGCCCCCCCTCTGCATAGTGGCCCCAATCGTAGAGTATAGCGAGAAACCTCCTGTAACCCTCCAAATATCTAGTACCTGCATCGAAGCTAGCACAGAAGCATCTCTATTTTGCCTATTCACCCCCCTCCCACAGCAAGAACAGCCATAAGGAAAGCACGTCTTTTTCCGAGTGGTCTAAGAAGCCCGGTGCGACTCTGTCTATGTGCTATGATGTATGGAGACTGTACATTTCCCGACTCAAGAATATGTTGTGCTTCTTGGGAAATGTCGCTGAAAATACATATAAAAAGGCAACGTAAAGAGAAGACAGAGCCTACACCAAGCGGCATTTCACACTGCAGTGCATCATATGGACTTGTATCGTTGCATCATCGACACTGATTACATATTCATGTTCATTATACACAAAGACGCCTTGCTCGGCGTCAGCAAGATGGTCCATCGGCAAGCCCGAAGTCAAGGTCAATGGTGATTTTCCCCCCTTTGCTTTTACCAACAAATGATGGTGATGATAACATTCCTCCAAGCGAAGCAATAAGTCGAAGAAAAAAATGATGCGAAACTTGATTTACCAAGCAAGACGAAGAAGAACTGCCTTCTACACTGGTATCACGTGTTATCTTCACTTACATATAAGCCACCCGGGAATCTGACAGCTGTAACGTATCTGTTGTTACAGTAACTATCCTTCTTGTATTTTCCTATTCTCGTCTGTTCAATGAAAATATGACAAAGGCGAAGCAAAGCCAAATCATAAGCGAACAAAAAGGATGACTTTTCCTGAAATCAAAGGCACCACTACTACATTGGTAATGTAGATACAGACTTACATTTTCCTTCAGACTTTATAGAATTTCCAATTGTTTGCCTGACAGGCTTATTATATATGATATCATTAGCATGATTTGTACTGGAAGACCAGGAAACTAAAAGAAAGAAAAAAGAATACAAAGGGCGTGTGTTTATGTTCCTTATTGGAATTGCGGACTTTTGATTCACCTCTGTCACTCATTTTCTGGACATTTATATATCCTGCGGACAAAGAAAGGCCATGAAAGGCGTATTTGGCGCTGTGAAATCATCTATCGACACACATGTAATGATACATATATGAATAGTCAACAAATCTCATGACTAGGCAGCCTAGGGCATAATGTAACATCCTCCCACTTGTTTTCTTTTGTTCTTTGGCCTCATTTCTTGATTTCTCTTTTTTTTTTCTGTATAGTTGACTCTTCCGGTATTTTAAAGTGTTTGCCTTAAAAAACTTTGAACTTGGCATATCGTGCCTGGAAGTTGTATGTTATTCCTAGTTTATATATTGCGTCACCGTTCTGGATACTACTGCCCTAGGTATGTTGAGATATACAGATGACTATTGCCTTTGTCACATTTGGCGTTGATGTTTCATTTTTGCTTCTTTTTTTCTTCAGTGGCTTTCTTATTTCTGTGTTCTAGACCTCTCTTTTCTGCCTCTTTTTGCTTTTGTTGATTAGCCCAAATTCCTGTACTGGTGACCGGTTTTGAACGCCCTCTTTTCTCACTTTCTCATTTCTAGATCTTACAACAATGATATCAGACACAGAGATCCCTTTTTCTGGATTTTGAAATCGGGATCATGTGATAGTGATTCATTCATACACTCCCTCTATCGTTCGTGTGTTCATTGCTTCGTTTATTGAATCTTGTCTTCAACGCCACTCTTTTAGGGACTCGCTACGTCTATGTCATGGTAAAAATGCTGGCTTGCCATCGGCCAGGGATCATGACGACGATATCCTGGAGATCTTCACTATCGTCACACCTTTCCATACCATGTTCATGTTGCTCGAACAAGAAAAGCAGGTTTGCAAGAGTATAGTCTTAAGCAGGCATCCCGCGTCAACCTAGTTCGCTTGGTCACATTTCATGGAACCCATATCTTTTCCCTTCCTCTTCTAACTCATAGATTTCGAAAATAGGCATGTCAAACAACTTTGTATGTTATTGTTCAACGCCAACAGAAACGCCCGGCCTCTATGAGGCTTCCGTAAACAGACACAAACAATGCAAGCCTTGACGATGCCCCCTCCATTCACTACTTCCTTTGGCTACCTTTCTTTTCCATTTCCCGTTGAATGACCCCTTGTCCAGTAAAATGGCCCCCAACAAATCAAGATATTTTTGAGATGGAGAGGAATACCTTTTTTCCTCCATCATGTCCAAAATAATCACCGTGTACCAACATACGAGTACCATACCAACCAACCTTCTTCTTTTTTCTTTTCTTTTCTTTTCTTTTCTTTTCCCTGCTTTTCTTTTTCTATTTGCCATGAAATTTAGTACTAGCGCATCACATCACACATATATAGATACATTGAGAGACTGAGAGATTGACAAAATAGCTTCATTACTCATAAGTACGTTATACCAACCCACTGGCTTCTCCTATCATTGGATAGTAAGCTTAGACTAATGCCATAAGTATCGTATCACCCTATCACATACAAGGTTTAGTTGCTGGCTTGTTGATATCACGATCACCCGGCTTAGTCTCAACCCCCATATATGATGATCTACATGCAACTGGCTTATGGGAAAGCAATGCTCAAAAGCTGGGGAATCCTGTCGATGTCTTGTCCCTATATCCTCATAAAGCAGATTAACTTTGCTAACCCCTGCCAGGTACCATACTACTGGTAAGTCATGGATATCTCAGGCTTTACATCACAGTTAGGTCTTCGACATCTTTTCCGCTGGGCATCATGGCAAAACATCTAGGCTTTAGGGTGAGTTGATAGGCTCCCATCCCTTTTGGAACAACTGACTGATAAAATAGAAGTCGTTTTCATACTCTCGAGTATTGCGAATCTTATCCCATGCAGTATCTGATACCAATTAGCATATATAGTTCTTCACAACTTGGGTTAATTGAAATCATTGAAATATTAAGACTTACGTTTTCCATGTACATGACGCCTAGTTTCATGTACAAACGCGACCTGAGCCTCGTCAAGTTCCGCCAATGCACGCAGAGCCGTAACAGTGCAATCCTGGCTAAAGGGCATTAATCCTTTATTGCAGTAATGGAAATAGGCAAGTAGGATGTTGGCACCTATAAATATAAATTTTTTACACGTTAGTGCAATCCATAAATCATTGTGCATTATGTACGGTTTACTTACCAAGATGGTACTCTTGAACCTTTTTCTCGCGGGCGAAGCGTCTCTGTATCTTTTGTTAATTCAAGTTTTATCTGGGAAATGAGCATATTGTCTTTCACTTACACCAAGTCCATGCTTCTTTGCATATGCTGCATCATGAGCAGTGATCATAGCGATGTTATGTAGCAAAATGAACGAAACAATATATAGAGTCAGCCAGCATGACTTCTTGTTTGATAGTGTCATTTTTTGCAGATCTTTTAGTAACTCATCGCGAAGTTTTTGTTGCACATTTTCAATCAAGATTAGATCAATCTGCGCACCCATTACAGGTGGAAGTGGGATGTGTCCATGCATGGGGCTTGTCTCATCCATGATGTTTTTGCCCATTCCCAAAGTTTCGTCGCCAATGATCTCACATGACTTCGTCGTCAACCGAATAGACATCCAAAGTTGAAGGGTTTTATGTAGGAGTTGGCATTGAGTCATTTCCAAATTCTTGCTTTGGGAAAGCTGCCACGCAAGAACATATGTACTTTGAAGCATCCCGTCACGTTCTTTAAGAACATTTTCAAAGCATTGTCGAATACCGCGATTGATATATCGGCGGTACTCTTCCTCGGCGGCCACGATATCGCAGATTGCGTAGGCTGGGATTGGAACTGCCACTTTTCGGCCATCTTCTGTTACCCAGGATCTTTCAAGCTTGTCGCCTTTCATCGGGTTAAACTGCCTAACCCGAAGCTCGACAAACCCTGATGTATAGCCCTCCGTAATCTTGATCGTACGCACCTCGGACGAGGCCCATGTGGATATGTTATCAACTTTGTTAGACCATCTACTCGTCCACTCCAAGCCTTCAACACCACTGCTAGGCTTGAATAATTGGACGTCTGTAATCTTGTAACGAAGACAAGGTACACGCCACACCTTTGTGTTAGGCTTGGCGTTGATACATGTGATGCAAACGGCATTTGGGCTATCCCCTTCAAATTCGCACTAAAACAAATCAATGTTAGCTACACGAATGATGATATAGCATATAAAACTTCGGTCACTTACCCTAATGCGTTGCATACGACAACGGATACAAGAGCCGACCTTGCGAGTTTGATGAGTTTCTTTGCGCTTTAATTGATCCTGGAAGGGTCTTCTTTTAGTGGCATGTGCTCTAAAAGCTGGTTGTTCGGCGATAGTAGACATATCTGATACATCCTCGAGTGCAGAGCTATGTACAGGCTGATGGGTAACTTGGGAAGTACCGATGTCACCATACAGTCCACTTTGAGTCCCAGTAGGGTCGACAATGGGATACATGTTAGGGTAGCTCGGAGCCGGGTAAGCAAATGGAACATTGATGTGGTTTACATCCCCTGCGATGACCATAGTTCCTTGATTGGTGACTGGCGTCTGTTCTACAATCGAATTATGTGTCATATTGGGAAGATATTGAAATGGCGCAGGCTGACACGGGATTAGATCTGATGACAACGACTGACTACTACTAAAAAGAGCATCAAGAATCCTCGATTCTATATCGTTAGGTAGAACTTCTTCATGGGTCATTGGAGGCATGGTAGAGACGGTATCGGATGTGGGTATCGCCAATAGAGGATCTCTGAATTCATTGCACGGAGCATTCACTAGTGGTGGAGACTGCAGCGACGAAGGGGTGACTGGCTGAGTTGGAACCGCCATAGTAGGAGGCTTCTCAGACATGTATGGAGTATTGCTCAGAGAATCATCATTGGTGGGTGCTGGCTGATAACCATCTAAAGAAGTGGGTTAGATAATTGGTGATGGGAACAAACAACTCAGTACTCAGATTGATTACTCACCGTAAGGCCCGTTTCTATTGATTCCCACACAAGGGTTGCAAAAGCTCATCGCCATATTCATCGACATCTCAGTTTCATGATGTATATGGGTATCGCCATCATTCAAGGGGACATAGAATCCCTGGTTTGATGAGTTCTCAGCAGGCTTGCTTCTAAGCCAGGGTGCTAAACACTGCATGGCCGTTGATGTTGATGCTGATGCTGATGTTGACGGAATATTAGAATAGTTGTTTACTCTCCGGCGTTTGTAAGGTGGTTGCTGAAGAGTAAGAGCCTCAGGAGGCACTGGAGCATACGGAAAGTTTATTTCAGGACTGCAGGTACCGACGAAGCTCGGAACGCTGGTGGATTGGACATCAACAAAACAGGGCTGGTAAATAGATGGAGAGAAAGCTAGAGATGAAGAAGCTGTAGTAGGTGCGAATGAGCTTGTTGCTATGGAGTTTTGAAAAAAGGAAGGCTGCCACAAGTTTACAGGAACAGTAGTTTCCTGATGGTAATTTTCGAAGGTACGTTTTCGGTAACCCTGGGTGAATGACTGTATTGGGAATAATCAAAGCCCAAAGGGGGCAGGAACACTTTGTTAGCGGAATCCGAACGGAAATGACTTAAGATGAAATGAGATCGACGTCACTTGATAGTTGTTGGGAACAAAACAACTAAGCAACTAGACGACAGCGCACATAAAGCGAGATGGAATAGATGAGATAGCGGGGCTAGGGACAGTAATCAAGTGCAAATAATTGGAGGAAGAGAGCTTGCCGATGCCAGCAAAGCGTAAGAATATAAACGCAGAGGCTGTAAGATGACATACGGTAGATGTATCATGGAAGAAGTCGGCGCATGAACCGGCTCATGTATCCATCCATCCACCCACAAGTGGTCTATGAGAGTATACATGTATCTCAATATTCACACACAGAGCTGAGGATATATGTGATGAATGAGTCGGCATACATAGTAGCATACTTAATGCAGCTTACAGGGCTCTAAGAACACACTTATACTGGCCTCCTCGGTGCTTGGTGGAATGGTGTACACCACCCATACCGTATCATGGATACTTGCGTCACTTGGACAGTAAAGGGTGGGTACGGGAGATGGAACAAAGGGCGAACAGCACAACACTCGTTTCGCTGGCTCGGGTATTAGCACAAGTGCGGGCGTAGGTGCAGGCGCAGGCACAGGTGCAGGTATATCTGCAGATGCAGGTGTTGCTTCGAGACAGGAAGTACAGGTGTTGTAACAGTGCATGTGGTTGGCTACACCATGTATCTTGTGTGTATGTAGTTGTATGCGGGTGTATATGTGCGAGCAGAAAGAGGTAGTATTGCATTATTGTATGAGATTCTGCGTGGAGAGGGTGGGGGACAACAAAGGGAAGTGGTTGCTAGGCGATTTTGAGTTCTGCAAGACGTACACTGTAGCATGAAATTAAGCTATTCAAGATAGTGGTGATTGAGATCTAGGATCTGGATATGCAGAGTGGCCGGGCGGGAGAGGGGACAGCAGATTTAATAATCGAGGAGAGCGAGAGGTTGTTCATGATATAAGAAAGACTGAGGTGATAAAGAAGAGGGCGAGGATGTGGGAAAAAAATTGGCAAAGGGACAGACAAACCAACCATTGGTACGTAGGCTGGGTCGGGAGATTTACGTTACTGCTTACCATTGTGTCATGAAACTTAAGAGGTTCACCCATAGTTGCTTTTGTTTTTGGCCTCTGAAAGGCCTCTTTGAGACGGAGTCAGTAAATCGGGCCCGAACAGGGTGGCTCGCGGCCGCGATGCTGCTGTCCGGCACAGCAAATAAACACCAAAAATTGGTATAACCAAGTTGTTGTGCACGAACCGCTGAGACAGGCCCCAGCAGACACGCCCAGAATCGGAGAGGCTGTGGTCGTCAATGGGACAAGACCGAACCGGTGTGCGATATGGGGACAGATGAAGCGAGGGTCAAGAGCCCTGGGCCCTGTCAGTAGCTATCAAACTTGGGAAGAATGGAAGGAGAAGAAAACTAAGGAAATCCTCTTTGTTTGCCGTAGGCGTACGCAGGTAAGCTAGCTACTACATAGTGTTAGAGAAACCCAGTAAGTCAGTTGTCAATAGTGTAAAGTAGCTTGTAGTTTGTGTAGCACGTATCGTCCGTAGCTGATCTGGCTGGAGCATCTCGTCTCACTAAGCCGGCTAGCTAGCTGACTGATAGCCACAAACCAGTCAGCGCGCAAGTCTCAGGAGCGCAGGACCGGCGAGGAAATCAATCGACGCTAGCCGGAGATCATAGACACAAACTTCGCAAGCTGAGCTGGGTCTCGTCTTGACCGGATGGCAAGATGGCAAGGCATGCACTTGGGATTTTACGTTGATACTAGAGCACAGCATTCGCCAATGGGTACCACCAGTGTCTGTGGCGACCATATTGCTGCTGAATACAGTCATATGAATTTGGAGGCCTGTTGCTAGTAGTATGCATATCTAAGTATTGTAAGACGCCATGGCTTGACCGGTGCTTGACCGGTAGTCATTTTGCGCGCGTCAAGACGCTCGAACCCAGCGTCTGCATTAAGCAATATTCTGGTGGGGGTTTTGTTTTGCCTTAAGCCAGCCAGGCTGAAAGGAACAAAAGAGAAGAGAAGAAGGAAAAATCACTAACCTAAAGATATCGGGAGAACGCGACCTGCTGGACTAGTTCAAGGTTAGCTTTCGACATTCGATGGCAGGGGGGCATCAAGGCCACACGGCAACAATGCATTGGCAACACATTGTTGTAGCGCAATATTGTTCCGCGCTTTTTGTTTATCTTGCTAATATCTTGCTAATACAGGTTGGGAAGACATCGTAGTAGGAATACAGTTATAATGCAGATGCAGCCTGATGGATCTCAACGGCTTCCGTAGGGCCACTAGGCCTGGTCCAATCAACAGTGAGAACAGATGCGGAATAAGCAGCCTGGAATAAGCCAAAAGAGTCTGCGCAGGCCAACGTAAAAGTTCTTTGTAGTGGACACTTCTGTAACCGTATGCAACGCTATGATTGCCGCGATCTTTGGTTGCAAAAATAATAAGTATTTTTTGTGCGCTCACAGGGAGGGCGTAATATCGCTGTATCATCCGCCCAAAAGACACTAGTGCTGACAGGGCGGGCTGCTAAGCCAGGGTTGCGATGGCAAAAGAGCTTGTACAATGAGGAGCAGCAAAACGAAGCATAGGAATGCTGGCATTGGGCAAAGAATCAAGGGCTCTGCTTCGAGAAGTCGGATAGGTCGATATACTGGCGCACAAATAGACGGTGTCTTTCGTCTTTGCTTCTCATCGACAGTCATCCTATATGTTACTTCGTATACTATACTTTTGTGCCTTTTGGAGCTACTTCGATCGAAGCCTCAAATTCAAGTATATGGTTGCTTTCTATCTTTGTCTCTCTCTCTCTCTCTGCTTACAAAAGCAGTCTATAACTTACTACACCGGCGGATCTCAAGGATGATCACCAGAGTGTCGCAAAAGTAAGCAGCGAGTGGGAGTACGTAGCAATGGGAGCAAAAGTATTAGATATCAAGCCGGGTAAGTGGTAACGAGACACCATGTGATGAGTGCGGAATAAAATATATAAAGAGAAATCGAGCAGCTGGCAAATATGAGAACTCTCTTGAAGGGATAGAATTGTTCTACTCCAAAAATCGCCTCATTTCGCGAGGCTTCTTTTCTTTTCTTTCGTCAAGTATGAACTAAAAGGAGCTATTGAGCCTAAGGTGAGACTAAAGCTTTTGAAGGCTTCACTAAAAACAACAAAGGCATTGTCAAAGACTCTCGCAAACAGGACAACAGAATGTCATCAGCCAACTAGGCTATCACAACGACGTTGCTTTCCGCACTTTTGGTATCTAGAAGCTTCTTTTAATTCGTCATGAACCCAGACAGAGTCCATACTCCAAACTCTAGGTCTAGAATCCAGTAAACGAAAAGGAATCATAAGCACATCTTCACGCAGTCTTACTTACTTGTATGCAACAGGGTTTGAGGAGCTGGATCTATATACGTGACCTTTGTCGTATATAAACGGAGATACTTGCCAGGATGATGCCGTTGAAAAATGCGCCCCAAGTGGCAACAAGACAAGCAAATTGTTAGTCAATCGATATGCGCCTTTGCAAAGGGGTCACGATACTGATGGCGACGATGGAGTTTTCCTGTATCGCCCGGGATATAAGCAACGGATGGCGAAAAGGAATCGGGGGGAGAAAAAATATTAGAAAGCTGCTGATGGTAGAGCAAACAGGGAAAGATGTTGAAAAAGGGGTCAAAATCTGACTGGCCTGTTCTCGTCTCGTCAACCAGCAGGAAGATATGTGAGATTTTGGGCTGCGTCGGGTTTGTGAAGAACAGATAAGTGGGCGCAAAGACAGAAAAAAATTCGAGTATTTTTTTCTGAAGATGTCAGTAATATCGACAGCCTGGTACTCGGTATTGCACAAGAAAGGCTTCTGCAATTCCGGAAGGATAAGTTGACGGTGGAGCAGATGATTATAAAGACAAAGATAACCAGAAGTGTGTGAGCGATAGAGGCGACTATATCTTTGGCTGGCAACAGATGTTAAGAATTGCCCATCTAGTTCACGGGCTGCGGGTTATGCCGGGTGAAAATGTGATTGGGTTCGAAACACAGCTGACTATCGGTCTTTGCGAAGATAAAATAGGAAAAGTAGTCTAGGACGAGCTGAACTCAAAGAATAGCTGCATAGCGTCATAACAAAAATAGCAAATATTTCCAGTGTCGCTATCTCATGTGGCACACGAACCTTTGCTTTGGTTGGCGGAAATTCGAGGATAGGAACGGCCCATATAACCTGTGACGAGGAGTGGCTGCTGAGCTGGCTGGCTAGAAGGCTTGTATGGCTATATGCGTATAGTATTATGGTAGCAGTAGCCAATATTGGGTAGACTGGGAAAATAGCAAAAATGGTATTTTGGTTCTCGGCTAGAGCAATCTTGCAGGACAGATAAAGCGTCGATGACCAAGGGCGATAACAAGGCTGCACCGGCTGCTTAATGGGCAGTTCAACTAATCGAGATATCTATAGGGCAAGGAGAGGCTTCCGAACTGCAAAACAAATGGATAGCTCGTGTCGGGCGACAAAATTCACGATGCCACCTATGATAATCGCTCGGTCGAAATGGCCAATGTACGCAACAACAAGACTAGGAGAAGGTCAAATCTAGCGGTCGGTGTAAGTCTCTCGAGGATCAACCAAGCAGGCTCTTGGACGCTAGAGCTCAAGCTATGGATCCTAGACTCGACAGAAGATGCGAAGCAGCTTAGAGGGCCGTGGTGTGTTGTGTGAGATGAGGCGGACTCGAGTGAAGACAGCGTTGATAAGTGCTTGCTTCAGGCTTTCGACGAGGACTATGGCAATAGAGGGCACATGTAGAGAGAATTGGAGGAGCTCACTAGCGAACTCTGGAGCTGCAGATAAACAGCAAAGTACCTGTAGAGGGACCGGCAAGAGCTGCCAGCGGGTAAAATCGATCGTGGTAATGGCGTTTGAATCGCCCGTTCATGGACAAGGACGAGGAAGTCGGCTGGGGCTGCACAGGAGCACAAGGGGAAGTGCAGAAGCCGTGCAATCAAGCAAGAAATCAGGATATTAGAAGTGGGATACGGCCAGATGACCGGCGATGTAGGTGCAGAGAACGCAAAGGGGAGGAGAATAAAATCACAACCGTCCGGACTGGCAAGGCTGAGAGTTGGTCAAAATAAATAAATTATAAAATAGTAACTGGACCCGAATGGAAGGTTCGCGGCCAGGCAAGGCAAAGCACCTTATCCGGAGATTGTCGAACGGCCTGACTGTTGATTTGCTGCTCTATTGGACGGGCCACAGAAGAACGCGCAACCTTTAATTTTTGCTACTATCACTTGCTCATTACTCATACATATGTCCATGGGGCCAGACAACACCCAAGCATTGAATTTACCCACATACAAACAAAACAATATGCACACCATTTCGCGACGCAGACATCACGGGGCGCTCATCTTCTCACGTCATGCACTCTCTTTATCTCTCATCCACACAATCTGCCGTAGAAGACAGCGGATAGAGGGGGCCAGACTTCCATAGCCAGAGCCGTATATACGATATGGCCAGCAAAGCTAGTTCCAAGGATGGTCGACCGTGCTGCTGTGCTGCCGTGTGACGGCAGGCAACTGGGAAAATCCTAGCAGGCACAAATATAGCAACTTTTTGCTGTCTTGTCGGCCGGTTGAGTAGCTACATTGCCATGGACATGGTCGTGTCTGCGCAGTTTCATTAAATCCATGTGCGTACGGTACATGTATTATAGTGCGACTACATACACAATTAGCCCTCTAACTGTCTCCCAGATATTTGACATGCTCTCTAAGAAGCTCGTTCCTCATGCCGATCGTCTCACTTCTGCCAGTCTACAGTACAGATATTTCAGACAAAGCACAGACTGGCCGCGAGCTTGCGGAGAAAAGCTCTAAGCGATGGTCCGGGCTTCCATCCAATGGAACTCTATGTCTGGGCTGCCCTAATTGACTACAGGCTAGATTTTTAAGGTGCGGGAACAATGTCTCAGGGGTCTGTTTGCCTGTCTGGCTTCATTGTTATACCTGGCTGTAAATCATGAATCATTGTCATTCCATGATGAGCAAGTCATATGTACTCATCAAAACAAGTCATGGCTTGGTAGCTCCAATCCCGACTACATGCAACTATATTCATCTAGCTAGACGTTGTTATCGGTCGCAATATTCTTGCAATAAACCTCTTTGGCCGTGATGCCTATATGTAATATAATCCATTGGTTGGTTTCAGTAGGTCCTGTGATGTCGCTTGGTTGTATAGGATTGGACCCAGATAATTGGGGGCTAAATTCCCAATTAGTGTACACAACTATGCGGGCGAGTTTGCCTTTAAGTCCGAGATGGCGAGCTGAAATGTTGCTGTATAGTCAAAGTGTACCGCTAGATACATAATCGTATACAAGCTACAACTATCGTATGTTATCACAAGTTTATGAAATCTTTTTCAAGGCCATAAACATGAACAATACAAATCATAATTGTCACCACTTAATATTGAATTATCTTGCTTTGCTCATTTCATGCAAAGTGATACATATGTAGCTATTCAACTTCTCATTGACCATCATAATTCATACATCAACAACTAATTAACGTGATACAAATCTATTAGAATGTAGCTGACAAATTGTTGTAAGAAAAAATAGGCGGCTTTTAGCTAGTAAATCCGATGTTAACCCTTACTCCTGTATTACATACATCGTGTTGGTAACCCTATAAAACCCTACGTCTCGAGATACCTTCACAAATACTTCGAGTTACTCATCGAAACTTGCGTCACTTATCCGATAGATGTTAGTATGAAAAGCCTTAGTTATTATACTTGGTCTTTTTAACGTATTATGAACCATGTCATATGATTCATATTTGAAATACAATAATAAAGCTGTGTATCCACTACTAGGCAGCAACAATATAAGCAAACCTCTACTAGGAAGGTGCAATTGCACTTAAACGTGCAGCTTCCGGAACTTCTTTTCAGAAACACATACACAACATAATATGGGGCCACTGAGCATGATACTTTGTTTTGTTTTTATCGATATCTTACCCGCTATAGTAATTCACACAAGATGGATTTCATAACCTAAGGAAATCAACGCCAAAACATGCCCTCTCAGCATCGTCAACTTCCACCGACAACACATCAGAAGCATCTTTTGGACCTTATCCCGACCATTTGAGTAGATCGACGAGAATCAGCATATACACGAGAACATCTAGAGTTATTATGCTTTGATGCTTCTAGGTACGCCACTAGAATGGCCACCATTTTTGTGGTACTAATGAGCTCGATGTGATATAGCAACGTGTCAAATTAGCTATGCTATTCATAACTTCTTGGAAGTTTACCACTAGTTTGAACACGGCAACAAACTGGCCATATCTGTGCCTGGCATGATGAAAAACAGGGCAATCGGATATATCTTGACTACATTCTATTGGCGTCACTGACTGTAATTGCAATAGTACTAACGCTTCTGGCAGTCGGGGTTTGAAGTATCAGGAATACACTTGATGGCTTGAGAAAACTTCAAGAATTTAGTATTAATACACAACGAAAATAGATATCTCAGACAACATGGCCATCACCGCGATGTATCCATCCGTGGACTCTACCGAATGATGGCAACTAATAATACTAAATAGGTCTACTCGAATCATATGCAGCATTGCTAACATGGACTAATATATGCCACATACAATGGGACCAATTTTGGATTCTATCTTCGAACCGTTGTGTCGTCACTCTGCACACGAAATTCGCAAGTACAGTATATCTATAAGCATGAATTTTTCCAGCTTGAATATGGATGGTAAGATGGTTATATATTCGACATATTGCTAATATTTGAACATATCCGATAGGGCCATAAGAACGATATCGTCGAACAAAGTCAGTTGACGAAATTATAGAAGGGCTTATCGACTACGCCTCGACATATACCGTCCACTTATCGGAACGCTAGTTGTCATGATAGTTATATACCAACTCCCGAAATGCGGCATTGAAGTAATAGCTTCTATGAACAGCTATTGCATACCAAGCTCCTATTATTTCCAGTTGGTCGATCGTGAAACAACTGTGTTACTAGAAGCAGTATATCAGGCTGCTGCTATAGTTTAACACGACAAACCTAAGGTAAATATTCTATATCACATGCTACTTAACGAAGTTTGATGAGTGGTATAGTTAACATAAATCGGCGTAGTGCATTCGTCAGCAGTGATTAAAACCACAGAAGCAATCGTGTACTAGCCACATATTGCTTCTGTTATTGCTATGTGCATACATATATTTGCACTACATTCTCACTCCTAGGCTACACCACATGGAGACTAATGCAACACAGCCTATGCAGTCCCATCCAACCGGTGAGCGACTCTGCAGCTAAGCGATTCTAATGATATACAAATGTACTTGTATGAGGATGGGGGCCTTTCACTCAGTAAGCAGAAATTCCCAACCTTTTTTTTCAATCTAGAATTCAAGAATTCCATGCCTTTTTACAAAAAATTTCTCTAGATTTCTATTTGCAACACAACATCAAAGGAAAGAGTACAGTTGAACAGAACATGATCCAACTCGGTGATTTTTACCACTTCCCATCTAAGATGGCAGGGTTCCCATGCTGTAGCCTTTTTAGACTTTGTTTGCTACCGTGTTAGTGGAAGCAGGGGATTCCTAGTTACGGATTGCAATAATTCTTGTCCGTTATTCTGGGCGTAAATCCAGAAACATTGTATATGTGGAAAAATGCTACCATAGAGGCCGCAACGAACATAATCCAGGCAAGTGGTGGGCACCTAGAATTCTTTAGCTGTTCTTATTGTTTTCCCACCCTATCTCATTTTCTATGATGGTAGCAAGCTCTAATCTCCGTTGGATCTCCGAAGACAAGGCTGTTTTGAGAGCATGAGGTCACCATTGGGCTTGGGAAATTGTGCTGGAGCGTTTTCCAGTCACTGTATTTTCCATAGGATCGTTATTGAACTATCCAACTGCCACCAGCAAACTGGCTGGCTGGATCTCCGCCTTTTACAGCTCTCGGAAGGTTCCTGTCGTCATCGGCTACTTAACTAAGAGCTCGTCCAAGCATGTTGTGCACCTGACTGTGATCCAAGCGGCCACGAGCAGCGGATCGCAGCTGCTTAGCAGGCAGATTCCTCTACATGCATCTATCTCCGCCGGTATTGCGCGAGCTGTTCACCGGTCCCCAAGTGGGAACGTAGATGCGGGAGCGAAACGCTTTTTTTCCTTGCCCTTTACATCATAATAGGTGAGGCTTCATCAGCACTGCCTTGGAGAATATGCTGTTCTTCCCAATCTTTTTCTTGGTGAGATTAGATGTGATTTTTCTCGGGGACGGCGCTACGAAATTACCACCATATCATGCTGCTTATCAATTGCAGCCGCACACTTGGGATATTTTTGACCAGAATATTCTGTCATTCACAGCTAGCCGCCAATCACAAACGTATAAGTCGTTGGTCACTTCTAAGCCTACTTAACCTGTTCTTTTTGATTAGAAAAGACCATGCTGGGACAGACAGAATTATGCCCCCAAACGCTGTGTCCCTCTCCACCCGCTTTCATGATGATAGATCTAGATTGATCAGCCCAGTTCATGACAGCCAAGTAGTCTGCCTACTGGTTGTCAGGGAGTAGGCTTTGGTCGATTATCTCATTGAAGCCAGGACAGGACGGAGAAGTCAGAATGGGAGCCTATTTGGTAGTAGTAGCCAGGATTGCAGTGCTGCCCCCAGCTGAAACCTAGTATGGATGTTGCTAGTCTTTGTTCTAAATTTGTGCGCTTTGTCGCCCGTGGCAGTACTCGGATCAGTTGTTCGGATCTGAATCGTGTTGGCGGGCTTGGTAGTCGCTTTGCTTACCGGTCCTTGAGCCATTCTATGCAATGACTGACTTGACAGACAAACAAGCCTCCATACGAATATCGCTAGCTCGGGATAAGGTGGTGGATCGATTATTTACTTATATAGATCGACCGTTTGGATGTGTATCAAGCTACTTTCAGCTTGCGGCCAACAAACCTTCAAATATCGGATCGTTTCCCCATTGCCTCATCTTGGTAATTATAATTTCACAATCTATCATTTCATCTTGTTGTACTCTAGGCTTAGTCAAGGCCTCCAACCTACGTTTCTGATATCTAGTTATTGTTTAGCGTGAGTGAATATATCCTCGTCACTCAGTATCTTGGTAACTAACAAAACACAGAAGACCCGTCGTGATATATATCATACATAGCAGGTGTTCCTCGCCTACTCCCTGAACCTCGATCATCTATATCGCGTTTCAAAGATCTCTACTCTACACCTTCATCATGGACATTAGTATCGACGCCATCAATGCCATTGTACACCCAACATCGGCCTTTCTACCACCATCCCTCACACCTTGCGCCAATTCAGAGTCTACGCTAGATGTCCCATGGAGTCAGTCCCAAACAAACCCAGCCAATTTGATCACCAGCCTCGCGCCGTTGAAAAGCCCCTTGTGGCGTATTGAAGGCTCCGGTGGTCTCGGTACTCAGTTTTTTGCATACCCGCTCTTTCTTACACGTGTGCCACCACTAAGAATCGACGTCTTCATTCCTGCCCAACAGACCCTTGTACCTGCCGTACGAGACACTCTTGGCCTATGCTTAGCCATGCATGTCAAGGACCACTCACGTCTAAATCGGTTGGGCGTTGCGGCATACTTGGTCCGTGTTCTGCAAACATGGACTCTTCGCATGCCAGACCCGGCGGCCTGGTATCGCTCACAGGTGTTCGGTACCCGCATCATCTTGAATGATCTACCTTTAGACCCAGCAAAGGCACGAATATCGGTGGCCAAGATGCATGCATTGGAAACGCAGTTGCTATCGGCACAGAAACTAGAGGATATGTGGGCATGTGAAGTAACCATGCCACCTGCCGTCGATATCTCAAGCGTTCATGTTCTACGTCAGTTCCAAGATAGTGTTTCGCTTGTTGAGGTGGATGGCTCACAGTATGTCCTCAAGACACTAACCAGTTGTCCCAAGTTCCTGTATCACGAGCTTCACGTACTCTTGCGACTGAGCCAGTCACCACATCCTAATATCATATCACGACCGGTCAACATTGTCACAAAGCGTTGTGGATTTGGTGGCAAACTTGCCGTCATTGGTTTCCTATCAGAGTACCATAGTCCTGGTTCTATCCGTGACATTCTACCCGCTCGGCGCCGACTTGGAACTATCCAGCACAGCGATCAGATGAAATGGTCGTTGCAGATCACGAGTGCGTTACGCCATATATTGGCAACAGGCCTGTATTATCCAGATCTTCGATTAGACAACGTCTTACTCACAACCTCGAACGATGTCGTCATGATAGACTTCGAACAGCGTGGCGTGTGGTGCGAATTCGCATCGCCCGAGGTAAACGCCGTGGAATATATCCGCCTGATTGCCGAGAGTGATATCGTCACTCCCGAAGCCAAGGCTCGCTATGCTGGCAAGCTAACGGCCCTGATCCCCGATTGGGAGTACCTGACATCTACCGAGCAGTATCACGAGCCTAGCGCAGGATATCACCTGCCCTGGCTTCTCTTGAGCCAGAAAGAACGGGAGTACGCCATGGTCTATATGCTGGGTCGCTACCTCTGGTGCATCTTCGAGGCCGTTGTTGCGCCCCAGAAAGCCACCGTATGGCATTCCTACGTCGACGAATCTCACCTCGAGTTCCCACAATACCGCTTGACACCGGCTCCGGTCCGTCGACTGATTAGCTGGTGCACTCGTGGTCATCGGGAAACTCTCGGTAATACAGTGGTGCGTTGTGGTAGCCGTATGGCTGTAGTGGGCTATAATGAGGCTGCGGGCTCGAAGGAAGAACATGAAGAATTAGCTAGGAAAATGGCTAAGGAGTTCTGGACAACAGAAGTCGACGTCGCGGATAAATGGCTGGATTTGAGAACGGAAGGCATTGCAAATGGCACATGGAAAGCGAATTATTATGATAGGCCTACGGTTGAAGAAGTTGAGCGAGCATTGCTAGATATGCAGTGAGATGGTTAGGGAAGATTTTGTTTTATGTGAAATGAATATTTCAGCTTATATGGAGAGTCTAGATATATAGGAAGGCACAATATAGAATATAAAAGCAAAGCCTAGGCAACCAGCACCTAGTATATATGAAAACAACAGTATGGAGATGATCAATAATCTATCGCTCAAGATCTGGAAACAAAAGAAGGAATATATGTCGAGGTATACATGTGTTCATATACGACAAGCCTCAACGTACTCGCTTTGCTCGGCGATCACTATCGCCGCCAGGAACTCTCTTAGACCCGGCCGAAGTACTTGGTCCCGAGCGAAGGCGTCTCATTAGCGATTCAAAGCTAGCAATATACGACGGAGGTGCAGTCTGTTTATTATCCTTGAGTTTAGTCTGGATAATCTCTAGCTGTGGAATGAAGTGGCATGCAGCATCACGGATGAGGTTAAGGTCATTGATGACAAAGCTCTCCGTCTTATCTTCTACCAACAGACGGCGGTATAGATTCCGCTCCGTCTGAGTTGGCGCGGGATGAATGTTTTTGTCATTGTGCACGACGGCGTCTAGGATAGTCACAAGTGTCTTGGCAGCGGCGATCTTCTCTAGAGGCTTTGGGGCTGGCTTGTGGCTCAGTAGGGCGTGGATACTATTCAGGCTTGTGGTGATGTGGTTGGCAGCCCATGTGACATTTGATGGGGCCTCTATGGTGCAGATAGATGCCTGTCGTAGCGGATCTTTGGCGTAAATGTCCAAGTCGTTGAGGACACGGAGGATACGCTTCTCGATAGCCTGAAAAGCAGCCATGGTGCTGTCAGAAAATGTAGTGGCTACCATGGTGGTGCGGAACAGGTTGAAGAATTCTGGGTTTGTAAGCAACAGACGCAACATCGAACAGGTCATGTCGTGGCGGTTGTCGCGGATCGCTTGGATGACATCTGCAGGCGTGCCACTAAAGATGTCGCTCCGGAAGTCTTCAGACGGAGCATATCCTTGCGCGGCTGCGAGCATCTCACGAGCTTCGTGGATACGGCACACACTCGGTAACGGAGTCTCGGAGTCTCGACCCAGAACGGAACCAGCTGGTCCATCGCCATTTACATCGTCCCCAGCACCCAGAGTCTCCCGGGGCCACATTGCAATGTCACAGTGAAGTGAGTCAGCCAGAATGTCTAGATGACACTGCGAAATTTGATCGAACGGACTCTCAAGCTGGTTAGCGTAGCCCTGTTCCCTCATTTCTAGCGGCTTGGCGGCTGATGACACCGGCAGTATCTGGCTGGATATCTGGTCCATGAGCCATATCACGTGGGTGCACGGTTGCTCGGCGTTGCAAGAACAGACTGGCCCGGGCACATCGCTGCCACGGCCGTGGATGCGTATGCTACGAGGGATCATCTCGGTCATCTGAAAGGCATATAGGCCGTCTTTGAGACGGCAGTATTGCAATGACATGTTGGGCGGCTCATGAAAGGCGCTTCGGATGGTCTTTTGGACTGGTAGAGACACAGTGTCGATGCGGTAGATCTGGCGTGTCGGTGATTGTATCATGCCGGAGGGACTGTCGTCGGATGAGCCATCAAAGTCGCTGTCCGCATCGTTGCCTGGTAAGCCTAAGCGCGGGCTGTCAGTAGGGCGGCTGTGGTTCTGTGCCGGCTTGGGGTAGGCCATGGTGTCTCGGGCTTGGATTTGTCTGTTTGGTGGCATCTCATTGATAGAGAGATGGCGGAGGCTCTGAATAGACGGGCGGCTCATTGAAGCAAAGTATTGCAGTAACAAAGGTTAGCCTAATAACAAGTAGTGAAAAGATCAAGTTGAATGAGTGTATTAGTGAAGATGGGAAGATTCGCAAGAGAGACGCGGGCTCGTCTTATATGCTTCTTCCCGAAATCCAAATATACAATGCTAGCTCAAAATAGGTCAGTTGTGATGAGTTGGTTAAGGTGAGGTTGAGATTGGCAAAATTAAGGCGTGATTTTGCTTCGGTTTCTTCAGCCTTGAGGATGTCACCAACAAGACCCGGCTAGATCGGGCAGGCACAGGCACCAAACCGGATGTTGCTAACTTCTGTTCCAGAATTCCAGAAAAGCGCCAGATATGTCAAGCAACTACTCCCTATAGTTTTGCAGGGCACCAACAACTTCGAGTCCAACAGGAGGCTTGGCCTGCAGGCAAACAGACAGTAAAGAAGCCGTCTCTACGGTGTGAATGGCCAGAACTATTGGGATTGGTCCAATTCAGCCTCGAGGTTGGAGCAACGCTGAAAACGCCGACGGACTAGAAGCCAACGAAGAGGGTAAGTACCGAGGCGTAGGTCTGGCCAATGAGAGCATAGATGAAGCCACGTCGGTATTCGGTTGAAGGACGATAGCAGGTTCGTCGATACTAGCTTTGAGTACAATGTGCTCCGGTACAGTTAACAAATCTTCTCGGGAGCAGGCAAGTGTCAGGTAGATGCGGTTATTTCAAGTTAGGCATAATATTTGGCGTGTCAAATGTCCACAAGGAGCCGGAGGCCGCAGAAACCTGATGTCACGAGATGCTAGGCACTGGCTCTCAGACTCAATCCAGCCAACAAGACGCCGAGGGATGTCTATAGTATATGAGCGGTCAGGCAACCTACCGTGCGCTTGAGATGCAGGGGACAAAGAGTGAAGGTATGAATGGGGAAGATGTCATGGCGGTGCTTGCTTATATGGCTGGCTTTTGGTATACTGGATGCTGCTCTAAGGTAAAGCGGTGGTCCCAACAGGTCATCTTAAACTATCAGTTGGCTGTGCTGCACAAGGCAGATGGCGAACCAACCGAATGTCTGCCTGTTCTGAGTAATACCGACTAAGCTGGTCACAAGTCACTGATTAGCTATTAGAAGTGACGTCCGAAGCTTCTCTAAGTTAATTGATTTTGCGGTGACCAGGGACCCTGCTTGTATGGAGTTCAATCTCATGTAAGTGCCCTGATAGAGAATATTGCAACTCTCTCTGTTATATACTTGGAGCTCCGATAGAATAGGCTCCATTTCTTCTAAGCCACTTCCATAACCAGCCAGCGGCCGTGCTGGCCATTCTTCTAACTTCGAATCTACGTGCCCTAGTACTAACGGGAATGTGAGTTTCTCAGTAAAACACTGCTGCTATCGGCCTATGAGGATCAAAAGCCGAGCACAAGTGGTGGTTCTCCGCTCACGCGGCCGGTTTTGCTGGCCGTAGAGTAATTCGTTATATTTGCTGTGTGTTCATCAAATTCTTTCTCTTCTTTTCTTCTCAGGGTTACTTTGGCCGTTATTCCTTTTCCCTTCTTGCAAGTATATGGTACTTCCTAGCCAGGTAGTGGCCCCATGTCAGACCCTCTCCTGCGGCCATTTTCTGCGGCCGTCTTGAAAGGCATTTTTTCTAGCTAGCTTTCTAGTTTCTTGATGGTAAGTCGCTTTCGAAAAAAGAGAATGCATTGTTGATTCTATCACGATTAATATACAAGACTAACTAACACTAGCTGTGAAAGAAATCAATTCTTGTCCCGGCCAACTTCTTAGTTTTATCTCCCAAATACATATCTGCTACTAATATAGCTTCATATCCCTGTAGTGTAACCAAAGCATTGCCAACAATGGCTCGGGCATGCTTTATTAGTAAGGCACAAAAAGCACATCATCTACATATTAGTTGTCTTAGTACATTATGCTCACAATTCGCAAATGCCTCCACCTTTATATGTTGATCCGACAATTTCTTACTAAGACCAGCCAACACACAGTTTCTATGCTGTTAATCTAAACTGCATATAGACAAGACTACAAGTAATTTCCACATCCCTCAGGCTTTCATCAATCAACGGACGGCTTTCAGGGCTTCCAATAGTAGGTAGGCACTGGGGCCAATCTTCACTTCCCTTCCTATGGCTTGCCATTTAGAGTTACAGAATTCCTGTCTATTCTCGTTATATTTTAGTCAAATTGTGCCTATAATTTCTTACACATGGCATATGCAAGAGCACTCTCGATTATATGAGAATCGGGAGCACTCCTATCAGGCCAAAGAGAATATCTGTTTCAAGCATCTATGGTCTGTATCTCTTGTTGGCTAGTCACTTTAAACGCGAAGATAGGCGCCCAACGATCAACGCAACTAAATACATACAATATGTAGAGGACTATCTACATATGTATCTGATCTACAATATGTACATATTGTATAATACATCTGTATGTACAAATATACAAGGACATGCATGCACACACATGAATTTTCGCCCTGTTTTGCAGTCTTCATTCATTCAGCTGAATAGCTAAGTCGCTACTTCGCAATTCCTACTTGGCGCTAGTAATCAAGCTCACGAAGGCTTTTATAAATGTACCGAAAATGTCTGTATCGCAGAGAGCACAGCACATTGCCCTTTCAAAATGGTCTTCATGGATCAATCTCTTCAATTTACCCCGCATGTCTCTATGAATTCAAGTATGAAGTCTCTCTTCTCAGAATGCCAATAATCGACTGTCCTAGGCGAGTAGTACCTGTTTCTCTAACCAAGATGCCAGAATAGGGTTAGTTAGGGTTGAATGGCCATATAGTTACTATGCCAACGTATCTCCCAGAATAAGAAACATAAAACTCATCACCGCATTTGCCGGCAAAAATAAAACAAGGGGTCGCACCATAAACAAGATCCAGCCCACCATAATGGAAAAAATAAGCAAGTCTTCAAATGCTTCATCATATCAAATAATTGCCATCATTTCCCGGATATCATGTGACTACATACGTCAAGATCTCGAACATACCGCCATTTATTGATTGCACACCCTAGACGACATTGTTGTTGTTGCTCTCTCTATATTCCCTGCGAACCTGTCGCTCAGAAGCGGCTTTCTAGCACATATTCTAATTCGCTTGCCTACATATATGGCAAGTTTCAAGCGTTTGCCGCCATTCCGGTTGGCACCTCCCGGCTCGAGTAGTAATATATATACCGAATCTTTGCCGCTGCACCACCGCCAAACCGGCCCCTATTACGAATCAGACGGTAACGACGAGAAGCGAGGGGACGGCAGTAGTAGTTCTGACAACGATGATGATGACTGTGACGATGAAGAAGATGATGACGATGAAGAAAGTGACGATGGCCGCCAATGGGGGAGTTCCGAAGACGAGAACAATATTAGCCGCTCTCTGCCCCATTCGAACGCCTACTCGCACCGGCCACAGAGTTCAACCATCATCTCAAAGTCCATAATGTCTAGAGCCCCGTCCTATCGTCTACCTAGCCGCATTGTGCGATGCTTCTGTGTCTTAATTGCGCTAGTTGTACCGCTGGGTTTCATCGGTGTTCTTATACACGCAAGTATAACTGAGAATAGCAGCATTGAGCATGGCACTCACTTCTCTCAGATCACCAAGAAGCCCACATGGGACAAGTACCCTAAGCTCATGAGATACTACGGTGGCCTTAAAACTCTCAAGCCGTTCGATCAAGTAGAGCCTACCTACCCTGTAGCTCCCAAGACCAAGACCCGGCACGAAGCTCAGCACGGATCTCAAGCCCGGGATGTCCCCGCTAGTAAGCCGTTTACATCCGAGTCTTTGAAGCAGGAAAACATCACGCAGTGCTTTCTTGATGCCGATGGCTTGTTATTGCCTCCATCAATCCAATCGTTCAGTGGCAGACCACATGGGTTTCCCGACCATGCTTTAGGATCTTACACTCTGTTATTCCTGCCTCAAGACGTCTGCTTTGACAGATATGGTCGCTACGCCCCGTATGGTCTCGGCTATCCTGTTCGAGAAGGCGGTACAGGAGCCGGTGAACAGGGTGATATCGAGGGTAAAGATGCCATCTGGAACAACACACCCAAAGTCAAGTGGACGGGCGTTGACTGGGCCGCAATTCAGCGTCGATGTTACAAATCTAATCATGCACGGTTCAACATCACGGAGGGTCATAGAGGAGATCCAACCGCTGTAGGCTTTTATATCGACGGCGAACCCATACGAGATGCCCCTAAGACAGCCCTCAGTACGGGAAGTCTACCCCGCACGGCGATTGTCCTTCGTTGCTGGAATGAGTATAAATGGACCGTCAATGACATCTTGAATTTGCGTGCTCTTATAACCGAAACTTCACTTGCTTCCGGGGGCCAGTATGACATCCATTTGCTTGTCCAGGTTAAAGACGAAGCCAGGCATCCTATATGGGCATATAGAGAGATATATGATCAAATGGTTATTGATTCCGTCCCGGAAGAGTTTCGTGGACTAGTCACTCTCTGGACTGAGACCCAGATGCTTGCCATGTACCAGGGTATTTATGACAAGTACATCAAGGGCCCTGATCTACCAGTTCATGGAGTATACCGTGGTCTTGCCATGGGCATGCAGCACTTCGCCAATCGCCACCCAGAGTACGAATATTTCTGGCAATGGGAAATGGATCTACGCTATATTGGCCATTATCTTGATCTCTTCACGCGAGCAGACAACTGGAGTCGCCAACAGCCTCGCAAAGGCCTATGGGAGCGTAATGCCCGTTACTATGTTCCTGAGGTGCATGGCTCTTGGGCCAACTTCACCGACTTAGTCCACACTCAGTCGACACGTGGTGTCCCTCTGCCAGGCGGCCAAAAGACGGATATTGGCGAGGAACCGATTTGGGGACCTCGTCGGGCTCACAACGAAACAGACTGGCTTGAGCCGCAAAATGATCCTGTTGCTCCGGCTCATGAGAACGCCGTTTGGGGCGTGGGTGAAGACGCTGATTTGATCACGTTTAGTCCTATATTTGACCCTCATGACACTAGATGGGGTCTCGCTAATGATATCACAGGCTACAATGAGTCGACTGGTCTACCTCCTCGTCGAGCTTTCATTACCGCTGCCTCCCGCCTTTCGAAACGCCTGGTAAATACCATGCACCGGGAAACTGCTATCATGAAGCACTTTGCAGCACCTGAGATGTGGCCATCAACTGTGGCCTTACACCATGGTTACAAGGCTGTATACGTTCCCCATCCAGTTTTTGTCGACCGAGAATGGGATATCAAGGTTCTAGCCAATACTGTTAACCGCGGCAAAAACGGCGCGAGTGGTGGTGCTCCTACTAGTTCCTTCGGGCTTCAAGAGGGAAGCCTTGAGACTATGTCCTTCTTCTACCGATCCAATTTCACCAGTAACCTATACAAGGCATGGATCGGCCTTCGGTCGGAATACACGGCAGGCCAGAAGTTTGAGCTGGAAGTTAACGAAAAGATGAGTGACAACGACATCAAGTCTATGAGGGGCGGCGAGGGTCGTATGTGTCTCCCACCTGTTCTCCTACACCCAGTTAAGGAAGTTGATCTTCCAGTGGAAGCATCAGTGTTTGACGGAATTGAAGAACCACGGGATGAGTTTGATCCGGCATCATGAACTATATATGGCGTAGGGTAAAATCGCTTTGTTTATATTGGAGTTATCCAGCGTTAGGTCTTGATATCTGTTTATACTTGCCGACTTATTGGCCATCTCAATAATCTCACAATTCGTGGAATAACATCTTACTAATGCTTAAAATAACTCGTTTTACTTGACCAAAAACAAAAATGCGTCTTCTCGCTATGTGATACAACAAGCAAAAGACACGTTAGAAACACATGGCAAGCATGAAAAGAAACAACCACCTATCTTAGTGTAGGCTCTAGTCCTCTTTGAATCCAAGTGCGGAAGCCAACTAATGCTAGTAAAGCTTCCGTTGCACCTATCTCGTCTCCCCGGCGATGATAGCTATTGACAAACAAGTTCTCCCAAAGCATCACCAGACTATACTACGCGCTTTACCTCGAAGAAGCGACGCAGCCACCAGACCTGGAACAAAGACTCGCCGACAACAACGATGATGACAAACATATTCCACCACTTGACACGGGCGTTTGTGCTTTCGGCAGTGTTGCGGTGGGTGCGCTCACGAACGACAATGTAGGACTGTTCGTCCTTGACCTGGGCAAGAAGATCGGAAAGATGACGCACTACAGTAATGGCGGTTAGTTGGGTCGGTGGTCATGACATTGTTATACATCGTTCATATGAACAATATAGATAGATAGACATGCATGGGGGCAGGCTTCTGTAACAGTCCCAGGATGGCGGTATATATGAGAAGAAGAAAAACGGCTTACCTTCGGTCTCTAGAGGATCGGCCTCAACGTCAGACTCGCTGACGTACACAATGCCGTGGACGTTAAACGAGACTTCCTTGCTGTTGGCACCCCAGTGCTCATTACCAAAGCAATAGACATAACGGCCATCGTACTTGGCATCGAAGGAGAAATCGCCGTTGGAAGTGGTCTTTTCAAAGGTCTCGTATTGGCCCATGGGGTTGGTAATCTGTATGTTATCACAAAATAGCAGAGGTTAGCTTATATTCCAGCATCATTCTGCGGCCATCAAGAGTCTAAAGCCATCAGGTGAGAAAGCCTTACCCAGAAGTCAATGTCGAGATTTCCGGCTGAGCCAAACTGGCGATCGCCAACCTGGTAAGTCACCGTCATTCTGTCATCCTTGTGTAGCTCCTCGTGGAAGCATTCTCTACCGTGGGCAGGAAGCACGATGTTGTGAGCACTGGCAGTATGGAAGGCAGCGGCTGCTAAGAACAGCTTCGCCACTGTCGAGAAGAACATGTTGGGCGGTCTCAAGAATAGAGATAGAATTTAATGAGGTATTGGTACAATTCGATTTCGAGAATTCGTGGTATTGTCGGCCTTTTTCAAAAAGTTGTCGTTGAGGGGTGGATTTCGAGGCTCTATCGTCTTAGTATCATCACCATTTTTGGTGGTCGCTACACCAATTCAATGCAGCTTTCAGTTAAAGGCCAACGCGCCACGGCAGCCGAAATCTGGATCGGGACTTGGACACCTTGTACCTTAGCGCAAAGCAAGCTTCAAAACCCAGTAATAAAGCTCAGCTCACTAGAGTCGTACCTAGAAACAAAAAAAAAAATAGGCCCCTTGTCTGCCATCGCAGCTTGTCAAGACCCTAACCCGATAAGCATGGCGTTATCGATTGTGATGGGTCCTAGCTTCGCTTTTGTTCGACGTGTCCAGAACGAAGGTTTGAATAAGGGTCTCTGCCGATATTTAGCCGAAAGTAGCCTCTGGACGAGCTACTTATGCGGTACCTGGTACAACCTGGCTTCTACTTGGCGTTTTGTATAATTTGTATGTCATGCAGGCCTGTGTTGATGTAGCCCCACTGGTAGAAAATGTACTGCTTTTCCTTAGCGCAGGAGGCTGGGAGACAGGGGCTAGTATCAAAGATAGTCTACTAACATTATTACATTGTATAATACGTGTACTCATGTTAGGATACAATCATATCTGGCTGTTCCCAATCGCAGGCCTAATTCCAAAGCCAGCAAGCCCACCCCTCTAACCATCTGCTCTGCTCGAACCTCTAACTCACCGACAAACAAAACGTCGTCTGCTATTAACCAACGTCGCCAGCTATTTTTCGATAAGGAGGAAATTCATCCTTTCCACTTCGTCGTCGCGCATATTTTGACTGTAAGTGTCCTCACCATATCGGCGTCCTGCTTCCACGCTTTGCTTCTGCTTTACGTCTGCTCGCTCTACACGATCGTCACCACTACATCAACCCTTCGAGCTGCATCCATTCTATCTGCTTTTGTCGCTTGGCATCACTGCTGCCTATCTTGATCTCGAAAGTCGGTGCTTCCTTCTTTGTTCGCGGGTTTTCCTCAACCTCGCTGGCCACCACCCAGCCCAGCCTTGATCTCTATCGACAATTATACCTGTCCCAACTCCAATGGCATATACACCCCTATACCAGGTGCATTGAAAACACAACATCGCGCCGAGTGTCGCCTGCCCAATCCGTTCTCCGTCCATCTCATATCTCATCTGCCTCTCCCCTCCCCCACTATCGCCGCCCATAGTCAAAACAATTAAAGCACATGATGCAGAGTCATATGGCCCGTATGTTGGCGCTTATGGCCATGTTGATGCCTGTCTGCTGTTCTGGAGTTTAGCCGTCTCCCATTGGAGCTAAGCACTCGCCAACCAGCTCAAGTAGGCATCAAACCAACCCACCTAACCAAAGTCCAAAGTCACATCAACACGTCGAGTGCATGTCGTCATGATATTTCCCATGTGTAATTGTCGTATCACAACCTCTAGTGGGAGTGAGACCACTTGTTATCTCTCTCCGTACCTCCTAATTAAGTTTGTTTTGGTGCCTATCTATATAGTATGTTGACAGACCGGGTCATATGCTTGAGCGTCTAGTAGTTCACTCCCCGCCCCAGTCAGACCTTTCGAAGTTTATCAGTTCAGCCTAGCCTTGGGGCGTGCAGTTTATCTGTCCTCAGGGGAGGCTGAAGTTGACTTAAACTTTAAATAGCCCGGCGCCATCTCACCATGAAACCTCATTACCCTCTTCCATACTCCCGTCTATCTTCAATACCGCAAACACGTTATCCATTTATTTCCTAGTCGTCCTGCAACGATTCAAGATTTAGCGAACCGCCCAGCTTACGATCTTCATTTTCTCTTTCCAGACAAAAAGGCCCAGGTCCTTAATTCTTAACCCTCTCTACCAACTTTTTTTTTCCGAACCGACACCCCCCAAAACACCGCCAATATGGGTATGGCCATTTCGAAGCTGTTTGACCGGCTATGGGGCAAGAAGGAGATGAGAATTCTAATGGTTGGTCTTGACGCCGCTGGTAAGACCACCATTCTGTACAAGCTGAAGCTTGGTGAGATCGTCACCACCATTCCCACCATTGGTAAGTAAACAAACCAAAGAGACTCCTTGCAAAGCACGCGATCTAGGGCTAACTTGTTATCATTTAGGCTTCAACGTCGAGACTGTCGAGTACAAGAACATTCAGTTCACCGTGTGGGATGTCGGTGGTCAGGACAAAATCCGTCCTCTTTGGAGACATTACTTCCAGAATACCCAGGGTATCATCTTTGTCGTTGATTCCAACGATCGCGACCGTATCGTCGAGGCTCGCGAAGAGCTGCAGCGCATGCTGAATGAGGATGAGCTTCGTGACGCTATTCTGCTGGTGTTCGCCAACAAGCAGGATCTTCCCGTACGTTCAGCCCCCTTACAAAGAAAGAGTACCCTGTACACCAAAACTGCACGGGCGGCTCTGATTACACATCTCTATTTTGCTTCTTTCTTGCAGAACCCCTGATCATCGCTTTGTCGGGATCTTACAACCGTTGCCATGCGCCCGTGCAACTGCAGTGCACCCACTCAACTTGCCTATGCCAATTTGCTGACCGCCTTATCCTTCTAGAACGCCATGAACGCTGCCGAGATCACAGACAAGCTCGGCCTGCACAGCTTGAGGCAACGCGCCTGGGTAAGTCTTTCCCTTATTATTCATATAATACCGGTCTTTGCTAACTCATGCTTTTCCTATCAACAGTACATCCAGTCCACTTGCGCCACCTCCGGTGACGGTCTGTACGAGGGTCTCGAGTGGCTCGCCACCACTCTACGCAAGGCTGGCCACCAGTAAACTCTTCCCTAATACCAAATCAAGTCAATACGCGCTTGCAATGACGTTGCTGTTCGCACGGCGGCTTTATCGCTTGCCCGCCTTAAAGTTTTTTTAGTCTTTCAACGTCTAGTCCCTTACCTCCATCTAGTCAGCGTCCTTCGGGTTTCGGTTGTAATTTGCAAAGTTATCGGTCAATGGCAATCGAATAATCCATCAACAACATTTTGCTATTTTCCTGTTTCTTTTTCTTACTCTTTTCTCATACCTCTACCTTTTCTGCCTTTCTCGATGACGAACATCCCAGTTTGACGCTACGGATTCCTATATTCACGATTACGATGCGGTCGGGTGACCATCTACGCAAGTGTATGAATGACGCTTGTAAACATGTGTTTCTTGACGGGGACTCTTCTAGAGCTTGTTTCTCTCTTTCCTTGTACTCTGTTTTGATATCTCATCTCATCCACGCCTGTTCCATAAGACACAATCTCATGACTTTTTAAACGTTATACTCTTTTTTCCTTCATTTTTCCTCTTTCTTTTCCTCTGATGGTGAGCTATGGATTATCTGGTCGCAGATATGTATTTGTCTGTTTGTGAGATTTATGAGAATACGAGAAGGGAAAAAGCAACCCAAAAAAAACAACCAAAGGCGACACGATGTCAAGATTTGCTTTTGTTTTTCTTCTGTTGAATATGATTCAGTATGAAATACTATTTTATGTCTACATGGCATGGATGACTTAAGATGTTGTGCCAGTATATTTTCTTGCACTGTTGCATCATAGTTAACCTCAACAAGTGTCATAAGACACAAGTCAGACTTGATCATGGAACGAATTATCAAAACTATATACATATATACAATAATTACTATCACCATATCTATTTTTCTTCATAAATTCTTCAACAGCCGATTGTCTTGGTATCGTAATGTACTTGGTTATGTTTCAAGTAATGCAAATGGATGTTTTGTTATGGAACGAGTCAAGAGGCGTTCAGAGACAGATGTATATAGCCGCCTTTTTTCTAGATTCGATTATTGATGTCATCACACGTTACACTTTCCAACTTGCTAGATCCACTTCAATGAGATGGATCTCACGATATAAGTGATGTTCTATATATTCCGTGGTGAGAATTGGACAGCTCGGGAATGTCTGTCTGTCTATTAGATAGAACTGTGTGCTACATATAGGATGAAATGAAGTTTCTAGATATGACGGGTGAGTATAGAATGAAAGGGAATGGAATGGCATTAAAGATGGTATCATAACAAGATGTTGTAGTGAGAGACAAGAGGTGATGACGGGGAGTCAAGTCATACAGGATAGAAATGAGGAGCTGATATTTTGATAACACTTGTAATCTGAGGTCGCCTAGTTCAATGTGATATTATTTGGTGTTCAAGATGCTTTAGCTCCTCAAAGCTTTCTCTCGTTGCTTGTTTACTCGTGTCTCAGGGCGCTAGAAGTAGCATCTAGTTGTCTCTCTCTGACAACTTGTTCGCTGTTTTCCTTGAGAATGGCGTTCTGTGTCTGTTTCTTCTGGGCATTGAGTTGTGCGGCTAGTTTCCCTTTGGGCTTTGCATTGTTTGCGCGGATCTATATTATGGAAGAAGTCGAGGAAAGGAAAGGGTTAGCGGCGAGACGATCTTTGATTTCCGTATTGAGAGGTTTGGCTAAGTGCTGCATATGCACTAACCCATCAACCCATTTCTGGTAGACTTATGGTATAGATTGACGGGCTGTTTGAAAGGGGTGCTTGTTATTGTGTATGTCGGCTTCTTTTTTGATATGATGACTTACCTCGGCAGCTTCCGCGGCCCGTCTCCGGGCATCATTGGCTCCAGCTGGGGCATTGGAGGTAGCGGAGCCGCTTGAGGGCTCGCTGGCGCCATCACCTAATCTATGGGTGCCTCCCGTCAAACGCCTCGGTAAAGTCGAGACTTTTGGGCCAGGTGATGGTGTGGTTCCTAGAACACGGCCGTTCGAGGCCTCGGGGTCAGGCTTACCGCATAGGCAACCCATGGCGCAGAATGTGTAGTAGTAGATATATATAAGTTTTGGTAGACTTTTTGGCTTTTGGTCTATAGAGATCGAGCGTTGTTTGATTGTGACGATATGATCACCAGAGGAATAACTCAAATAAAAAAGCGATTGTAGCTAGCGCAAGTGATATGATAGTAGTAGGCAAGTAAATCTCTCGTTTCGATCCAATGGCGCTAGAGGTCGGGGATTTTATGCTTAGGCGACGATCGAGATGTCGCAAACAAACAAGAAAAAAAGACGATGTAATAGAAGTAGTTAGATCTTCAATCTAGGGCTGTAGATTTTGTTATGAAGTCTTTGAAGAGATGCGAAAGACAATTGTCGCCAAGACTTCAAGCTTAAATTAGAATTCAATAAAAAGAACGCATGACAGATATAGCAGGAGAGCGAATAGGTAGTTTAAGCGGATGCAGGCTCTTGAAAGGGAAAAAAATCGCTTAACGACGACGACGAATCGGTTCAGGCGCACGGAGATGACCTTGCCTATAGCGTTTCTCGAGTAAATTGAACTTTGAGGGGGGAGAGAGAGGTTGATGGAGGAAATGTGTTATGAAATTCACAAGTTGCGCAAAAAGAAGGCGATAAATTAACGACGATAAGGAATTGCAATCAGTGCGAGAGCAAGGAGGAGGGGGCTATGATTCTTGGGGGAGGCTGGATAAATTGGGCGAAGAAAGGCTAAGGAAAAAAAGCTTAAGAACGACAAGACGGATAGCCTAGAAATTCAAACAAGGCGCGTATCTGGTGATGCTCTGGGCAAAGACTGTGGAATCTACAGACAGCCTGCACAATTCAAGTATCGAACTGTAGGCAAGACAAAACATAGAGAGAATATGGAAAGAACAAAAAGCCAAGACAAGGATAATCGATACAGCCTGCGTATATCCGGAACCTGCCACGGCCAGGAATGATAATCTAGGTCGTTTATTTCTTGCTCCATGAGCCGGCCAACCACCTACAACAAATCATTATATCTTGTTTTCTTATTTTCGATAAGTGCAACCCAGTACGTGGTAGGTTGCACAATGCCTGTCAATGGAAGCCTGTCACATGTCCGATTCTAGAAGATCGAGAACAACCTCAAGGGTTAAGGGTGGGAGTAAGGGTTAATAAAATCGGCGTTATCTATAAATGAATGTCCCGAAAGCACGAGAATGCAGTCCTCACGTGTGCTAGATGTGGAAAAGACAAAGATAAGACTCACCATTACTGCGATCGCTGGCCAATAGTGATACCTATTTATATCTCGGGATAAGCTAGAAATGCAAAACTACCATTAGTTCCGCAAGGGAATGGCGTCAGTGACTGGTAGGGGCAGTTGTGTACACGATATCTCTCTTGTATATATACAATACATATCAGTATGTGATGCCAGAAACAGGTTGCCCAGTTTTAGATGCGCACCACATAATATAGTTTGGTATTGATCATGAGAGCACTAGCGCTTATTTTGATTATTTAGCGACTATTGAATTTTGCGTATTTAAAGGGATAAAGTGGTCTTGGGTACTTATGATACCGCAAAAGTTGCATGAGTGAAAGACATGCCTAGATGGATGCGAGGGTTCGGTTTCTATATCCCTATGCTCTTGTTAACAACCTGGAAATAGGCTTGAGAAAAACCTAGTTGCAGAAGGTCGAACTGCAGATGGACTGGCCGGTTACACATCTGCCTTAGATAGGGGCTTGCATAGACAAATGATTGTGTGCGAGAGGCTGATAGGTGTGTGTGACTGACTCAAATACCTTATGTTTTTTGTGACAGTTAGTGTCTCGAGGCGATGTCTGAGCGAGCGGCATACTGCAGAACGAACTTGATATTCATATACAGAGTAAGGACACATTAGTGATCATTTCACTGACATTACAACTGCAGTGGTTTTGCATGTGGAATGACATACACGATAACAAGGCAAAATCATAGGGAAGAAGGCTACAAAAGCAGATATAATATTGAAGACAACAAAACATAAGAACAAAACTAGAAACAAACAACAGAAAACTAGCATCAGGTCATCAGATAAACAAAAGCGGCTCCGCCGACGATACCAGACCACAAGTCAATTCAAAGACCGGCATAAGAAAGGAATTGAGCCAACTAGCAGCTCCAGGGGGACGATAGAAAAAAGACAAGACAAGAAGAAGAGGACGGGGGTGTGAAAAGAAGGACACCTCACAAGCGCCAGGCAAGCTAGAATAAGTTACTTTTCTTACTCGATAGGCACAACAAGCATATCGATATCGGGAGCATACGAGCCATCGCTGACACCCTCGATCACGATAGTATTAGTGAAACCAATCTCCATTGGCAACCCGAGAACACCGACCGTGCCACGAGTAGGGATGAATTCAATCTTTCTAGAAGGGCTGGAGTTAATGGTGATGTTGGCGAATCTCGAAACGTTATCAGGGTTGGAATAGAAGATGCGCAGAGATAACAAGTCCTTGAGTCTTGAGGGGAAGTTAAGGGTCAGCACACCATCGCCCGGGCCACCTAGGAAGCCAACACCTAAGCCATCACGGCAGCCGGTGCACGTGACGTTGGCAGCACTGCCAGTCAGTAGGTTATAACTGGGATCCTCGGCCTGAATCTCCCGAAAGAAGCTGTTGATGGCAGCGGCGCCATTATTGACATTAGGTTCCCAGTTAGCCATGTTGTTGGGCATAGTGATTTTGGTGCCTTCAACTGTCAGTGGCAGCCACATGTAGGTGCTAGAAGCCAGATTGTCAGCCACCCAGCGGTCACCCATGTAAATGAAGTTGGCGTTGTAGGCCAAGATATTGGTGGTCTGCGACTCAAAGGTATTGGTGCCTTCGGGGGCGAAGGTGGTCCATTCGCTCCAGCCGGAGGTCAGGCTAGTTGAGGTCGAGTAGACGTTGTCATTGGCAGCCCGGCCAGTGATGTGGCTGCCAAAAATGAAGTAGTTGTCGCCATCCTTCATCATAGCAGGCGCCTCAATGGGGTCTGTCCAGGTGAAGGTTTCCTCAGAGACGTTGAGGTAGTCATTGGTGAGCTTGTCCATGCGAAGACCAGTTGTGCGCTGCAGAGAAAGGTTAGTTGACTGTTATAAAGGCTTAATAAAATAGCTGAATGTTACTCACGTCCTCGGTCAGAAGGTAGGCAGAGCCATCAGTGTCCTGGAACAGGTTGATATCACGGCTCTGGTGGCCAAGAGGCTGGAAACTTCCTTGATACTCTATAAAATCAACTGTTAGTTATGCCATATTACTACACTGGGATATCAAACATACCATATTGTCCGCAGACACTGTCACTGACAGCAACACCGGCCTTAGCTTCCTCGTAGTTGGGGTTGTCAATATGCATCCACATGACAAACTTGTTGGTGACGCTGTTGAAGATGACCTTGGGGCGCTCAACAATACGTGATGGACCAAGATCACCGGCCTCGGCGGTCCGAGAAAGCAGGGCACCAACGTGAGTCCATTGCACAAGATCAGGGCTAGAGTAGCAGTTGATGTTCTGGAAGTCACTGCCATCGGTCTTGTCCTCACCAATGAGGTAGAAGACGCCGCTGACTTGAATCACACCGGCGCCATGAGCTTGGACGTGAAGACCGTTGTTCTAAATAAATGTGCTGTTAGAAACCGTGCTGTTTATTCATGATTTTCAAGTGAATTACTTACATCTGGCATGGCAGCTCCAGTAACGACCTGGGGACTGGCGTGGGCCGGGGCAATAGCCATAGCGGCTAGCAAGAGAGAGGATTTGAATAACATGATGATTGTGTAACAAAAATGAGTATAGAAGCAAACAGAGATGCTATATGAGTATGAATGCAAATGCAAATGCAAAATGGTGAAGATCAAAAGATGGTAAAAGACAGTTATGAGAGCCAAAGCTCAATGAAATAACGTAGAAAGAATGTCAAAGCCAGAAGAGGGCTGGTGGGTGAGGAAAAGAAGAGCCAATTTCAAACCAAAGTGGTGATGATGGCTAGCTCTTTATATCATTTCTGTTCTACCCCAAGCGAGATATCATAAAGAATGTATACCTATTCTTATTCTTCACCTCGGGTGGTTTGGCAGGAGAAATAACGCTATGGTAGGTTTTCACTTCAAGATTCGAAACAAGAACCATCCGGCCAGTGCCAGCTACGATGCCCCTGCTATATGGCTATGTGTAGCACACTATAAAAATCAATAGACTTAAGTGGATAAACATAGTTGATTTTCCTATTATCCTGCTTGTTACACTCAATGACCTCCTCTTGTTCGGCCGCAACTAATACCAGTCCAAGTATACTACGTCACCCATTTAACTTTATATTGGCTGGATGATACAAAACGTGCATAGCCAAACACGGTGTGCAAGATTGTTTTCTTGGCTGGTAGGAAGGATATTTTTTTTTTTTAGCATACAGACAAGTTTCAAGCTTCATGGAATGTTGCATTGGACAAAGCATAAATCTGCATCGGAAACTAGGGCGGAGTTTATATCTGATTCTCGAACACGGTGCAGCCTTTGCGCTTTGGTTTGAGTGAGTATATTCAACCCGGCAGATATGGTTGCGGCATTGCTCCAATAGTCCGATGTACTCGAGAACCCCTCGGATGATCATCACACTCGCAAGATACAAGCCAAGATCTCGATCGACGTCTAGGATATACCAGGATACAGATTAAGTTGTCGCATATACATATATGAATTGCCTCTTTAGTACATGACTGAGTCGGAGTTTTTTTTATAGTATACATATATAGATGGAATAGACGCTAACTAGACCTTTATTCAGATGAAATAGTACGCTTTTTGTTTATTTGAACTGATTTGAATTTGAATGCCTACTGCGCAAGGACGTTTTCTTTTAATTCATTTTTATTAAGGTGGAAATGGAGCTTTAATAGCTATGAATATACAATGTAGTTACCCTTTAAGTCAAACAGAACTTGATGTTTGATGTTTGTTTTGTGGGGCCAATTTCCGCCGGCGCCATTGGTCGTTCCTTTATCGCACCCAACAACTGCTCAGATGGCAACCCATGAATGAAGTTCTTTGCTTCTTCATCGCGAAATCTTTGTCCCTTCACCGGAGCTTTGATCTGAGCTTCGTCTATTGGTACTTCTTCATGGAGTGAGCATTCACATGGGAAAAGGTTCCCCTTTTCGCACTTCTTCCAAAGCCCTAACATTCAGTTGTTCTTCGACTTCTTGAAAGTGGTCTAGTCTAAGGGCAGCTAAGGCATTTGCAAGATCAGCTGCTCCTGTACTTGTAGAGGCAAGTGTGTCGTCGTCAGCAGATACCTGTCCTTGACTGATTCTTGTCCCCCCAGGTATAGCGACTTTATCTAGGGAAACCCCATTTCTCGCCTCTCCATGTTGTCTCTGATGGCTGCCTGCTCGTAGAACCATTCTTTGAACTTTGCCTGTTTGTGTTCCCTGAACCACCCGTAAGCTCCTGCTATAGACATGGAGTGTTCCGGAGTGCATTTGGCCGAGCCTTTTGCTAGTGCATCGGCTCTCTCATTGCCGCTGATTCCCTTGTGCCCGGGGGTCCAGATGCAGTAGACCTTTCTGCCTATCGGCCCATTTTTCAATGTCGGAATAAGCTCCTTGGCCTCGTCAATTGCCTCCTGTGAGGATCCTGCCTTGTCGCGTGATCCATTTATACTGGATACCGCGGCCCTGTTGTTGAGGCAGATCCAGATGTTTGTACACCTGTCCGTCAGTGTCGGGGTGAGGCCTTTGAGTTCATGTAGTATCGCAAATATTTCTGCGTCTATGACCTCTTTCCATCTGCCTCCCGAGTATGCTCCCTCCAGGGTGGCTGTTCCTCCTTTTTCGGCAATCCATCCCGAGCCTATCCATCCCTCCGAGCTTTTGGAGCCATCCGTGTAGGGGCAGGTTTTCTTGTGTCTCAAGTGTGCCTCTGCCGCTAAATCCTTTCCTTGCCCAGTGACCACCGCACTTGCTGGCGGGTTGTCAGTTGTTCTGGGGAGGCCTTCTACATGCCCATACCTTGGGGGAGGTTCCGGGAGGGGTGCCAGCATGTCCACAATTTGGGGTGGAAGATGGTACCGTCTTCCGGGGCCATACCGCATTTCTCGCAGTTCGTCCAGTTGGTACCATCTAATAGCTTCCCTTGTGACTGTATTATCCATTATGAGTCCTGCGGGAGGCATGTTTGCCAGCATATGGATCGATGCCGATGGTGTCGTTTTGTATGCTACGAGTGCAACCAGTAGTGCTTTCCGGCGTGCTTTTTCAAGTCGTGCTGCCTTGTCTATGTTGCCTCTTTCTCCTGGTTTCCACCAAGTTGCGGCTGCATATGTCATCACAGGTTCAAAAATTGCTCTGACCACTTGTATGAGTTCCTTCACAGGTCCTCCGAGTTTGCAGCCTTTGAGGATATGCAGTGCACCAGCCGATCTTTCCATTCGTGAGGCTATTTCCTACATGGTGCCTGAAACTCAGGGTCCTGTCGAACCAGACACCCAGCCATCTCAGGGCGCTTTTCTTCGGCGTTGCTGTGATCCTTGGGATTCCATCTATCACTAGGTCCAGGTTTTTTTTGGCAGAGGTTCTTCTGGTGATGTAGATCAGGCCTGTTTTCTCATGGTCCAGCTTTAGGCCGTTCTTCGTACACCAGTCCACTGTGTACTTCAGTACTTTCTCGAGCCCGCTTGTGCATGTCGGATAGTCCTTTCCACTGATTCTCCATATGCCGTCATCCATGTATCCCTTGAGGTTTCCGGGCCACGCACTATATAGCGGAGCCATGAAGAGCATATATAGTATGGGTGAGACCGGTGACCCCTGTGGTAGGCTTCCAGAAGTTGGTCCTAGAGTTTCCTCTTGGCCATCTAGAGAGATTTGAGCTTTTCTGTTGTCCAAAAAGGACTGTACCCATTTGCAGACATGATTAGGCCATCCTTGCGAGATCAATCTATTCACCATCCGATTAGGCAGTATTCCATCAAAAGCCCCTTGTATGTCGAAAGTCAGCAGGGCTGTGATCTCTTTGTCTGCCAGGCTGTTTTGTATGGTTGACAAGAGCCATCGTGAGATCTGAGGCTGATCTCTTTGGTAGGGCGCAGGCGTAGTTTTTTTTTTTCAAAAAGTCCAATTTTTAAAGAGCTCAACGCCATTTTTCTGGCCACTAGCCTCTCCAAAGCTTTCGCCATAGTGGGTAGTAGTGATATCAAGCGGTAGGACTTTGGTTCTTTCCTATCCCTCTTGCCAGGCTTGGCCACTAATCTGGCCTTCTTGAAGCATGTAGGATGGTGTCCGACGGCTATACACTGGTTGAGTAGCCAAGTGATATGTGGTCCTAAGGCTGGCCAGCTTGAGGCAAGCACTTTGTTCCTGACTCCATCTATGCCGGGTGCCGTGTTTCTTGGTTTGCTGATAGAGCTCCTCACTTCGTCCTGGGTGAAAGGTGTCCAGGTGTTGTCCTTGTCGTTCTGGATCTCAGGTCTGTCAGAGTCCTCCATGCCACTACCCGTGAGGTGGGTATCTCGGAGCACTTGTATTTTGTCTGCCAGAGTGGACTTGAGGTTGCCATCTTTAGACTTTAGGGTAGGGGTTCCCGTTCTTTGTTCCTGTTTGAGCCATTTTGCCGCCCTAAATACGTCCGGTAGTGATGCCATGCTAGATATAACCTCTTGGAAGTGGTCCCTACATGTCCTCGATATTGTCCTATTGAGTTCCTCCACGGCCTTGTGGTGTTCGGCCTCGGCATCTCTCAATTCTGGCAAGAGGTTGGTGCCCCCAGTTCTCACCAAGTGCCGTGAAGAGTGTGCCTTTCGCTTGGCGTTGATGGTTTCCTTCTTGGCTTGGTGACACGCTTCGTTCCACCAGCGGTATCCCGATCCGTGAACTCTCCTTGTTGGTGTAGCCCGTGCCAGTACTTGATGCAACCTGTCCGTAGTCTCCTGCGCAATATCGTCCAGTTCGGCTGATGAATGTGTTGTCGGCCTGTGTGCGTGTCGGTCCAGTTCTGTGCCCGCTTGGTGGCATTCTTCCAGGAACTTCTCCATATCGATATTCTTCCAGCATTTCGTGGTGATGTGCTGGGAATGGTAGTTTGTATCTCGAGTAGGCTTGGGGTGTGATCACTGCCACAGTCTAGATCATATTGAACCCCTGCTATCTTTCCGACCAAGTTGGCTGATATGAGAGTAAGATCTATCACACTTTCCGATCTGTGTGTCGGTACCTTGGGGTCTCCGACATTGAGTAGTCTGTGTGCCTCCATCCAGTCGATGAGTTCTTCCGCCTTGGTGTCAAGCTTTTTGGCATTAGCATACCACTATGATCGTGTTTTTTTTTCCTCCGACTGTTCTGCATCAGGGTGTTCACTGCCTCATTCGGTCTGCGGCTTTGTGTTACTGCATTGTACACACCAATTACCCTGATTGTCTGTGATAGCCCTCTATGTTCGATTGAAACAGTCGAAATGTCCGGGTGAGCAGGGACGCAGTCATCTTCCATTTGCGTGTATCTCGAGCTTGGTGTTCTTTTTTACGAAACATATAGCTCTCCTTCTTTCTTGTGTCAAGGGTTCCACCTGGGTATAGTGTGGGTGCGGTGTTGTCCGGCCTTAGTAGATTGCCGGTTCCAGCACCATGACCACCTCCGCATCCCTTGTGGCGGCTTCATTCAAAGCCGCCTTTTGCGCTGTGTGCCGCCTTTGTACGTTGGCTTGGTATATTCCTATTGTCTGTGTCCTTGGGTGGCTGCGCATTGGGGTGCCCTCCATTAGTGAAGGGTGGGGCAGCTCGTGGCTTCGTGTTGTCCCTGGCATACTGGGCATCTGAGAGTGCATGTGAATGGTTCCTTGTGTTTTGTGCAAGCCACCACCTGCGAGTGTTCGTTGCTGCTGTGGCTGACTGAGGCGCATCTAATAGCATAGGTGCCGGACTCCGTCTTGTGCTGTTTCCAGCATCTAAAGCATCTGGTCGTTGTCGTGCTTGGCCTGGTGTGCGGCCTCTTGACCAGCCGTTTCTGCCCAGAAGCTCGATGGTGCCCGGGACGTCGCCAGGGTTGTGAACTGCAATGCGGCGGTACTCTCTCCAGTCCATGCTTTTCACCTCTCCCCCCAAAAGCGTTTTCGGTTTCTGTCTTGATGTCCTCGATTGTAGTTGGGCGTGTGCCGCCGATGTCGTGTACTAGCCTGGGGATGGTGTATGACAAATTTCTCCCACACTGTCTCTTTCTCCACCGTGCTGGTTTCTAGGTAATGTCGGATCATTTCCAGTTCTTCCGCCTTGGGCGCTCCAGCAATGGAAAGTGCGAAGCCAGTAGCAGTTGCCGTCATGTTGATGACCTTCTTGATTCTATTTTGAATGTTGAGGGTCGTTCCGGTCTGCATCCCGCCCAATGCCTTGGCAGCCCATGAGGAGGGTTTTTTTTGGCGGTGCAGAGGACTCATTCTTCTTCTCTGCCTGTTGTTGCTGTTGCTGTTGTTTTTTGGCCTTTTCCTTCGGTTCGGGCGATGTCTGCTGGCCTTTAGGATGGGTTGGTTTACCTCCCAAAATCTTTTCCACCTCTTTTTTAACCGTGTTTTCGATGCTCTGTATGAGTCTGTCTACTTCCGCATCCATACCGGCACCCTTCAGCTCCTCCTTCGCCTCCTTAGCTGCCTTATCAAAGAAGCTGAGCACTTCTACCATGATGTCCGCTCGCTTCTTCATTTCAGCCATCTGCAGCTGTAGGGCGTCTTGGACTGCTTGAGCCATGGTTACCTACAGCCCCCGGCTCTGTACCAACACCTGGCAGCAACACAGCAATGATTGCTTCACTGCCCGACATTCACCACGGCCAACCCCCTAAGACACACCTTCTACACCACATGAAGGACAATTCCTTCCAGCCCAGCGGTCTATGCGAGGAACCCCCGAAGACTCTAACGCAGACGGAGTAAGTGAGGAAGCAACAATGATGTCTGGTCGTCTTGAGTACTCGGTTCCAAGTGAGGAACCACAGCTTCTTCTGCCCACCTCCGGCTCCCGAGTTTATACCAACTCAATCCGTCAACCCAGCGATGATTGCGTCGCCTCCACGAATGGTTCGAGATTAATTGGGAAGAACCCTTCGACTTACATCACCGAGGTTACTTCAATTCGACACTGTTCAATCTGATCATCATACTGACAAACGCGGAGCGTCGATGTAGCCACTGCTAAACCAATGAGGACGCAATGGCCATCAGTTCATACTTATGACGAACACCTTCGGACTGACTTGGCCTTTCTCTCCTAAGATTTCAGCAACTAAGCGAATTATGTCCTTTGTCGCAGAACTACTATCAACTGATGGTGCCGGTGGGGGAGTGTATAGTACCTTCTTTTTGTTGGACCAATCCTTGGAAGTTCAGGCGGTAAGAGGATTTCAGAGTCTCATCTGTGAGTTGTTATACTTCAAGTCAAGTAAGTGCATGCAACTTTCAAGCAGGGCTGAAAGATTAGAACAGTCGTGGATGGAGGAAACAGAGCCAAAACATACATACTTCCCTCAACTGGCCGCACTCTCTGGTCATGGTGACTTCAAAGATTATCATGAGAGGTTTGGCTACGATAACGCCACAATGGAATGCCGCAGGTGTGGCAAAGACAAGGAAAGGCACATTTGGACTTGTCGCAAAAGGCACAAAAACACCACTGCAGAGAGAGCATTAATCTTATGGAGCTATAGAGCTATGAAGTGTTTTTATTGGTATTTATATTGGGGTTTCTTTTCTTTACTGTTTTTGCTTTAAAAGGAGACGTAGATGTTGCTACTGTAAAAGGGATGGATGCCAGACTAGTCTGAGCAGTCCCGGATACTAGAATATGTCGTCTCTCTGTAATCATAATCTTGAATGTGATTCTTATGTTGAAATATGAGTATCATTACTGCGATCGCTGGCCAATAGTGATACCTATTTATATCTCGGGATAAGCTAGAAATGCAAAACTACCATTAGTTCCGCAAGGGAACGGCGTCAGATATCTCTCTTGTATGTATATAATACATATCAGTATGTGGTGCCAGAAAAAGGTTGCCCAGTTTTAGATGCACCACATAATATAGTTTGGTATTGATCATGAGAGTGCTAGCGCTTACTTTGATTATTCAGCAACTATTGAATTTCGTCGTCTTTAAAGGGATAAAGCGAGTCTTGGGTACTTATGATACCGCAAAAGTTGCATGAGTGAAAGACATGCTGAGCTATGCCTAGATGGATGCGAGGGTTCGGTTTCTATATCCCTATGCTCTTGTTAATAACCTGGAAATAGGCTTGAGAAAAAACGTAGTTGCAGAAGGTCGAACTGCAGATGGACTGGCCGGTTACACATCTGCCTTAGATAGGGGCTTGCATATACAAATGATTGTGTGCAAGAGGCTGATAGGTGTGTGTGACTGACTCAAATACCTTATGTTTTTTGTCATGCCGGGTGACAGTTAGTGTCTCGAGGCGATGTCCGAGAGAGCGGCATACAGCAGAATGAACTTGATATTCATATACAGAGTGAGGATACATTGGCGATCATTTCACTGACATTACAACTGCAGTGGTTTTGCATGTGGAATGACATACACGATAACAAGGCAAAATCATAGGGAAGAAGAAGACTACAAAAGCAGATGTAATATTGAAGACAACAAAACATAAGAACAAAACTAGAAACAAACAACACAAAACTAGCATCAGGTCATCAGATAAACAAAAGCGGCTCCGCCGACGATACCAGACCACAAGTCAATTCAAAGACCGGCATCAGAAAGGAATTGAGCCAACTAGCAGCTCCAGGGGGACGATAAAAAAAAGAACACAAGAAGAAGAGGATGGGGGTGTGAAAAGAAGGACACCTCACAAGCACCAGGCAAGCTAGAATATGTTGCTTCTCCTACTAGAGAGGCACAACAAGCATATCGATATCGGGAGCAAACGAGCCATCACTGACACCCTCGATCACGATAACATTATCGCTAATAATATCCATTGACAACCCGAGAACACCGACCATGCCACCAGTAGGGATGAATTCAATCTTTCTAGAAGGGTTGGAGTTAACAGTGATGTTGGCGAATCTCGAAGTGTTATCAGGGTTAGAATAGAAGATGCGTGTAGACATCGAGTCTTCGCGGCCTGAGGCGAAGTAGAGGGTCAGCACACCATTGTCCGGGCCACCCAGGAAGCCAACACCTGCACCACCAATGCAGCTGGCGCACGCGATGTTGACGGCACTACCGGTCAGCAGGTTAGCATTGGTATCCTCGGCCTGGATCTCCTCAAAGAAGTTGTTGATGGCAGCCCTGCTCCCGATGCCACTATTGGCATTAGGTACCCAGTTAGCGATGTTGCTGGGCATAGTGATTTTGGTGCCTTGAACAGTCAGTGGCAGCCACATGTAGGTGCTATAAGCCAGATTGCCCTCCACCCAGCGGTCACCCATGTAAATGAAGTTGTCGTTGTAGGCCAAGATATTGGTGGTCTGCGAATTGAAGGTATTGGCACCTTCGGGGGCGAAGGTGGTCCATTCGCTCCAGCCGGAGGTCAGGCTAGTTGAGGTCGAGTAGACGTTGTCATTGGCAGCCCGGCCAGTGATGTGGCTGCCAAAAATGAAGTAGTTGTCGCCATCCTTCATCATAGCAGGCGCCTCAATGGGGTCTGTCCAGGTGAAGGTTTCCTGAGAGACGTTGAGGTAGTCATTGGTGAGCTTTTCAATTCGAAGACCAGTTGTGCGCTGCAGAGAAAGGTTAGTTGACCGTTATAAAGGCTTAAGATAATAGTTGAATGTTACTCACGTCCTCGGTTAGAAGGTAGGCAGAGCCATCACTGTCCTGGAACAGGTTGATATCACGGCTCTGGTGGCCAAGAGGCTGGAAACTTCCTTGATACTCTATAAAATCAACTGTTAGTTATGCCATATTACTACACTGGGATATAAGTCAAACATACCATATTGTCCGCAGACACTATCACTGACAGCAACACCGGCCTTAGCTTCCTCGTAGTTGGGGTTGTCAATGTGCATCCACATGACAAACTTGTTGGTGATGCTGTTGAAGATGACCTTGGGGCGCTCGACAATACGTGATGGGCCAAGATCACCGGCCTCGGTGGTCCGAGAAAGCAGGGCACCAACGTGAGTCCATTGCACAAGATCAGGGCTAGAGTAGCAGTTGATGTTCTGGAAGTCGCTGCCATTGGTCTTGTCCTCGCCAATGAGGTAGAAGACGCCGCTGACTTGAATCATACCGGCGCCGTGAGCTTGGACATGAAGACCGTTGTTCTAAACAAATGTGCTGTTAGAAACCGTGCTGTTTATGTGACTTTCGAGTGAATTACTTACATCTGGTATGGCAGCTCCAGTAACCACCTGGGAACTGGCGTGGGCCGGGGCAATAGCCATAGCGGCTAGCAAGAGAGAGGATTTGAATAACATGATGATTGTGTAACAAAAATGAGTATAGAAGCAAACAGAGATGCTATATGAGTATGAGTGCAAATGCAAATGCAAAATGGTGAAGATCAAAAGATGGTAAAAGACAGTTATGAGAACCAAAGCTCAATGAAATAACGTAGAATGAATGTCAAAGCCAGAAGAGGGCTGGTGTGTGTGGAAAAGATGAGCCCATTCCAAACCAAAGTGGTGATGATGGCTAGCTCTTTATATCATTTCTGTTCTACCCCAAGCGAGATATCATAAAGAATGTATACCTATTCTTATTCTTCACCTCGGGTGGTTTGGCAGGAGAAATAACGCTATGGTAGGTTTTCACTTCAAGATTCGAAACAAGAACCATCCGGCCAGTGCCAGCTACGATGCCCCTGCTATATGGCTATGTGTAGCACACTATAAAAAGCAATAGACTTAAGTGGATGAACATAGTTGATTTTCCTATTGTCCTGCCTGTTACACTCGTTGTTCATCGGGTCCCCCAATATTCGATGCTGCATTGTCCATAGCCACCGTAGGAGTACCATACTATCCCATAGCTGGAGAAGGTGTCGGGCATCGTATAGTGTCTGCCAGTCTTTTGATTGAGTCGGCTATAAAAAGCAGTGTATAGTTGCGGCATCGTATACAAACTAGCTCACTCTATATGACCTCCTCTTGTTCGGCCGCAACTAATATCAATCCAAGTATACTACGTCACCAACTTTCACCTTACATTGTATACTAGTATTAGTTCAGGGCTGTGTATCTTAGGATACCGAGGTGCTACATAGCTATCAAGAGCTCTATTTCCACCGTAATAAAATTGAATTAAAAAAAAAATTACATCGGCTGGATGATACAAAACGTGCATAGTCAAACACGGTGTGCAAGATTGTTTTCTTGGCTTGTAGGAAGGATATTCTTTTTTAGCATACAGACAAGTTTCAAGCTTCATGGAATGTTGCATTGGACAAAGCATAAATCTGCATCGGAAACTAGGGCGAAGTTCATATCTGATTCTCGAACAGGGTGCAGCCTTTGCACTTTGTTTTATATTTAACCCGGCAGATATGGAGAACCCCTCGGATGATCATCACACTCGCAAGATACATCTTCATAGCTCTATAGCTCCATAAGATTAATGATTTATAGAAAATAAAATAAAAGATACAAGCCAAGATCTCGATCGATGTCCAGGATATACCAGGATACAGATTAAGTTGTCGCATATATGAATTGCCTCTTGTACATGACTGAGTCGGAGTTTTTTTTATAGTATACATGTATATAGATGGAATTAACTATTGACCTTTATTCGGAAGTATCGTCTTAAAATATATCAGATGAAATAGTACGCTTTTTGTTTATTTGAACTGATTTGAATTTGAATGCCTACGTTTGATTTGATTTGATTATATTTAACGTCTACCTAAATCAATAAGATCATACGACTCCGGGTTTTTTAATTTGAATGCCTACTAGGTCACCCTTTTAAGTGTCTGCGCAAGGACGTTTTCTTTTAATACATTTTTATTAAGGTGGAAATAGAGCTTTAATGTAGTTACCCTTCAAGTCAAACAGAACTTGATGTTTGATGTTTGTTTTGTGGGGCCAATTTCCGCCAGCGCCATTGGTCGAGGTTTCGACGTTCCCTCATGGCACATCAAGTTCTTTTATTTGCTTCTTTATCCCTTCGTCAGAGCTTTGATCTGAGCTTCATCTATTGATACTTCCATGGAATGAGCATTCACATGCGAACAGGCTCCCATTTTCGCACTTCTTCCAAATCCCTAACATTTAGTTGTTCTTCGACTTCTTACCAGTATGGGCAGCCAAGGCATTTGCAAGATCAGCTGCTCCAGTACGTAGAGGCAAGTGTGTCGTCATCAGCAGATTGAGGGAAGTATATGTATGTTGTTCTGGCTCTGTTTCCTCCATCCACGACTGTTCTAATCTTTCGGCCCTGCGAATGGCATCATCGCGAGTGTCCTGAGCGCTCTTTTGTAGCAATTGGAGGTTTCCGAACACCCACTATATTCTGGGTTTGGTTTGTTGACGTTCAAGCATTCTACTGCTCCATACGTTTTCGATGTCTTCAGCACTTTCGCAGTGAATGGTCATGATTTCGTTCCATTGAATGAAAACTGCGAGATACAATGAAGCCCTGCTTGAAAGTTGCATGCACTTACTTGACTTGAAGTATAACAACTCACAGATGAGACTCTGAAATCCTCTCACGGCCTGAACTTCCAAGGATTGGTCCAACAAGAAAGAAGGTACTATACGCTCCCCCACCGGCACCATCAGTTGATAGTAGTTCTGCGACAAAGGACATAATTCGCTTAGTTGCTGAAATCTTAGGAGAGAAAGGCCAAGTCAGTCCGAAGGTGTTCATCATAAGTATGAACTGATGGCCATTGCGTCCTCATTGGTTTAGCAGTGGCTATGTCGACGCTCCTCGTTTGTCAGTATGATGATCAGATTGAACAGTGTCGAATTGGACTAACCTCGGTGATGTAAGACGAAGGGTTCTTTCCAATTAATCTTGAACCATTCGTGGAAGCGACGCAATCATCGCTGGGTTGACGGATTGAGTTGGTATAAACTCGGAAGCCGGAGGTGGGCAGAAGAAGCTGTGGTTCCGAACTTGACACCGAGTACTCAAGACGACCAGACGTTACATTCTGTTTCCTGTGGTGTGATTGCAAGCTTTCCAACGCGATGTTTTCTTTCGATGTTACGTGCTTTGCATGGAAAACCTAAAATATGCGTATTAGGGTTAGGGTATGAATGCAAGTTGATTCCATAGCATCTATTTATTAAGGGATGGCTGCCAGACTAGTCTGAGCAGTCCCGGATACTAGGAACATAGAAAATTGGTACCAGAAAACACGGCCTCGCCCGGAGTCGAAAAGGAGCTCTTAGGCGAACCTTGAGGGCCAAGTATAGATGACGCCTTGCATAAAAGCCTGCTGGATTGTCTAGTAGTAAGTAGCTTAGCTTAACTAGCTTAACTAGCTTGACTCGAATGTTTACCTTTTTTTCTGTTATCAGGAAAAGTCATTGGCGGTTTGGCGTAATATAGTTTCGAGATTTACTCTTGGTTAAAGCGACAATGCTCTCTTGGCTGTTCTGGCGTCGATGATATCATCGTTATTGGTGTAAAAGCGAGTGAACACAACTAGGCGCAGAATCTCTTTCTTGCTATAGCGGAGAACTTGATACTTGGTCGGATGAAAAATGGCTTTGCGGCGGCGCAAACACTAGCCCTAGAAACTAGCAACCTGGCAGCAGACAACTCTACAGATAATGTACGGATTCATTGTACGGATGGGAACGCATGTTGAATTGATGCTTGTTTTACGATCTATTATGGCCTTTGGCCCGCCTTTTCTCACCCTCAACCCAGTTAATGCAGCGGCAGTATCTCACAATCGCGGGCCGTTATTGGCTCTAGCCTTGCTATAAGGGCTCCACCTCTGTCCTAGAGTAGCACTAAAAGCAACTGCTACTACTACTACTACTGCTACTACGGCTCTGGTTTTCTGTGTCCCATTCCGTAATGCGAAAGATGGCCATCAAGGTTCTTGCGCTCACACATCTTCAATCCACCACCAACGTAGGGTCGGCACCTTTGGCCCTCCGCAGCGCGCAGAAACAGAGGCAGTTTCTGTGCCTTTTTTCTGTTATTATTATTACGCTGCCTTCAAGAGGAGGATAGGAGGAAGAGGAAAAGCCAAGTCGGGGGAAAATCAGGAGAGATCGAGAAGAGAAGCTGCCGATAGAGAAAGGTGCAGGTCGTGAAAAACGGAAAGAAGGAAGGAAAGAGATTTCCCTTTCTTTCTGCAAACGAAGCGTGACCACTCTTTCTGTTTATTTTTCGGTCTCTCTGTTGGCTTATTTGCTTTGCTATCCTGCTGCTATTTATCCTGTTCTCTCTGTCTATATTCTAGCGAGGGAGCATCAGACCAAAAACAACCCATCTTGTCTTGTCTCTACATATCTTCTCCATATCTGCATCTTGCCTTGTGTCATTGACAGCTTGCACACACCCCTCCATCTATGCCGATCGCCCGCCTTCTTGTAGATCCCGCCGTCACACACTCTATCTTGTTCAGCCGAGCCTCTTATTGCTGGAAAGCCACGCAATACACCGAACTCCTTCAAGAATTCAAGAACGGATCGCCTTGAAGCCAGGGCTTGCTGCTGTCTATAACGACCCCGGGGTTTTTGATCTTGCCATCGCGCTCTAAATTCGCCGCCAAACCATCCTACTTTTATCGATTCCGTTCTTATCTTGTTCTGTTTTGTTGTTTCTGAACTTGAGAACAAAGCCGCCATCTTGGTACTCGCATGATCATCTCGGGCATTACATCCAAGCCCTCCCTGTGCCTTCTACCTCCCCGCTATCTTTGTGCTCCCGTACTCCGGGATAACTCTATGGGCTTCTCCTCAAATGATCGCCGCCCGGACATCGTGCCGCCGATCCCCTTGTCGTTCCATTCCGACACAAATGAGGACTTTTCTTCCACCCCTCTAGCGCTTGACTTCTCTTCAGTTTTGAGCGCTGCCTTCGAAAACAACGACCCAATATTCGATACCACAGTCGTCCCCAATGAACAAAACTCGGCAGCAGCTTCTTCTTCCATCTCGCCTCTGCTAATAGCCCACCCTATTTCGAATAGCTTTAGCAACATCGGCCCATATTTGGGCACTAGAAATACCTCCAGCGGCCTAGTAGCTTCGGCATCTACGCTCCCTACTACCTCTTTATCACAGTTCCAGATGCAACACAGAGTGTCTGGCAAAATGCCGTCACGGACACATATAACGTCTAATCCGTCGCCAGTTAATACTTCCTCCGATGTCATGTCTCCTTCTGCGTTGCAGGGCTTGGATTCTGTTCTCATGATCGACGGGCGTTACTCTCCTAGTTTCTTTCTATCTAAAGACTCCTTGGGCCACAATGGCCTTGATGATGATGTCTATTCCAATGCCTGCACATCAAATTGCAACGACTGCCAGGCCCAGTGCGATGACCCAGAATGCGATCGCATGTCTGACGTATGTGAAGATGCATGCACCGACATCAATTGTATTGATGCGGTTGAATGCACTGATAATATCTGTGACGTCGCTGACGCATGCTCGCAAGTTGACTGCCAACCGCGTGAGATCACAAGTGCTGCCCAGGCACTAACATCGTTTGGCGACCATTCGACCCTGGGCATGTCTATGCAACCTATGCACAATAACTGGCAACCATATACACCACACCATGATCATGTCCATGATCATAGTATATATGGCCAGCCACATTTCGATACCCATATGCAGATGCAGCAACTCTACAGCGACATAATCAACTTCCATGACTCGGCACACCCATCACATCAACATACTCGGCCATGTATTGCCGATAATGCCACATTTTGGCCAAACACGTGTCATCTGCCCCGTCACGATTTTTCTGATATCGGAGTTCTGCTGCAAGATCAAAATCCGTACAACATGCCACTACAAGAGTGCGGTATGGCGTTGATGAATCCAACAGAGCTTTACACTCACATGCGTCAAGTTCACCAAATGTCGTCAAAGGAAATACAGTCTTCTTTCTTGACGCAGATTCCGTGTTCTATGGGCGTATTCGATCTTGACACTAATTCGCAGTGGCCACCTGAAACCGATGAGAGCAAGTTGTTTTCGAGGCTAGCCGATCTCTCGCCTAGTTTGACGACACCACCGCCAATATCTGACCCTGGGACCCCGAGTACCAATATCCATCAAGAGACGTCTTCTCTGGGTGCTAGAATTTCTGCAGATACTTCAGATATAACTCACAAGTGTGAATGGATGGATGGCAATAACATATGTGGTGTAACCTTTGATACCGAAGAACTACTCAACAACCATCTTCTTCAAGATCACGCCAAGTTCTGCACAAGGCAAGGCACTGAATTTGCCTGCTGCTGGGAATCTTGTCCCCGGCGAGCAGATAAGAAGGGCTTTGCCCAGAGAAGCAAGCTAGAGCGCCATCTTCAAACTCACTCTGGATGTATGTTCACTGGTTCTATTTTCTTCCCTTCTCTTGCTAATTATTTGGACCAATGCTAACTCATGTCACTATAAGATAAACCATACCAATGTAGTATCTGCAAGGAATACTTTTCAGCAAAACAAGCATTAGAACAACATGTACGAACGCACACAAACGACCGCCCATTTGCCTGCAGTTATGAAGGCTGTAGCAAGACTTTCAAACAACAGAGCTCACTGAGTAAGTTACAAAACTTGTCGTCTGGATGAAATAAGATGCAGCATATATATAGAGCTAACATATCACTATATAGCTATGCATGAGCGCATCCATACTGGCGAAAAGCCATTAGCCTGCACACATCCCGGCTGTAATATGCGTTTCAACGAGTCTTCTAACCTTGCCAAACATCGCCGCACTCACAATATGACCGGAATGCATCTCTGTAGTCAATGTGGCCGTGACTTCCACCGTATAGATCAGCTGCGTCGCCATACTGAGCGTGTACACGCTAGTAATCCTGGCATTGATGGTACATCTTCCTCAACTTCAACGTCTTTGCCGCCATCAAACCCAACGGTAGCTACTCCCACTACTAGTTCTGCCAGTATGGGCGTAGGTGGCTCTTCTATCTCAACTATGCAGCACAAGAATATACGCTGCAGAGTCTCCAAGCCACAAATGCCTAGCGCAGCCAAAAACAAAACTGCCATGTCGGGTTCAGGATCGAATTGATATCAAGTGACTTTGCATGATTTCAAACCTATACCCTTTCATATCTTTTTCTATATCTTTTTTCTTACTGTATATTTTTCCGTTGCTATCTTTTTTCATCTTAGCGCTAAAAGTAGATCAATATCTCCTCCAACTATCACTTATGACTCTTTGTCTTCGTACTAGAAGTTTAAATTTTTTAATATAAAAAAAATATGCAATACCAAACGAATTATTTTTCAAAAGCTTGTTTTTACATGGTTTTCTAGTAAAATAAGAAAATAGCATAACTAGTTAGTTATAACCTCTATCTTTATGTGGATCACGTGGATCCGACCCTAATGGATCGTTAGACGTCGAGAAACTCTAATGGTTGTACTTCTGAATGAACAGGATTTGACAATCGTCAACACCTGTTGCTCCCCATAGTTGAAACGTGATTTCGTTCAGCTCACTGGAGAAACTTCGGATTTTCCATACAATCGTACGTCGGTGTTCACATATCGCGATGGAGATTTCCAGAACGATATGTGTACGTCTACTCACCTTATATACCCTATCTAAATATACGACAAGGATTGATAATAGATCGATTGACTAGAAAAAACCGGTGGTTTTGTTGAACAAACACTTATTATACATTTCATTTATTTATTTATGGTATCCTTTTTTATTTTATTTTTATTTTTTTAAAAAAAGGCGTTGCTTGCTACTCTGTACATATCACTGTGACTTGTTTCTTTTTTGTCCGTTTTTTCTTCTCAAAATTCCTCTAGCCTTCCATCTAATAAGTTTATGCTTTTCGAAAATAGAAAGAAGGGAGACGACAAAAAAACAAGGGTGAACAAGATGTTGTATGTGTTTAGGTTATATTACACGTATACAAACAAATACACACAGCAACATTTAGATGCCGAACAACTCGCTGAGCTGCTTGGCGGTGTCGGCAGGGTTGACGACGGTGTGACCAATGGTGCGGGGATCGTGGTAGATCTGGTAGTCGTTGCCGCCCTCGAAGGTCTTGTCACCAAAGAAGTGGATTTTGGTGAAGGTTTGGCCGTCGGGCTTCTTGGAGTAATCTTCTAGGTGGCGCAGGCAGTAGGTCTTGTCCCAGCCGGCGGGGAAGACGTCGAAGGAGATCTGACCACCGATAGAGTAGCTAGAGACAGAAGTGTGTTAGCTTTTTGTGTTGCTTGTTGTAGATTTGGGTCTGTGGATAGCTAAAGAATGCAGGTATCTGAGACATATGATGCCTATATAGATTGCTAGAGAGGTACGAGGTTGGTCTTGTAGTAACAAGGACAGGGAGAAAATGGTCATAGGAAAAGAAGCATGAAAGAAGAGGGCATGAAAAAAGCAATATAGAAAAGAAAATGAAAAAAAATAATGGATAAATACATACGTGATGTCTATGTGACCGAACTCCTTCTTGAGAGCCTCGATGAAGGTCTCGCGAATCTTGTGCTCGAGATCGTACTTCTCGTAAGCGTTGCGCTCCTCAGCGGAAGCATTGCGACCGATGGGAGAGATGTTGACCATGCCGCGACGGAACTCGAGGAAAGTACCGCGCTTGACGGGGAGATCGAGGTCGGCGATGTAGTGAAGTACGAACTTGACGAACTTCTTGTACTCCTCCTCACCGAACCAGCCGATGAAGTTAGCGGAGGGCAGAGCCTTGCCCTGGAAGAAGGCGGTCAGACCGTTCTCGGGGAAGCAGAAATCGAACATGTCGAGGACTGAGCGGCCGTTGTCGCCCATTTGTTCGGAGGCCTTGACGAAGTCGGAACCGCCAACGAAGCCGATAGCCATGGTCTCGCGCAGCTTCTTGAGGGTCTCAACCATCTCAGGGTTGATCTTCTGTTAAGAGGGGGGAAACAACTGTGTTAGTGAATGGATGTTTGGAGTAGACGGCACAGCGACTGAGCTGGTGTAGGTAGAAGTCGAGAGAACGGAAGACGAACCTTGCGGGCGGGAGTCAGAGTATCGTCAACATCGAAGAGGCAGATGGTGTCGTTGATGCGGCGCTGGCCGAGAGGAGGGTATGAGGCAGCCATTGTAGTCGGTTATATATGGGATGAAGAGAATAGTATTGAAAAAGGAAAAAAAGAAAGGGTATGTAGAGCAAATTATATAAGAAGCCAAGTTGAAAACATTAACGTCGAACAACGGGAGGAATGAAGAAGGGAAAATAAGGAGGTTGAAGCTAAGTCAGGTTTCCCTAAGTTACATCGATAGTAGCCGCATTATTTAGTTAGCCTTAGTAGCATTGGCAGAATAAAGCTTCGCGGCTTTGCCCAAAGTCGGTCAGGGCGAACGAGGGAAGGAAGAGGGGCAGAATTCTGAGTAGAAGCCAAACTACTGCGACATATAGGTAGCTCTTGTTTAATATGAGAATACACTATGTTGTAATTATATCAAACAGTTTCTACATGACAACAATAAAGCAACGGCTTGATACAGGATCACAAGCCTTGGAACTCGCTACAACGCTTACTGCAAACACTAAGCATGAGTATAGAGGCGGGTGAAGAGCAAGACGACGTTTACAGGCCGAACAAAAAGGGTTACTTTGCTTGTTTGCTTTGTTTATGGTGAACAAACCTTTTGACAAAGGGCCAAGAAAAGACCCTGACTAGCTCCTAACTTCTGTTTTTACTGCTAGTTCGACGTTGATCTTTATGCGTTCAATAAGTGGCTTGGCTTGCTATGAGATGTTGCTTGTTAGTGAAACAAAAGCCAATAGCTGAGCAATGTTTATGGGCACGGATTTTCTATCGTTAGCCATGTTGTCGTCAGCCATTGTGGCATTTTATTAAGACGTAATAAACTGTATAACTATATATATTATGAAGAAGACATGTTTTACATTTGGGTAGGGAAAAGAAAAGCTATACATATATACAAGAAATCTAGCTTCAATTAGTGATCATGCGCTACTGGACTGGAACAAGATACGATGAGGCGTCGTGGAAAAAAAAGAAGTCAAAGGACAGATAACTTGCGGGCCAACGTGGGCTACAAGATTGGATCTGGGCATCCTGAAG